>JBBPDJ010000017.1:8282199-8298599 GCA_037974625.1 Cucumis cinereus
AGCAACTTGTTCCTTCATTTGCATCATCACTTCAAAATTTGAAGATTTCTCTCCATTCTTTCTTTCTTTCTTTCTTGTGTTTTTGTGTTGAGTTGAGAGCAAGTATTCAAGAGTTCTGTTAGATCCGAGTAGTTCAAGGTTGCAGTTCTACCGGAGTTAGTCGTTGTATCCTGCTGAGATGATCGTTGTAGTCTGCTTGCAAACCTGTGTAGAGCGAATAATTTTCTTCAGGACAGCGCTTATCAGAAGCGTGCCTCGACTACGGTTTGAATATACCAAATTTTATGTTCCTTCAAGTATTTGCTTATTTATGTATCTAAGCCTTATTATATCAATTTGCTTACGAGTATTTGTTTCCAATTGAGTTGTAATCTGTTTGCTAATGTATTCAGTTGATAATATATTTAAAATTTCTCCAACAATTATTTGATATTTATTTCATTAATTTTGCAACAACTACATGAATATAGTATTTTCTGAAGTATTCATTTACTATCGTAGAAAAAAGCTCATTTATTAATATTATTTTTAGAAGAAAAAAAAAGAACCTCCAGTAAAACATATGAAAAATGAATAAAAACAATAAATAATTGGATTCAAAATGATCTCGAAATTATTAAACCTAACTGATAATAAAAACTGCAGCTTGTGCATGTGTTAGATCAGTTCTTAAACCTCTACCATGCAAGAAAGTATTTTTGTTGGACGATAAGTAATATAACATTCTATTTTAGACGTTAAAGATTTAATTCTTATGTATATTAAAGTAAATGTTAAAATAAGTTTAGAATGTTAGAGTTTTTGTGTTAGCAGGGCTATATTTTGTCTCAAGGAATATCCCTGCTAATCAATGTTGCTTCTATATCTTTTTTTTCTCCTTGAAAATTCTAGGTGATTTATCATAAAGGATTGTTTTCTTCTTGGAGCTAGATTGGTTGACCTTGGGTTGATATCATTTTTAATTGTGCATATCTATGAGACTTTTTTTTTTTATGAGTTTTTTTTGGGTTTCAACTTATTTGAGTCATTGGTTCAATGTGTTATAATAGGGGATTTTTGTTATGTGTCGACCTCTGTGATCGTAAAGTTTTTGCTATTATCAAACTTTAGTGTGGTTCTTCAGAGTTGTCTATTACAATTTGAGAAGGAATTCTCTTACTTGGGGAGTCTAAATATTACAAGTGAAGTAGTTTTCATTTGAAGGTAGAAGAATAGAAGTTCTTTGTTAAGAGGAAGTTTCACACTTAGAGGGAGCCTAAAAAGTTTCATTAGGAGGGAGCCTCACACTTAGCAAGAGCCTAGTTATTCACTAAGTTGAGCTATGTGTGTGTTACTATAATTTATTGTCGTGTATTTATAAGTAAGTACAATGTTATAATCTCTTAACTTTATATTAGTGAAGTCATATGAGGCGCTTGTCCTAGATACATGTGGTTTTGCTCCAAATTAAGTTTCAAATTTTGTGTTCTATCTTGCAGTATTTTTAGTTGTGCTTTGTTACTATATATATTGGTAGGATTGTTGTAACTATTGTGTGTGTAATGTGTTACCTTGTATGTCAGAGGTAACCCTTATTTCATCTAGACAATTAAACTTTGAGTAAGTCAAGATTTTATCCTAATTTATTTGGGATTAAAAATAATAATAAAAAAACTTAGGTCAATTCCTTTCTAAATATATTATTGCAACCCCATGAGAGATGGCCTCGAAGTTCAAACTTCCTTTCATTCTATGAAATTTTCTCCATCTTTTTTATTTTGACATTAAAGTCATTTTTATTTATTTCACACATCATTTAAATTTTTCATTAATAGTAGTTGACTATGCCTTTAATTAAAAAAAAAATCTAAACTATAAAATGGTAGCAATTATTAATTTATTATTTTTTATATCCGTGAGTGTCTGAACCAGCTTACGCGCACATCGACTAATCTCACGGGACAACCCACCACCTGACCCTACAACATTTGAGTGTCAAGAAAACTCGTAGAAAATTTATTAATAGGTAGGTGGTCACCATGGGTTGAACTCATGACTTCTTAGTTAGATATGAAAACTATATCTCCATTTTTACTAAAAATAGTAACAATTAACACAAACTTTAAAATTTGAATCATAACAATATTCAACTCTACCTTTAAAACTTAAAAGTATTACAACTTAAGCTATGTCCTAGGAGAGAATAAATAAATTATGTACTCTTGGATTAATTGAATTATAATCAAATTTCTTAAGTTGGACTCTAAAAGAAAAGACACTACTAACACTACTACAAAACTGACTTTACTTGACATTTTTTTTTTTTAACATTACAACCGTCAAGTAATGTTAAAAATCGTCAAGAATAAATAAAAGAGAAAAAATGAAGAAAATTTTTGAATTTTACTTGACGGAATTTACCTGTCAAGTATGTGAATTAAAAAAAAGGTGCACATTTTTTTTCTTCCCCATTATTTCTAAAAAATCAAAAGATCTTCCTCCACTTTCGCGCAAAACCATTTCTTCTCCTTTTTTCGCCCGTGCAGTGTCTTCGCGCAAAGCCATTTGTTCCATTTCACGACGGTCTTCGATTTTTTTGTTCTTCCATTTCTTCGCAAAAACCCTCACGACGGTCTCGGCAACCCTCACGACGGTCTTCCATTTCTTCCATTTCTTTAATTTCCATTTCCATTTCTTCCATTTCTTCAATTTCTTCAATTTCACGACGGTCGACAACCCACGACGCTCGAAATCGCCAGCAAACGCTCGAAAATCTCACGGTCGTCGCTCATTCTTTTTCCAGATTTCCATGTATTGATTTCTTGATATTTAATTTTTTCTTGCTAGCCAAACCTAGATTCTCAATAGATCGAAACTAGTAATTTGGTTGTTTGTACAGCAAAAGAAAAGTAGTTTTCTCACATATCATATCCTGTGTTTTGACATGCTTGATATAATCACATCAAAAAAGGGGGTACCCTACAGTTTGGGATGGGCCTTAGCTTTACCCTTCACATGAAAGAGAGTGTGTGTTGTGTTGGGGTTTTAGGGGTAGGTTTGTTGTAATAGCTTTACTCCATGTGAAACTGCCACAATCATTCGGATGATGAGATTGAGGAAATATTTTCATAACTGAGAAGAAGTAACAAACAACACTCACAAATGATAATTGATAAGAAGCAACTCCTAAACTTAAGCAACATCTTGCAATTAAGGAGGAGAATTTAGATGGAATTAGAGACAAATCGACCAAGGAAAACTTACTTGTAGGAGTCTGAATAGATTTTCTTTCCATTGGATTTTGGAATAAACTTGCTAAAACTTCTCCAAAATTATCGTCAATTGAGGCTTATTCTAAATTAGAATTCGTAACAAAGCTTTGTAGCCAAATTGTTGTGGCGGTTTCATCTAGAGTAAAAATGAAGCGCCCTAAACCCTACCGAAAGGGTATATTTTTCATCCCTAAATGGGTGGCCCCAATACATACAAACCAGAAAGTCATGGACAAGCTAGGAGATCATGGACCATCTAAAAGCTTCCATAAAAAAAGTCCAGTAGTTATAGGAAAAAAGAGGGAAAATGTAAAGAGGTTATGAGATTCTGATCTTTTACGAAGGAGACTGGCTAGAGTAGAGCTATTTGTTATTGTGGTCTATGAGCAAGCTAAGTACTTTGATTTTAGACCTTGCTATTCTGTTACAACCTTTGCCCATTTCATAATGTATTTTGAGTGACACATTTTTTATGATGAAGAAACAGGTTTATTGGAATATAGTGAGGGTTCCACTCATCGCCAAGTGATGTAATTTATTGAAGGGTGGGAAAGGTGCGAGCTAAGTGCAGTATGTTTTAGCTTGTAATTAAAGACCACGTAAGCAGTATTTCTTATGGGTTAAGTTGGGCGTTTGAGAGAGGAGAGTTTTCAAGTTCTCCAAAGACTATGACATCTCTTTACTCTATCGTCAATAACTGATTGTAGTAGATTCTAGTATATTGAAGAATTAGAAACATGATTATTGCTTTTCATTTGACTGTTTTCGCATTAGTTGTTACTTCATCAATATTCCTAATAGTTGCACAAGAATAAGAAGCAGTCTAGTAGGTGACCCAAAGCCTAGTCGGTGCTCTCCACTTTTAATCCTCTTATTTTATTGATTGAAGATGAGTTCTTAGTTTTGACTCATATAAGATGCTTAGCTAAGATTATCATAACATACTCCCTTGTCAATTGTCAATGAAATAATGCTAATTTCTCTGTGTTTAAGTACAGGACGCTTAAATTGTACCACATGTTCAATTGATGTTGCATTGCACTATTTATCTTGTAATAGCTTTCTGATTTTATTTTGAGAAGTTTCTATTTTTTATTATAGAAAGAATAGAAAGAATATCAATAGTTTCTGCATTTCATTTGCATTTCACGACTTCCATGCTTAGGTTAGTACCATTTGATTCACATTTTTGTTATACTTTTGGAACTCTTGGTTTCATCCTGGTAGTAATTTTCAAGTGTGATTTTGTATTTCACATATGAATGTAGTCCTCGTAGGTCTTCAAGCTCTTTTTTTGTTTAGACTTTAGATTTGTGTCATGGGCATTAGAATGAATACCAATGTTTTCCAAAACTCTTATTTGTCATAGCTCAAACTCTTATTTCTCTCTGTCTCAAAATTCTATCCTTCTTTCTAAGCTATAACTTACATGCACCTCAACTAAGTGATAAGAAGCAACCCCTGAACTTAAGCCACATCTTGCAATTAAGGAGGAGAATTTAGATGGAATTAGAGACAAATCGACCAAGGAAAACTTACTTGTAGGATTCTGAATAAATTTTCTTTCCATTGAATTTTGGAATAAACTAGCTAAAACTTCTCCAAAATTATGGTCAATTGAGGCTTCTTATTTAAATAGTAATTATCAAATAAGAGAGAAGGTTTAATGATCTTAACAATATGAAACAACATGAAAGGCATAGAATAGTAGAAACGTAAGTTGGTCCAAGAAAATAATACCCTAGAGACATTCCCTTGTGCTTCTCCATGCTCTTGAAATAACTGTTAAATTCAATAGTAAATTCTAAACACTTTTTAAAAGAATGGTGGAGATTAGGAAGGGAAACAACCCGACTTGATATACTTTCCATCTCAACTGAATTTCCCTGCCAGGATGTAAACCAATAGAATAGAAATATGATGAATCTTATGTTGTAATATGAAAGAGTTTGCTTACTTGTAGATCAAAAAATAAGTATAAGTATATAAATAAGTGTTTGGAGGCATACCCTTCTTTTCTATCCTTAACTTGGTGTCTTCTGCTAATTCATGGATGGTTTGTTCATCATTTTTGTTATTATACTCAAACTTTCACTCCCCATCCTTCTAAGAACTAAAGATAATTTTTGGATGCAAGTGAAAAATAATGTTCTTAGTTTGTTGTTTGGTAGAATGGCTTTTAATAGTTGTGATATGGTGATTTGTTAAGGTTGTAGACTACCCTCTGATTTTAAGAAGATTTGTAAAATATGCCACTTATGAAATTGTGATATGGTGCTGAATTTGTACATTTGTGCATAGAAATGCAAAAAGGCAAAGTATTAAGATTATTTGTGTAAAACATGTGGTGAGTTTGAAGCTGAATTGAAGTATTAGATAACACATATGGAGCAAAACTGTCAAGTAAAGCTTTATTCTTGACAGTTTTGCACTGTCAAGAAAAAAAGCTTATTCTTGACACTGGTTTACTTGACGGATTGAAAACCGTCAAGGAATCCCTTACTTGACAGTTTTTCACTGTCAAGTAAACCTGTTTATGTAGTAGTGTAATCTAAATATTTGTTAGAATTAAAGTCTAAATTAGCCATAAACTATGAAGTTACATTATTGCAATTAGTACATGGCCAGACTTAGCTTCTAAAATCAATTATAATAAGATTTCAGCAGTACTAATATAACAATATTATTCAATCGCAACAAACTTTAACTTAAAAGGAAGTACGTCTCAATTACAAGTTCATATACAAATAAATGATAGTAACACAACTCGAATTGTTCTCGTGTTACAACTAAGTCAAACAAAAGAAAACTTGTATTATATATATCTCATTTCAAATAGAAGACGGTACATATGATATAAATGAAAGAGACATTTAATAGAAACAAAGCCAAATCATATCACATGTATTTGAGAATATAAAAGAAAAAATTGTAAAGAAGAGTTAAGAAGAGAGCAAATAGAGCTTGATGGGCTAATGAAAGAGTCCTAATTTCATTGGGGGACTTTAGGGCATTTGAGGATGATGAAGAAGAAGTTGGAGAAAAGAGAAAAGCCATTGAGATGCCATTGTTATTATTGCTCCCACTTTCTTCCTCATTGTTATGATCTTTATAAATTGGCCTACCAATCACATGCTTGTATTGCCCACCACTCCAAACCTGAGGTTTAATTTTAATTATTAAATAGAGATTAGTACAAAATTAATACAATTCTTGTTTCATTTTATTTAAATATTTCAACTCATTTTCTTAATATATTCAACTTTAATTTATGTTATAATTACACCAACTTTTGGAGTTGATCCACATTCAACAAATTATGCCCATTTTTGTAGTATTATATATAAAGAAAAATAGTTTACATTTATGAAAGTTTTTAATTTTGTCACCTTCATTAATTTGAATTGAATTCATTCAGTTTTTTCCCATCTATCTCAATAATTTTAGTATTGTTCAAACAATTAAAACACACCATAACTCTCTCTGTCTTTAAAATTTTTTATGACTCAACCATGAGCTTATAAAAGTAGACTTATGGCATAATTATCTTTAGGGAAAGTAGCTAAGTTTCTTTACAACAAATCCCGTTAGTATTTGAACCTCTAGCTTTAAGTCAAAGTGAGTTTAGTTTATCAATAATTGACATGATTTCTCATCTTAAAGGTAGGCGAGGTTTGATTTCCAACCCCATAATTGTTGTGCTAAGACAACCTTTAACTTTATATATATATTTCTCATTTATAAACTATGGTTGTATTAATAGAAAAGTAATAGGCATCTTTCATTCCTCAACATTAACATGGTGATAAATGGAGAAATCTTATTTTCGTAAGTTAAACAAAGATGAGACATGAGTCAACATGGGCAAAGCTCAATTGATATAAAGTATTAATTATTGATAAAGAGATTAAAGATTCGAATCTCCCAACCATATTTTTTGTTAAACTAAAAGTAATGGATATGGGTACATATATACTGCTCCATTTTCCAATTGTCATATATTATTATTGTTCTTATTATTATTATTTAAATTTCATGTTTTCTAGTACTACACATGGAGTGAGGGATTTGAATTAACCACACGTGAGTTAAGCTCTAGTTGACCATTTCATGTTTTTGTTGTTTAATTACATAGTTAATTTGATAGAAAATTATTTGGATTACAAATATGTCAATTGTGTGAATTGATAGTTTGATTAATTTGTTTAAACTAGGAAGTCAAGAATTTTGTATTAAAATAGGAGATTCTCTTATTCAAATTAACTTTTTAATTAAATTAAATTCTTTAGTGAAAAATTAAGTAGTTAATTAAACAAAAACTCAAAATAGAATTTATCTAATTTAATTATAATTTAAGAAAACTAAACAAAACTTAATTTATCACGTGAAACAATTCAATCATCAACCTCACAAAACTTAACAAAAAAATTTTGTGGAATAGAGAATGAAATGTGGACATAGGGTTAGAGGAAGCCATCCCCCAACATTTTTATAAACATATTATATTATCCCTAGTTAAGCTAGCTCGACTGCTCGAGTTAAATTACATTTCTATTATTACATTTTCAAACTTAATTTCAGTATCATTTCTATCCTTTTCAATATTCTATTAGCAAATTAGAGCAGAAGTAGGAAGTACCTGAATACGATCACCAACGGTGACAACAATGGCGGATTCATCGGGTACGAAAGAAACCCAACCTCTCTTGGAGTAAGCATGGAATAGAGGAGAAGATCCATGGCAGAAATGGAAGCAAAAAACATGAGAGAAATCAGTTCCTCTTATGAGCATTCTGATGACATCATGTTTGAAACAGTTTTCTAATTCATCATTCCAAATACTCAATCTTTGCTTGATCTTCTGTTTGTACACACACCACAATGATCCATGCCCTAAAACCACTTCATTTCTTCCAATTTTTCCACTGTTTTCTAAGAAAATTTCTAACATTTTCTCTCCCAATTTTTCTGTTAGTTGTGTTAGCCATTCCATTTTCTTGCTGCATGAACAAAGAGATCCATGAGAGAGTTCATCAAATACATAATGATTGGATGAGTTTTTAGATTTGCATTCAATTTAGAAATTTGTGTCTTTGGAAATGGTTTTTAATGTGAGTTGTAATATTGTTTGTGAGTTTGTTTAAAAAAGAAACACTTCCATTTTCAATTTCATAATCAATATTGGAAATCTTGAATTTTTTCTTACAACATTTTTTGAAAAAATCTGCCTCAATTTTTAATTTGATCTAGATATAGTTATACGACGATAAAATCTTTTGAGAATATTATTTAGCACCAAATTGTTCTTATTTTCTCACTTTTTTTTTCTCACGGTCATCGTATGTATGTGTTGGATATTTTTGTTGATTTCTGAAAACAAAAATGATTTTTTTAAAATTTACGCCTGGTTTAATATCATTTGATATTTTATTTTTGGCTTCTAAAATTAAGCAGGTAAATATCACTTCTATCTATTAGTTAATTTTTTTTTTTCTTTTATAGATTTTAGGGGTGTTTTCAATGTGAAAGTTACATTTTTTCATTAAAAAAAATTGACCTTTTTTTTCTTTTTAGAAATTGGCCAAAAATTTGAATGTTTGTGTATTAAATATGAAACCCTTAAATAAGAAAACAAAACAACAATATAACTTTTCTAGTTTTCGAATAAGAAAATAAGGAAAACAAACACAATTTTCAAAAATCCAAAATAAAGTACAACATGGTTTATAAAAGGGCCTTCTCTTTTCTAGTTTTCAAATTTTGACTTTAATTTTGAACACACTCCCAGATAACAAACCATAGAAACCTAACTATATATACATATACACACATACATAAAAATACAGAGATTTAAAACGTCAAGTAAAGAGTACATATTAATTGTTGATGAACTCTGTTCCATTTTATTTATTTATTTTTTATTTGAAACACACAATGTCTAAAAGTTATTACATTGTGGACAAACTATTTGTGTCACGGTACTATTTAATTAATGAATCAATTGCAATTAAAGTAGGATTGGATTGAAATTTTTTAAACTTAAACCACAAGATTAAAACCATACAAAATTGAAAAATGTGACTAAATTATTTTGTTTTTAGTTCAATAGATGGATGCATTGAGGACCAATATTAGATTATAAAATTTCAAATGAGATTCTATTAGGCTAAATTTGAGATGATAATTAACTTTTAACTCGTATATTAAATCTCTCTCAAAAAATTTAAAAGAAAAAAAAAAAGAAAAGAAAGAAACTCATATATTCAATATAAATTTGATAATATTTGGATAATAAGAAAAGAAAAATAACCTGAAATTGGAATATCCAATAGGCGAAATGACCTCCATTTCCATTTCCAAACCTTCATCTCTGCTCCACACAAACTTTTCACTCACCTCACTCTCATCCTCTCCATGCCAATACTCCTCAAACCCATACCCCTTCTCCGGCGACCTCCCCACCGCCACCTTCTTCTCCGGCGGTATTCCAAAAACCCCTGCATCCGCCGCCGCCGCAACTGCCCCAATTAACTCCACCGGAATCCCATGGTTCACCAATTGGAAAAACCCAAAGCTACCCATTGAATCCAAAATCTTCAACATAGAATCACGATCGTACGATTCAATCAACCGAAAATCAATTCTCGGTGGGTTCTCAACAAATCTCTCCCTCGGGAAAATGGTTTCCGGCAAAACGAGATCAGGGACACGGAGAGAGTGCTCGAGGAATTCTGTGAGAACCTCATCGTTTGTGACGGAGGACCGGCGGCTGGTTCCGATGGGAGATGGCGGCGGTGCCCGGAACTCGAAGGGAGTCGCCGCCGCGCGTTCAGGCGACATCATTAGCATGGATGAAAGGAAAACAGGGGGAAATGGAGGAAGAAGGGTTTTGGTTTTCCAACGAGGTTGAGGGAAATGAAGAAATTAAAAGGGGAAAAGTGAAAGATGAAGAAGTAATGATGAGATGTCATGAAATTGAGGAACATGGAGGAAATCATACTGGATTGGAGAGCTTTTTAATGGGTCTACTCTGTTTCTCTCTTTTTTGAAGCTTCTGTCTTTCTTTATATAATTCTAACCAACTGTGTAATTCATTCATCGTCTTCTTTTTTTCTTTCTTTTGCTTTTGATTTTTCTTTTTGAATTTGTGAAAGATATTAATGTTAGATGTGGTTCACAGCTGAGGTTGTGATGTCATTATGGTGTTGCGCCATTGGAAAGCACAGAGCTTTTAGGGTTTTATAAGATGGAGGTTTTTGTTTTGTGGGAACAGAGCAATAGAGTGCAAAAGAACATAATAATTATTTTTTATAAGAAAACTAATTATTCAATGGCATCTTTAAGCTCTTTTCTTACATTTAATGATGTTTTTTAATTTGCAATTCCTAACAAATTAATTTCTCTAAAAAATGATTATCTACGATTTGTTTGGCAACGTTTTCGTTTCTGGTTTTCTGTTCCGGTTTTTCATTTTTTAAGAAACTGACTTATTTTATAACTGTTTTTGTTTTTTGTTTCTAAAATTTGAGAAATATTCCTTATAAATGGTCCAAAATTGGAAAACAATAGTAGTATCTATTTCTATTTTATCATTCTCGTTATTAATGTACATATTGAAAATTAATAAAAAAAATTATCAAATATAGAAATATTTACAAAATATTTACACTATATAGAAAAATCAAATGTATTTTTTTTTGTCTTTTAGTGATTTTTTTCTATGAAGCGTAAATAGTTTGTTTTTTTTCTATACTCGAAAAACCTCAAAACTAAAATATTATATAAATTTAAATATAAGAACATTTTTATAAAAAATAATATATAAATATTGTAGAATTTTGTAATTAAAAAAATAATAAAGAAAAAAAATAAAGAAATGATGAAACAAATTCTTCTAAAAAAATTAAAGTAAAAAAAAATGTAACTTTTTTTTTTTGCGTAAAGTAGGATTCAAACACATGGCTTGTAAGGGGAAGACCATTATCATGGGTGCCTAAAAGCAATAGAAAGATTCAAAGGAAAAAACTTACTTGTGTGCCCCCGTTTAAGAGGAAGAAATATTTGAAGAGGAAGAAAGATTTTGAGAGAGATTTGAAGAGAAAGAAGAGGAAGAAAAGAAGAGAAACATAACAGTCGTAGAAACCTTTTTTTTTCCCACAAATTTCTAACAATTATAGAAACATTTCTAAAATGTTGGAAACAAGAAACAGAGAATGCTATCAAACACATTCTTTTCCTAAAAAAATTAGAAACAGAAACAGAAAATGAAAATGTTACCAAACGGACCCTTTATTGAAACTTTAAATGTTTTTTGACCTATAATAGATAGATGGTTTGAAAATAGCTTGTGAGTCAATAAGTCTGTTATGTTTTCCTTGCTGTGATTTCCTTGATTCAATAAAAGAGTTGAGTGAAGATCTAAACTTCTCAATCTTTCATAAATTTACTCATGTTATTTTTCTTTTCTTTTTAAAATATTTATGTGTGAGTTACTAAGTCTATGTTTAATTTAGAGATATTTTCAAAAACCAAATAAACTAAAATATTTACAAAATATAACAAAATTTTATATTCTATTAATAATAAACATTGATAGACTTCTATTGTTGTCTATCTGTGATATGGATAGACATTATTGATAAAAGTCTATCAATATCTATCAGCGTCCATCATTAATAAAATATAAAATTTTGCTATATTTTATAAATATTTTTAATATCTTGTCATTTAAAATAATTTTCTTTTAATTTAACGTAAATAATCCATACACTCTTTAGAAGGTGTGTACAACTATACATCAAACAAAATATGAATAACGTTATCACTAAACGTAAGCTTTTTTTAATTTAGTGATATTTAATAGTAAAAAATATAACATCAAAACTTATGCAATTTTTCCCTAATGGGCTCCAACATTTTTTTAGTATTATTTTCTATGATTTGATAACATCATTCTTAATTGTTTTAAAACTACTTTTAAGAGTAAAAGGCCATTTCCAAAAACTAACAGACGGTCCTCTTTACCTATTTTGTTTTTCGGTTGATACTAATCATTGCCACAAAGACACCCCTCTAAGGTTATTGTTTAATAGAACCTTTGAAGGGTAGAAGGTGATGGTAATTATAATAAATAGCCACATAAAATCTGCACATTGAGCTTGGATCAAAGGAATAAAGTCTCGAAAAGGATGTTACACTTTGATTCTTTTAAGTTGTTGGAATATTAAATTAAAAAAAATACATTTTATTTGAGTTGGAATAAAACTACTTTATTATTTATATTGGATTAAAGTAAAGTATTTAAATGTATAGATTACATCGTATGTATTTACTCATCCAAAGAAGCTAGTAAGTATAAATGAACTGAAAAAGAGAAAAAAAAAAAAAAAAAAACAGTAAAGCTACATTAATTTATTGCTATTTACTTCCGTGGATATATTCATGGGATTTTTTCAAATATAGAAAAAGAAAAACAAACTATTTAGACTTCGTAGAAAAAAACTACTAAGAGACAAAAATCAATTTCACTCGATTTTTTTATGAAGTGTAAATATTTTGTCAATTTTTCTATTTTTGTTAATTTTCCTATATTTATTTTACTTACTGTTTTTCATTTTATTTGTGATTAATCTAATCTAAAAGTAAGCGGGATGGACGTCGTGTAGAAATGGTTTAAAAAAATTTTAAAAAATTATATAAATTTATAAATATGCATATCATATGGAAAAATATTGCAAAAAAATTCTTTTTATAAAAATTTATAACTAAAATGTCAATGAAACTTATTTTAATTTTTTTTTTAAAAAAAATGTAACTTCCCAAAATTTGAGATAACCTTAGTTTAATTATCTTTAATTAATTAAGTATAAGCTGGTGTATTTATATTGTCCTAGTAGTTCGACTAGAGGTGGTGTGGAGCAACCTTCGAGTTCTAAGCGGAGGAATTCAAGCAGAGAAAAGAAATATGACAAGGGGAATGTTATGACTTAGGACGAGGTCAAAAAATCTGAGGCTGTAGAGAAAGGTACAGTTTATATTCTAGACCCTTATATGGTAATGCTAAATGCAATTATGTTGTCTAACATTCATGTATATTTTCGGTTATGTTAAGCATGTTAAGTTAGAATCAAGTCTTATAGATAAAGATTGATTGGTATACTTTATTGAAGATCTTGGTGTCACATGGAAACCGTGTGGAGTGAGCTCCTGTGGATTAGGGTTTTGACACAACTAATCAACCTTAAATGGGAAAACTTATGAATAAATTTATGAGCTATGTACTGTAAGGACACTATGAGCATATTGGAAAGCTATTGATACTGATATTTACGCTTAAGAGAGAGTGTCAATTCATGTTAAGATTATGGGTGACTATTTACTCTTTTAACAGACTATGTACTACCTATGCCATGATTTGTACCTTTAGGATCCCTACCTATGATTTGTGTTCCTTCGGGATCACTACCTACGCCATGATTTGTGTTCCTTCGGGATCACTACTTACGCCATGATTTGTATTCCTTGAAGATCACTACCTATGCCATGTTATTATTGGTACATTATGCTTATGTCAAAAAGGGTTTAATAGTTCACCCAAGAGGTCCCAATAAGGAAATTACTCGCGGAGTATTTTTTTTTTTTACTCATCTATTCTTTTGTTAAGTGGTTAATCATTAAAGACAATAGCAAAATTTAAGGAATTTTGCCGTTGTTGCATTAGTTGGAAATTTGAACTAGCAAGAATACCAGTTTGAGTCGAAAAGAAAAATAACTCAGCTCGAGTTAGACAAGATTGGTACATATATACAAGCGAAGTAAGTTAGATTCATATGACATGTTGATAAACTCTAAGACTTATTAATATTCTCTATATTGAATGAATAAAGAATTATCTTTAAGAATCAGTCACATTTGTTATAAGGTTATGAAAATGCGGTTCTTCTTCTTATCGATGTTTTTGTATCCAAGGATTTTAGACACCTCATCGATTGTTTTAAGACCAAAGCGTGTCATGAGGTTTTGCTTGAGGAGGTTTCTAGCCCTTAATGGAATAGATGCGTGTGTCGAGTTTTTTTTATTGATTATGAGTTGTTGCAATCGAATGAAAATCTTTATGCTTACGTAAATAGATGGTAAAGTAATATTTGTTGGAGAGATAAAGTAATATTTGTTGGTAAAAAGATGAGAATTAAATGAAGGGAGAGAAGTATATTTTTTTATGCTTACGTATCTGAAACGTATCTAACACACGATTCAACGTATCTATTTTTATGTTGATCTTTTTCTAAAGAAAAAAAAGATAAGTAACTCATCTAATATTTTCTAACTCAAAACTAAACAATCTATTTAAAATGCCAATTTCTCTTGTCCAAAACTAAAAGGACAAAAATAAATAAAAGACCAAATCTTAGAATAATTTGATTGCCATCATAATTTAAATTACCACAAAATCTTGTAAAATATAACCCTCTTGAATATCTTCAACAATTTAACGAATAAGTTCTTTGTTTATCTTCATACTTTTTCTCTAATATTCTTCCTATTTTTTGAACAATTTGATATATCTAACACGTATCTAACACACAATTTGATGTTTTTTTTATTGTACTTTAGTGTTTGTATTATATTTTCTATCGTTGTCATCAATTTAATATTTTTTTATTTTTCGTAAATTAAGTAAATTGCATTTAGTATCTTTATGTTAAATTTATCTGTATCCTAGATTTTTTTAAAGAAAAAAATGTATCTTCAAATGTATCACTATCTTAGTTTTTAAGAAATTGACGTACTATTGTATCTGTATCTGGTATTTATAACTGTATATGTGTTTGTGCTTCATAACTTAAATACAATTGTTGAATTTTTAACCGAATTCCAAAAACAAAAACAACTTTTTGAAAACTATTTTTTCTTTTAGTTTTCAAAATTTTTCTTAGTGTCTATAAACTTAATTTCAATAACAAAATGGTTACCAAACAAGATTTTAGTTTTTAAATTAAAAAAATATAAAAACTAAACATAAATATTAGAAAATTGAAAAAGGTTATTCAACCTGCACATTTTTTATTTCTAAAAATTGAAAAGAGCTATTTTTAATATAGTAAAATGAACAAAAATATTTACTAAATATAGAAAAATTTCAGATATTGTATCAATGGTGAGAATGTTAATCAATGTCTATCTAGAATTTGAAATTTTACTATATTTTTAATCATTTTGTTATTCGAGATAATTTCCTAATTTAAAATTAAAAACAGTAAGTTAAAAATTAAAACCCAAAAGATATAACAGGGAAATTATTGATCAATAAAAGGGACTTATATTTGACTTATTGTTCTTGGAAAAATATTAAAAAGAAAAAGAAAAAAAGTGTTTTTTTAGGGAGACTCCTTACATGGTTTTGAATCCTTTGATAATCAACTCAAAGAAATTTGGTTGGGCCTTCATCTTAGAATGGACATGGGCCTGAAGTTAAATTTCCTCTAAATAAAATAAATACCAGTGAAAATAGCAAATCTGTCGGAAGCAGTTCGTGACTATGATTATGATTATTAAGGGTATGTTTGGGCATGGAGTGGGGTGGAGTGGGGTGGGCTATAATAGTCCACTCCATGTTTGTGGCAAGAATTATTTTAGTTGGGGATTAGGATTAGGATTAAAATAACCCACATGCTTCTACTATTCTTCAACCCTAGGGGTATTTGTTTCAAGGGTTGGAAAGTTCGTCGACCAACTTTTCGACACCACCTCCAGTGATCGTCGTCGGTCAATCTCCGACCACCTCCTCCGGTGATCGTCGTCGGCCAATCTCTGACCACCACCTCAGGTGATCGTCGTCGGCCAATCTCCGACCACCACCTCCGATGATCGTCGTCGGCGAATCTCCGACCACTTCCTCCGGTGATCGTCCCCAGCCAATCTCCGTCCACCACCTCCGATGATCGTAGTCGGTCAATCTCCGACCACCACCTCCAGTGATCGTCGTCGACCAATCGCCACCACCACCTCTAGTGACTCCACCGGCTAACTTCTAACAACCAACTTCGGCACCACCGCCAACCAACCTTCGGTAGCCACCGATCAGCCTTGAAAAATTTTAATAAAAATATTTTAAAGATATAACAAATCAAATAAACTTATATGTATAAA
>JBBPDJ010000017.1:8309169-8323471 GCA_037974625.1 Cucumis cinereus
TGATCATAATAATCCGAACATATCTCAAGCAGCAGATAACACAGGTAAACGGTAAAACAAATCATGCATAATCCAAAAAGATATATAAACCAGATACCCCGAGGCCAACCTCTAAAGCAGGCACATAAACCATCTTAACACCTTATACGCCAAAAGTGTAGATTCGGTAGAAGTAATCCTTACCTCAATATCAAAGTTTTCCTTACTCGAACTAGCCTCCAAATGTCCCAACAAGGATGAGCTAAGGTGGTCGTACCACAACAACTTCAATTAAACCTTCAAGTTGATCCTTCATTAATAACGACACCAAATTAATTCAAGTAATATCCTTAATTAAAACCCAATTGGCACTTTAAAACTCAACTTGGTTTCTTCCCAAGTCTTACCAGCAAACCCACAAGGTGCAGTGGCAGTAGAGACGGAAAATGACAGAACACGACTCGGCTCGGCTCAACTCGAGGGAAGTAGATATGGCATGCGCGGGTGAAGGCGGCTTGAGATCTGGGGTTGCGTCGACATTTGCAACTTGCGACGTTGTGGTTGAATCGGGCGCGGTGCAAACTGGGAGGCGTGACTCGTGGATCTAGGCGGCGGCGCGAGGAGACGTGACTGCGCGCAGGGCTTCCTCGACTCGACGAAAGATCTGGCGTGCAGTACGACTGAGACAAGCGGTGCAGCATCGGCTTGCAGATCCGACGTGCTGTGCAGCGACGGGCGTCTGGGTGCGGCTCGAACGGAGAGCGACTTCCTCGGCTGGGTGCGCATTGCGGCGACTGGAAGCGACTTCGTTCGGGCGGCGACGGAGAGCGGCTGGGCGACTGGGCGTGACGGCTCAGCTTCTGCGTTGAAGGCGACGACGAGACTCGCGGCTAGAGTCGACGGAAGGCGCGGCTGAAGACGTGGCTGCGAGCGGAGGGCTGGGCGACGGCGGCGGCGGCGTGATGGCTGCAACTAGGTTTATTTTTTGCAACTAGGGTTTTTTTTTTTTTTTTTTTTTTGCAAGAGGAGGAAGATTGGGGAAGATGAATTGCACGTTTTCCAATGTGCATTAAATAAAATAATAATAATAACATAATTAATGTTATTATCACTTATACCATTTTATTTCTTTCCAAAAATAAAATCCAACATCCTCTTTCCTAATTAATATCAATTTCCTCTTTTAATTCCTTTTTTTTTTCACCAACTACAAACAAACAACCCTCAACAATTAAAATTAAACCCAAACTTTAAACCCAAATTAAACATCCCAATAATTACAATTTTACCAACATTTAATAAGATAATTAATAAAACAATTTACAAATTACCTTAAAATGGATTTAATGATTTTTACTTAAATAACGACATTGGGTTAAGGTGAAAAACTCGGGGCATTACATTCTCCTTTTGATTTTTCGGATTTTTGTAAAATCCTAAAACAATAGGATTACTATTACTTAATTGTATGATTAACTAGGGTTGGAATGTTGACTTATAACTTATAATAAGATCCTCTTTACTTGATAGATTTGATGTGATTAATTAATAACTATATTTACCTTCACAAGCCATGCATGATCATCCTATATTTTCTAAGATATACTTATATGTCAAACTCAAGACTTAGTTAATTAACTTATGAATAATCAAACCGAGTTTGATAAAAACATCACATTAGTAATGCACAAGTTATTCTCATATAAATAACCACAAACTTTAACTCTTTTAATATCATTACATTTGACCAGTCTAACATGCACTATTGTAAAAGTTTCAGCTTATTTATATTAAATGAAAGTGTATTTCAAATCCAATTCCACCCAATGACAAATTTGTAATTAAATTCCTAACTTTCCAAAAATGAGAAATTTTAGAATAAAAAAAGTAAATGAAATTGAAAAATGGAAAATGGAATCTTTCCCATTCTCACTTACCAAATGGAATAAAGAGAAAAAAAGAGAGAAGAGAATAACAATAATAAAAAAAAATAAGTCCACAGCTTCCCCCGTTGGGCGTGCGCGCGGGAGAGCTAGTGGACCGTTAGAAGTCCCTCTTGTTAGGTAACCCATTGCAATACTCAATATCATATCGTATTAACCCTAAAATTAAACATAAATTAAATTTTATTTTATTTTAGATTAAAAAGTATTCAATAGGCTTTTTAAGCCTTTTAATTTTGTGTCTCGTTGCTCATGAGTTTTAAATGACAAAAACTTATCAACTAGAAATTAGATTTGTAATTTAATCATTATTTTATATACTTTTTGGTTTTTTTTTTTTTTAAGAAAATTGTGTGTGTGTTTTCAAAGTGTCTACTTTGGCTTCTATATATATATATTTGAAACTTTGTACCTATACTTTTAAGATGGATATTTAGATCATTGTATCTTCTAAAAGTAGTCATTTTAGTCATTTTGGTCATTTGACTTTCATTATTTATCACATCAACTAACACCATACTCATATATAAAACTTTTGAAATTTGAAATGTACCTATAGCTATATATCAAAACTTCAAATACATATCAAATTTATTCTAAAATTTTGCAAATATAATTACATGCAGTTGGAGTATGCTTGGATTCATTTCCTAAAAGATTTTAATTTTTTTTTAAAAAGAAAACACTCATAAATAAAGTCAATTCAAACATATTCAAGATAGCCCGTTTTTTTTTTCTTTTTTAAAAAAAGAAAACTATTAAAACAACTCAACTAAAAACTACACCCACCTTGAAAGTAGCTTACACAAATCACTCAAGCATGCAAAAACCCATCCCAAGAAGAAAATTTTTCAAAGCTAAAATAAACAAAAAGGTCAAACAACAATAATAATATTATAAATGTCGATGTTAAGTAGAGGTCAATCGTTAGTGTTTATTGTCAGGTGTAAAAATATGACTATCTCATTTTAGTGTTCATGTAATCCACCACCTAACTTGTCATTTTACCTATAAATAGAGGTCCTTGATGGATGTTGGAGAATATACAACATTAGATGAAGTTGCAAAAACTTTGAAGATAGGAAAATATTTTGAGTGCTTTAAAAGAATTTCATTTTAGCACAGAAATTGAAATGGGGTGGTACTGGTAGCAGTGAGGGCAAGAAAGTGCAGGGGTTGTCAGCAGTTTTTATTTATTAGGAGGGCTACTTGACGTTAGTGTTTTCCTAACAACAAGTATCAAAGTTGTGCAAGAAATTAAGAGGGAGAAGAAACACTTGACTGCCAGAGAGTGGTGGCCGGAAAAGCTGAAAAGTTGGAGGAGGATTGATGTTTTTTGGAGAAGACTCAATCGTGAAACTAATCTTTGGTTAGCTTCTTTTAATCTTTGGAGAGATGGACATAATTAGACCGAAATAACTAAAACACAATAGCTGGTAAACTGGGTACAAATCAATTTTGCAAGAAATTTAATTAACAACTTCACGTTGATGGGGTACTATGTGGGAGTTGTTTCTTCTTTCAAGAATTGTTAATTTGGGAAAATTGATGATGGTGGAAGTTGGATTTTTGTATTTTAAAGAAAATTCTTGATGTGTTGATGGGGTTATGGACTTGATGTTTTTTGTTTTTGGTAAGTTTTCTGTTTGATTTTCATTTTAGGTGGAAGGAAAGGAAGATTGTTGAAATTGGCAATGGATGAGGAAGGAACATAAAATAATTAGTATTCATATAAAATGAATCAAGGTAAACGATGGGTAAAATTTAAAGAGGTTAGAAGAAATATTTTGAGGGAAATTTTGAATAAGCTGTTGCTAATTTGGCAACTAAGTACCAAGCTTTAATTATTAAGAAGAGCGAAGATCTAACACAATGATTAGATTAAGTTATGGAATTTTAGAACTTATTGGCGCTGATATGCATATAATTTATAGTATGTATGATTTTGAACTAAATTCAAGCATAATTAGTTTTATATAAATTATGCAAGTTTGATTTATTTAACTTAGATAAATACGTTTTATCTATGGTTTTGAAATGAACATGTTTTTTTTATAATTTATGGTTGTATTTGAATAGTGTAGTTTTAATGAAAATGAATTTTATACCACTGGATTATATACCCGAGAAGTGTCATCATGCCTCATGTACGTATAGCGAAAAATGTATGATTATGCACATAGGACGGGATATCTTGACGTTGTGTACCTCGATACCAACGACGTAATGGGTACAGGGTTTGGTGTAGGTTTCGTGGATGGAAATTGTATTTTATGATTTTTTGGAATTGATCGGAAATTATACGGATATTAAGTTTATGATTTCTTTGGTTTGATTGAGGAAACTCATAATCATGTTGTTTGATTGATTTGCATATATTTCCAAGGTTTTCTGGATTATGGTTTGGCTTAACTTGTTTTAAGAATTATTTGATCTTAAATAAAATGTTTTCCAAAAGACTTTCTAAAAGAAAATCCAATGTTTGTATAAAAGAACCATTCACTAGGCTTTCCAACTCATTATTTCTTCTTTTGTTTTTCTCCCGGATAATAGAGAAGTTTCGAGTGTCTTGCTTATGGGAGTCAAGTCTGTCACTACATCATAGTCTCTTTTAGGTTAAATATTCAAGGGCTTGCACGTTTTAAATTTGGTCTAGTTGGTATTTTTTTCATTACCATCAAGGGATGAAAGATCAGGGTCATTGTTTGTAATTAATTTTGCATTTGAGAAATGTCTTAGGAGTTGGGTTGTATAAAAAAATTAATGTTGGTAAATATACTATAATACAATTGAATTCCATGTTTTTAAATTATGCATAAGGTTTAGTAGATAAAGGTGAACAGTAAATATCACAAGAAGAATGACATTTGTTGTTCCTCGCATCTTTCCTTGGGATTCAGAGGGTAACTTGAGAGGAAGTGTGACAATTTGGTATCAGAGCAAAGGGTTCTGGAAAATATAGGTGTTGAGTAGATCATCCTTTGTTGTCCACGTGTCTCAAGATAACATATTCTTAGTGTTTGTGTAATCCACCACCTATTTGTTATTTTACCTATAAGTAGAGGTTTTTGGTGGATTTTAGAGGATACATAATATTGGTTGAATTTCCAAAAATTTGAGAGAAAATAGAAGATTTTAAGTGTTTTAAAAAGAATTTCATTTTAGCAAATTTGTTATTTATTTATTTTATATATGATTATTATTATATTATATTTTTTCAATATGGATAATTGGATTGTATGTCATTGTGTTTTTCAATTTCATAACAATCAATAAATTTGAAAGAGTAAATAAATGAAAATATCACAAAAAATTGGACTGACTCCTCAACTCTATAATAATATTAATAAAAGAACAGTGGGGATGGAGAGGAAGGTGGGTATCAGCTGGCCATGTTTGAACAATTTTCAACCCAAATACCAAATCTGTTTTATTTTTCATTAAAATGAAATGAAAAATAAAAATAATGACTTCCAAATTTGACATTTCTTTTTATTTTCCTAAAAATTTGGCTGCCCAATCTCCCCCTTCCCTTCTCCTTCCACTTTCCTCTTTATAAAATCCCTCCTTCCTTTTCTCTCCCAAAACTAACCACTCTCTCTTCTCCTTCTTCTCTTTCACAAGAGACTGAGAAACACAGAGAGAGGTGCCACCAAATTTCACCTAACCCCAAAAAATCCCATTTCCCTTTCCCTCTTCCCAAATCATTCTTTATTATTTCCATTCCTTTTCCCTCCAAATTTCACCAAGTATCTCCAATTTTCACTGTTACTAAAGAAACAGGGGATTTTTTTTTTTTTTTTTTTTAAAAAAAATGGAGCGGCGGACTAGCCGGAATTTCAGCCGGAGTATTAGCCGGAGTTTCAGCCGGGCAAGCTGGAGCATGGAAGATGTGTTCGCTAATGGGAACCCTTCTCGCAGAAGTAGTCGGGTGGATGAAGATGAAGAGGCTCTGCGTTGGGCCGCCATTGAAAAACTTCCCACTTACGACCGTCTTAGAACCAGCATCTTGCAGTCCGTTAATGAACCCGACCCTCGCCTCGCTGGAAACTTGCCACTTCATAAGGAAGTTGACGTTCGGAAACTGGGCGTTAATGATCGCCAGGATTTTATTGATCGGATTTTTAAAGTTGCAGAGGAAGATAATGAGAAGTTCTTGAGGAAACAGAAGAACAGAATTGACCGGTAACTTCCGCCCCCACTATTCCTTGTTTGTTTCCTATGAGTTTCCATTTTACCCTCAAATCAAACCAATCAAAATCCAACCCAACTACAAACGATTCTTTTGCCATAAAGAGAGTAATAAATATTCGAGTAACAACACTCAATCCAAATCATACACGAAGTTGGACGACGTTAAACCATAAAAGAAATACAATTCCTTTTGTAGCAGTCTTATCGTTTTGCTAAATGTTTAACTTAGATTATATTTGTCATAACTTTGTAGAGTTGGAATCCGACTTCCAACTGTAGAAGTGAGATTCGAACATCTAACCATCGAAGCAGATTGTCATGTCGGGAATAGAGCTTTACCGACGCTGCCGAACGTGGCGAGGAACATGGTGGAATCGGCCATTAGTTTGTTTGGAGTAAAATTAGCTAAGCAAACTAAACTCACCATTCTTAAAGATGCCTCAGGCATTATCAAACCATCAAGGTAAACAAAAAGTTATAGTAACTACCATCCCTTATCTACACAATAGTTGAAAATGTAAAATTAACTTTACTTTTTGGTGTATATTATTTTAGGATGACACTTTTGCTAGGTCCCCCATCTTCAGGCAAAACAACTCTACTGTTGGCTTTGGCAGGAAAATTAGACCCAAGTTTAAAGGTAAAGCAAACCTACCACATCTTATTTTTTTATTTTTTTTTTCTCTTTTTAAATTTTATTTCATCTTAAAAAAGTTTTAATTAGTTTTATTATTATTATTTTTATTATTGGTTGGTTGGATAGGTGAAGGGAGAAGTGAGCTACAATGGGCACAAATTGAAAGAATTTGTTCCACAAAAAACGTCGGCTTATATTAGCCAAAATGATGTTCACATAGGAATTATGACGGTCAAAGAAACCCTTGATTTCTCTGCTAGATGCCAAGGAGTTGGGACTCGTTATGGTAATTTCATTTTTATTTTATTTACCTAATTAAAAAACAAATAACCCCAAATTTGATTTAAATAAAAAAAAAATTGATTTTGTTTTGTTTTGTTGTAAAGAACTGTTGAGTGAGTTAGGAAGAAGAGAAAAGGACGCAGGGATAAAACCGGAGGCAGAAGTGGACCTTTTCATGAAGGTAATTAATTTAATCCTTTTAATAATTACCCTAAACTTGTTTATTTTTTAAAATAATATTAAAAAGAAAAATTGGGAATTACAGGCAACCGCCATGGAAGGAGTGGAGAGCAGCCTGATTACCGACTACACTCTCAAAGTAAGTTTACCGGTTCTGCATGTAAAAGCTCTCAAATATCATATATTATTAACAAATCAATCAATTTGACCAATTGACATAATAATTAAGTTAGAGATATATAATAATAATATTATTATTATTATTAAAATCAACCCAAATGGTATGGTTGGTGGATGACGTTTTGTTTTTTTTAATGACTTTTTTTAAGCACAAATTCCTATCTTTAACGACTCAACCAAACACACAGCCTCCTTTTCTGATTTTCTTCTTCCTCACCTACTCTTTCTTCATATCTAATTTATCAACCTAAGTATTTGAATTTATATCATTTTATGTTTTATTATTATTATTATTATTATTATTATTATTATTATATAATTTGGAATTTGTTGAACAGATTCTTGGGCTTGACATTTGCAAAGACACTATTGTGGGAGATGAAATGATAAGGGGTATATCTGGTGGACAAAGAAAAAGAGTGACAACAGGTTATTATTATATTAATCAGAATGTTTTTTTTTTTTTTTTTTGCAAATATAACAAAACAGAAAAAAAAAATAAAAAAATGTAATTCTTAAAATGAATGAATTTTCAGGAGAGATGATTGTTGGGCCCACAAAAACATTATTTATGGATGAAATATCAACGGGTCTTGATAGTTCAACGACATATCAAATAGTGAAATGCCTACAACAAATTGTACACTTAACGGAGGGTACTATCTTAATGTCCCTACTCCAACCTGCTCCTGAGACCTTTGATCTTTTCGATGACATCATCCTCGTATCCGAGGGTCAGATCGTTTATCAGGGTCCACGTGATCACATCGTTGAATTCTTCGAATCATGCGGCTTCAAATGCCCCGAAAGAAAAGGAACCGCTGATTTCTTACAAGAGGTAACAACACACATCAACGCCTCCTCCCTCACACTATTTCCTTACTCTACTCACCTCACACCTCATTTTTATTATAATATTTTCAGGTTACTTCACGAAAAGACCAAGAGCAATATTGGGCTGATCGGAGAAAGCCGTACCGTTACGTTCCGGTATCCGAATTCGCCACCCGATTCAAGCGCTTCCATGTCGGATTAAGGTTGGACAACGAGCTCTCTATCCCTTACCATAAGTCTCGTGGTCATAAAGCTGCTTTGGTTTTCTCTGAGAATGTCGTCCCCAAGATGGAGCTTCTCAAAGCTTGTTTCGATAAAGAATGGTTGTTGATGAAGCGAAACTCCTTTGTTTATATCTTCAAAACTGTTCAAATCATTATCGTCGCCATTATTGCTTCCACCGTCTTTTTAAGGACCAGAATGCACACCAGAGATCAATCGGATGGGGCCGTCTTTATTGGGGCTCTTCTCTTTTCTCTCATTAGTAATATGTTTAATGGATTCTCTGAGCTTGCAATGACTATTTCAAGACTTCCTGTGTTTTACAAGCAAAGAGATCTCAAGTTTCACCCTCCATGGACTTACACTATCCCTACTGTTATTCTTGGAATACCCACTTCCCTTCTTGAATCTATTGTTTGGTTGGTGGTTACATATTACACAATTGGATTTGCTCCTGAGGCTAGCAGGTTAGAGATTGTTGTGGAGTTATGTACTTGGAAATTTGCTTTGTTGTTTGTGTTTATGTTTAGTTTATTAACTTGTATTCATTTGGGTTTTTCAGGTTCTTTAAGCAATTGTTGTTGATATTTCTTGTGCAACAAATGGCAGCTGGAGTGTTTAGGCTCATTGCTGGAATTTGTAGGAGTATGATCATTGCTAACACTGGAGGATCATTGATTCTTCTCCTTATATTCTTGTTGGGTGGTTTTATCATTCCTAGAGGTAACTTACCGATTCACATATATAGCGACATAATTACAAGTGTTTAATGTTGATTCGTTCAATAAGATTTTCAACATATAGTATGTGAATAAAGAAGAATTTCTTATTTTGTTATTATAATAGGTGAAATTCCAAAATGGTGGATATGGGGTTACTGGATATCACCCCTGACTTATGGTTTCAATGCTATTGCTGTTAATGAAATGTTTGCCCCTAGGTGGAATAAGCTGGTATGGATTTAGTTTCTTTAACATTTTCCTTTCACAAGAAAGGGGAAAAAAAAACATGAAAAAGGTTGTTTATGGATTTCTTGGGTTGTGACCCTATTGCAGATTCCAAATACTACTGTTACCTTGGGTGTGAAGGTGCTACAAAATTTTGACGTCTTTCCCAATACGAATTGGTATTGGATTGGCATTGCAGCTATTCTTGGATTTGCAATTCTCTTCAATATTCTTTTCACCATTGCACTTACCTATCTTAATCGTAAGAATTCTCTTTCTTCTCCACCTGTATGACATATCATTTGTGTTAGAAACTCTTCTAATCAAACTTACTCTATTTCTAATGTATTAGCACTCACAAAGCATCAAGCAATAATGTCTGAAGAAACGGCATCGGAGATGGAGGCTAACCAAGAAGATTCACAAGAACCTAGACTAAGAAGACCTATGTCGAAAAAAGATTCATTCCCTCGATCGTTATCAGCGTCAGATGGAAACAATACACGTGAGTAACATATATAAACCATTGTAACTGTGTATAAAAATGGTTAGGTTAATTCATGTTGCTCACACGACCTTTGTTTGAAATTCTTACCAGGAGAAGTGAACATGCAAAGAATGAGTAGCAAATCTAATACTAATGGATTCAAAAGAAATTCAAGTTCCTTAATTGAGGAGGCCAATGGGGTTGCTGCCAAGAAAGGAATGATCCTTCCTTTTAGTCCTCTTGCAATGTCCTTTGACACCGTGAATTACTACGTGGACATGCCTCCTGTAAGAAAGAAATTCTTTTCGTCACTTATTCTTTCATGATTTAGCATTGATTTCGTCCTTAATTGATTGTTTATGTTCTAATCATAACAGGAAATGAAAGAGCAAGGAGTCACAGAGGATAGGCTCCAACTTCTGCGTGGCGTTACGGGTGCTTTTCGTCCTGGAATTCTCACTGCATTAATGGGTGTTAGTGGTGCTGGAAAGACAACTTTGATGGATGTCTTAGCAGGAAGAAAAACAGGAGGTTATATTGAAGGAGATGTCAGAATTTCAGGGTTTCCTAAAAAACAAGAAACTTTTGCAAGAATTTCTGGATATTGTGAGCAAAATGATATCCACTCTCCTCAAGTCACAATTCGAGAGTCCTTAATTTACTCAGCTTTCCTTAGGCTCCCGAAAGAAGTTAGCAAAGAGGAAAAAATGGTAAGAACAATAACATTTTCTTGTCTTTTAAATGGGTCTTGACTCTTGAGGAATATATACTAAATTGGTTTGTGTTGGTTATGTCTTTTGCAGGTTTTTGTGGATGAGGTGATGGACTTGGTGGAGTTAGACAACCTTAAGGATGCTATAGTAGGGCTACCAGGAGTAACAGGGTTGTCAACTGAACAAAGAAAAAGATTGACAATTGCAGTGGAACTTGTTGCTAACCCCTCAATCATTTTCATGGATGAACCAACTTCCGGTCTTGATGCTCGGGCAGCTGCCATTGTCATGAGAGCTGTCAGAAACACTGTGGATACTGGAAGAACAGTGGTTTGCACTATTCACCAACCTAGCATTGATATATTTGAAGCCTTTGATGAGGTAAATATATTTCTCCTTGCTCTGTCTCTCTTTCTGCATCCGTTCGTTGTGATGTGTGTGATACTTACTCAATGTCGTGTATTTCAGTTACTATTAATGAAAAGAGGAGGCCAAGTGATCTACTTTGGACCTTTGGGTCGCAATTCGCAAAAGATCATCGAGTATTTTGAGGTACTTAATTTTCTTTTAATTTATCTACTTCGTTTTTAAATGAAAATAGTTCTTTCAATTTAGATCAACTGGTTTGTAGTCAATTCCTGGAGTGCCCAAAATCAAAGAGAAGTACAATCCAGCTACTTGGATGTTGGAAGTAAGCTCTGTAGCAGCTGAAGTTCGTCTGGGCATGGACTTTGCTGAACATTACAAATCATCATCCTTGTATAAGTAAGTATAATATGAAAGACAATAAAAAAGGTATCGCGTTCTAAGTTTTTGTTTTATTCTAAATGAATTTTATTGAAATAGGCGAAACAAGGAACTAGTAACAGACTTAAGCACACCTCCACCGGGAGCCAAGGACCTATATTTTGAGAGTCAATACTCACAATCAACATGGGGACAATTGAAATGTTGTCTTTGGAAACAATGGTGGACTTACTGGA
The DNA here is from genome assembly GCA_037974625.1 of Cucumis cinereus. Lineage (NCBI taxonomy): Eukaryota > Viridiplantae > Streptophyta > Magnoliopsida > Cucurbitales > Cucurbitaceae > Cucumis > Cucumis cinereus. The sequence goes on from JBBPDJ010000017.1 coordinate 8,320,751, forward strand.
GAAGTCCTGATTATAACCTTGTTAGATACTTTTTCACTTTGGCTGCTGCTCTCATGATTGGGACAGTTTTCTGGAAAGTTGGCACCAAAAGGTACATTCTTATTTCCTCCTAACAATCATCCAAATAATTTATGGAAGGAGATGTTCATTTGTTCAGCATCAGCTGTTTGAGCTCTCATTTTGAAATTGCTACTCACGTGTCATTCAGGGATAGTTCGACCGATCTCACCATGGTTATTGGCGCCATGTATGCTGCTGTATTATTTGTTGGAATCAATAATTGCCAAACTGTACAACCCATAGTGTCAGTGGAGAGGACTGTATTCTACAGAGAAAGAGCTGCAGGAATGTATTCTGCATTACCCTATGCCCTTGCACAGGTGAGTTAGTTAACCGATTTTATTAGTATTTTCAATAATGAGTGTTGTTTTCTGCTGACCCCATGAATCTTTAGATATGTTCATGCTATTTTAATACAAAGAACCAATTATTGAAATTGAGTCATGTGAATAATGCAGGTGTTGGTAGAGATCCCATTCATTCTTGTTCAAACAACATACTATACTCTTATTGTGTACGCCATGGTCAGCTTTCAATGGACAGCTCCAAAATTCTTCTGGTTTTACTTCATCAACTTCTTCTCCTTCCTCTACTTCACATACTATGGAATGATGACTGTGTCCATTACACCAAACCACCATGTAGCAGCGATATTTGCGGCAGCTTTCTATGCACTCTTCAACCTCTTCTCTGGGTTCTTCGTCCCAAGACCGGTAAGGGTGCCTTTCAACTTCGAATGTTAAGATTATCAAATTAAACCATGTACATAAAACTAATGAAACCTTTTTCTTTCTTTGAACTTCAGAGAATTCCAAAATGGTGGGTGTGGTATTATTGGATCTGCCCCATCGCATGGACCGTGTACGGGTTGATCATATCGCAGTATGGAGATGTTGAGAAGAAGATATCAGTGCCTGGAATGTCTGATCCAATTGCTATAAAATCTTACATTGAAAGCCACTTTGGTTATGATCCTAACTTCATAGGGCCAGTTGCAGGAGTTTTGGTTGGTTTTGCAGCCTTCTTTGCCTTCATGTTTGCGTATTGCATAAAGACATTGAACTTCCAATTGAGGTAGAAAATTAAAAGAAGCTAGTGAAAGACAGCCTCTTCATAATGCAATATTCTATAGTTATATATATATATATATATATATAGGTAATTCTTGTAAATATATATATAGTAAAAGCCTAATGACGATCATTTTCAATCATTCTAAAAGTTTTGATATAGTTGTATGTTTAAATGTAAAGGGTATTGGATTGCTTTAAATTAAAGGAAACATATGCTTCAACTATGTTTCTCCAAGCCCATGTGAGATGCCATTTTTCTAAATACATATATAAATTCAATTCATGCACGAAATGAAGTTCAGTTAATCTCTTAATAAATCTCTCATAATCAACAAACTGCGACAACATATCCAGTATATTCAACACTTTCCATCTCTAAGTTAACGGAAGACTTCTTATTATAATATAATATATATATATAAACACACACAAAGTTAACTGACCTACCTTCAATACCATATTAACTACACACCCTTTTCAGACAAATTGGCCACCCACGATCTCTTTTCCAATTGAGCTTGAGGGTGAACTCTCATGGGGCCAGCTAGTCCAAGACCCATTTGAACCTTAGGCCAAGTAATTCATTCTTGATCTTGTAATTCATCTCATTCAAACCCAAATGACATTATCAATAAACATCCAACCAAACTTTAAACCAAAACAACCCTTCATGTTTTATTCTCTTTTTTCACCTAACAAATCTAAATCTTGAGTTAGAGAAAGACAATATCTATAAGTATAAAATTTATATACTTTTTATATTGTACAGGGGACTAAATACGATCTATCATTAGAGCAATGTATAATTGAATCGCCTTCTTCTAGATTTGGCCAAATAAATTTTAAAAATTAGATCGATAACCCATGCTTATTACTTTTGCAAAAATGACAAAAAACAAAAGAAAAAACAAGTCCAACCTAATGAAATATAAAAAAAGTACGAATATATATGATACACACGATACACTTGATATACTACTAATATACATTTGATACACTAAAAAGTATCATTATCTATAAAACCAAAAAAAGTGTGTAACACACTTTAAATATTTTACTATATATATGTATATATATATATATAGATATATGTATATATATATAGATATATGTATATATATATATATATATGTGTGTGTATATAGATATATAGATATGTATACATGTATACGTGTATACATATAGAAGGTAGACTAAAAGCCTACATACCTCTTAATAATCACAATATATAAATTTAAGGTACTGCCAATTACATTGTAACTAGTTAACATAATTTCTCGTAAGACAAAGTATAACGATTGGAAAATTTGTAACCTGACCATAACTTTTCGAATGTGGGTATAGTTGAAAATTTATAGAGGTCTTTCTTCAATTTTTAGAGGTCTTTTGGAAGTTTATAGCATATGAGTGCCAAGCGGTATGAACGATTTATCATGAAGAAGTTGAAGATACATCAAAATAGAAGTTCTTAAGAATAATAGAATTATTTATTTATAAATTAAACTAAGCTATATGTTGTATTTTTTAATTGGCTTAAACATAATTCTTTTATTTTGAGAAAATATCTTAACCATATGGGTTTCTTTTC
>JBBPDJ010000017.1:8323571-8334602 GCA_037974625.1 Cucumis cinereus
TATGTATGTATGTATGTATATAATTATGTTTATAAATAATATTTTAGGAGAAAAGAATTAATTCAAAAAGGGAAATTTAGGAAAATTCGATTTCCTCGATTTTCGTGTCAAATGATTTAAGGGTCGATTATGAATTTATTTTTCAGGAGATCGGGAAAATTTACGAGCCAGGGATAGCCCGGCAAGTTTGTGAGTGATATTATTATTTTAATATTTTAATATTAAAATAATGATTGGAATGCACGCTTTTCGAGAATTTGTAAAATTTTAAGAAAAATCATGTTGTTCATACTTTTCGATGTACTTCCACATGGTAACTTGTTTGAAGCATGATTTAAGTGTTTTAAGACATTTCTGGTAGTTTGAATATAATAGTATTATATTGACACGTTTTACGAGGCAATGCTTGTTTACGAAATAAACATGTTTTATAATATGTTCGGTCCTAGTTATGTTTATTGAGATAATTTTTATGATTTTCATGATTGTTGAGCATGTTTTGACTGCTATAGGGCCTAAGCACGTTTTGCACGTTTTACGAGATTTCTCGAAATCATGAGTTATGATGATTTAATGTTTCTATGAGATTTCTACCATGTTGTAAGTGATATTTAAGCATGATTTCGAGAACTACGAGTTTCATGATGATTTGAGAAATGATTTGAGATGATGATATGTTTTATTTGACTTGCACGTTTTACGATGATTTGTTTTTACGCATGTGTGTCCATATGAGCTTGAGGCTACTATATTAGGTGTGCACACTAGGGTATGCGCTGCCTTGCATGAGGATTCGCCCCACCATGGCAAAGACGTTGTGGGCGGTGACTCCGCTACTTCGTAGTTATACGCTGTCATGGTGTTGAGATTACTTCACCATGGCAAAGACGTTGCAAGTGTTGGCCCCACTACAACGTAGATTTGCTGCCTTATTGCTGGTTCGCCCCACTTTGGCAAAGCGTTATAGTTGCTAGCCCCACTATAACGTAGGATACCGTTGATGTGTTGAGCTGGCTCCACCTCGACGAAGACATTGTTGGTTCTGATCCTACCACTGCGTAGTTATAGCTATCGTTAGTGTTGAGATTACTCCACTACGGAAAAGGCGTTGTTAGTGTCGGGTTTTTCCCACTACTACGTAATTCAGTTTGATACACATCGCTTACAGATTTTCAAATATTCATGTTTTAGCATAATTTCAGTTATGCATAGTTTTACCATGATTTACAGATAAGTATCGTGCAAGCACCTTTCAAGTGTTTTCAGTTTAAACTGTGATTTATAGTTTCAGTTATGATTTGATTTATGAAAGTTTCTAAGTCGACGATTTCTTGCTATGCTATATATATGTTTTAAGTATTTTCTATTAAAGCATCACTCACTGGACGTTTTAGCTCATTCTTTCAAATTGTTTTCCCACTTTCCAGGTAGAGATCGTGATCCCGAAGCCTGACCTACCACATACTATCTGCTACTCGAGAAGTTTTAGTACTATTGTACGTTAGTAGTAAATCATGCATGTTACTGTTATAATAAGTTTTGGTACAGTGAGATGGGTTGTATAAGATAGTATGAGTTGTACTATGTAAACAATATTTGTTTAGTTTCCGTCATAATGTTTTAAGTTTGAGATTTTTTTTATTCCGCACTTTTTTAAGTTATTGGTACTGTTTAAATCGTAGTTAAGTTAAGATAGTCAGCGAGGATCGTCAAGGTAAGGACGAGATTCGTTGGCTTCGCACCGTTTCCTAGGCTATGGTTAGAGAGCCTGAGAGAGGGTGTGACAGTTGGACCATAAGCATGTTGTTCATTAGAAGAGCACTACTATTTAAGGACTAAGAAGTAACTCATGGGTAAAACGATAATTTGACATAGTTGGGGTTACGATCACTTGTAAAGGATTAACTTGCTATTATTGGTCTACATCCATGGACACATAAATATATCTATAGTGAGAAGAGTTCAGTTGTAATTCTTTAGTGGAGTGTACACACGGTTAATGAATATAATTAATGTGTGGTTAGAGAGTCTGGGAGAGGGTGTGACAGTTGGACCATAAGCATGTTGTTCATTAGAAGAGCACTACTATTTAAGGACTAAGAAGTAACTCATGGGTAAAACGATAATTTGACATAGTTGGGGTTACGATCACTTGTAAAGGATTAACTTGCTATTATTGGTCTACATCCATGGACACATAAATATAACTATAGTGAGAAGAGTTCAGTTGTAATTCTTTAGTGGAGTGTACACACGATTAATGAATATAATTAATGTGGTTAATGAGTTTAGCCAATTAATCTCATATTGTTGTAACTTCTGATCTGTAGGTCCATGAATTCCCCTTTCTAGCTCGTAAAAGGTTATGAGGTTAATATATCTTGGATATAATTTAAAATATTCATATTAACTTGGGGAATTAATATAATGTATGGTGATACATTATAATGTAAAGTTTATATTTTAATTAAACTTTATAACATAAATTTTATTTTGGATGTGATTCAAAATTAATTAATGAGAGAATAAAATATTTGAATGAGTTCAAATATTTATTTAATGTGAATTAAATTCATATTAAAACTATAGATTAAACTTAATGTGTATATGATACACATTAAAACTATAGGTTACGAGAGGATTTAATATTTGAATGTGATTCAAATATGGATTAAACTAAATATAAGATATTTAATTTAGAAACTAATTAATTAGAGAACTAATTAATAGTTTAGTTTAATCAGATTTAATTAAATTAAAACTATAGGTTATGTGAGGGATATTCATTTTAAATATGATTTAAATGAAATATTGATTTAATATGATTTAATTAATTTTTAATTTAATTATTTTGTTAATTAATTATTTTAATTTATTTTAATTTTAATTTTAAATTTAATTTAATTAAAATTTAATTAAATAACTCTCTTACGGGAGTTATTTTTGGGAAACGTGGAATATTCCTACATTTTCCTAAACTTTCTCTAGCCTCCCTTCCTTCATCCTGAAGAAGAGGAAGAGCAGAACGGTTCTGCCAATGCGCTTGATGTCTGAATTGCAAAAGGTCTACAAAAAAAAAAACTCTCTCTTGCTCTCTCAATTTCTCTCCAAAATTTCCAAAAGTAAATCCTAATTAGTTCCCAATGTAATAGTCTCTCTTTATCTGTTTTGCCAATGTAATAGTATTTTAAATTTTTCCAAATTAAATTTGAGAATAGTCTTGTAAGCTTCCCCTGCGAAGCGTTATTATTCCTTCTGTTTAGAGAGGTTTTTGATATTTGAAGTTTAGGATTTTCTATGAATGAAAATTCTTTGGTAGATGACAGTGCCTCATCATCATCTTTTGCAATTCTTGATTCAGAGTTGCATGCAAATAACATTGGTTTGATCACCTTGCTTGTGGAGTGTTCGAACTTTGAGTGAGGAACTAGTTCCCCTTATCTCTTGTTCTTGGATTAAAGAGTAAAACAAATCTAACTCATTCTCTTGGGTTGTTGTCAAATTGATTTAGGAGTTTTAGAATTTGTTATTAAGGATTCACCAATTGGGTTCCTAATTTTCAAATCCTAGGTTTTCACATCAGATACGATTTCACACTTATCAGCCCATAATCATTGAAGTAAAGGGATGCATGACCAAAACAAATAAAAGAAACCGCTTGAAGACTAGTTTGACGCCATTAAATAAAAACTTAGTCTAGGACTTCACTTGTCAATTTTTTGGGAAAGAACTTTACCATCCCTCAAAAGGAGACCACTTACTAATTAGATGTGAATTTTTATGACTTTTTGATACTAGCTCAAATTGGATCATTTATTTTGTAGGATATAGCATTGGTTGTTTTTTGAACGGTTTGGATGTCAACTTAGTCCACTACCAAGGAGCACCAATCGCAATTCTTAGCACCTTAGATTACCGTATTCAAATACAATCCATTATTTTGATGTCCAATAAAACCATCCAAACACTATAACCTAACAACAAAATAAGTGTGAAGGTAAAATCAGAGTCATAGAAATAGAATGGCTACCCCTATAAATCTAAGTTTGACCCAACCTCACGACTTAGGATAGAATATAAAACAAAAGGTATATAACTAATCTAAAATCTTGTCAAATCCCAAACGTTTATATTCTTAGAAAAAATTGCTGGATATTTATAAATTATAATGTAGTGAAAGAAAATGAAACATTCTTCAATATTGAAATATAAAAAACAAATTAAATTATGTGAATTAAGTTACTAGTTAGAAAAATCAAAATGGATTGAAATCATTGAATTATATGATGTCGTGTACATATTCAACTCTTATGAAAGTTAACTTTGTAGTTTCTTTAACTTGTAAGAGTTATGTTTGATTTCAACAAAGTAATAAAAGCAACAAAACAACACAAACTAGAGGGCTACCAAACTTGGGACTACGTTCAGACTTCTACAAGTGCATGTTTTACTAGGATGAAGATTGGAAAGAAACTGTCAAACTCTTGCAACAAATCTCTACTCAAATACTCGAACACAAACTATTTGATACAGTTCTACAAAACTTCCTAACTTGGAATAAACAATAAAAGGAACCCTAAACAAAAGGAGAAAAATACATAGATGCTATGCTATATTTTGAGTGAAATAAGCACACTGTCACCACTAAACTAAATTGAAAAAAGAATTTACTAAAAAAGCAATGGGTTTTTAAAAAGTTGATCTACCGCCACAAATTTTCTTCTTTTAATAACACCACACCAACTCACGTTAACGAATTGAAATCATTTGTACATTGGGTAATGGAGAGGAGAATGGGCTTGGGCTTCACAATCCAAAAAGCAAACAAACTCCAGGATTCCACTAACACTACTAAGAAGGTTGATAAAATGATGAGACGCAATAATAATGGGAAGGAAAGAGTGGATATGGATAGGCAATAACTATTAAAGCGCGCGCGCGTGTGTGTGGCTGTGGCGAACATCCGCGTAGGTTTGACAGCCGAAAAGACCAATCTCGGCCCCACTCTTTGGAGGCAGCGAGTCGACGCGGCTCTCCCTCCACCAAAACTCTCTTTCTTTCTCTATTTTATTCCCTTTTTACCCGCCCATCTTGATTTTTCCCCTCTTTTCTTTTTTACTCTTTCCATTGACATACAAATATATTATAATCTCAATTCTTTTATCTTCTTTATTGTTTTCTTGATTTTTCCTTTCTCTTTTCTAAAAAAAGAAAAAGAAATCACTACTACTCTACTCTATGAACCACAAATACTTCATATAAGATAAGAAATACGTCTCAAATACTATGCTTTTTATATATGTATCTGACACGCGATTTGATGTATCTATTTTATGTCGACGTATCTAACATACAATTTGGCGCATTTGTCTTTGTATTGACTTGACTTTTTTCTAAAAGAAAAAAACAAGCAATTCATCTAGTATTTAACTAAACAATCTATTTAAAATGTTCATTCACTTATCCAAAACTAAAAGGAAAAAATATATTAAATAAAAGACTAAATCCTAAAATCATATTATATTCATCATTACATTTGAGTTCCTACAAAGTCTTGTAAAGTATAATCCTCTTGAATATCTTCAACAGTTTAGCGAAGAAGTTTTTCGATTATATACATGTTTTTTTTCTCTATTCTTCTTCCTCTTCTCTGGTCAATTTGTGTCTATTTTCTATTGAAGTATTGATTATTGTACTTCAATATACCTAGCATTGTTTTTTTTTTCTTTTTTTTTTTTTTATTGTACTTTGATGTTTGTATTGTGTTTTTTATCATTGTCATTAACTTGACATGTAATGATTTTTCGTGGATTTAGTCAATTACATTTAGTGTCTTTATGTTAAATTTACCTATATTCTAAACTTTTTTAAGGAAAGAAAATGTATCTTCAACATAGTATCCTAGTTTCTTAGAAATTGACTTATCGTTGTATCATATCGTATCTTTATTATTTGTATCTCTATCTATCCTTCATAACTTCTACTCTTTGTTCTTTTCTTGTTTTTTTTTTTTTTTACAATTTAGTTCCTAAACTTTAATAGATAATTACTTTAATGTTTTCTTAAAAAAATTATTAGTATTATTTAATGATTTTTTTTTTTTTTTGTAAGAATCAAATTTATTTTTTCCAAAACGTTAGTAAAAACTTGGAAATTAGTAGTTTCAAATAACCAGAGTAAAGTAAGGGTTTTTCGTACGGATGGCCTAAAAAATTAGGGCAAAATGGAAGTTGGCTTCACTTTTTAAAACCAATGTTTTTTTTTGGCCTTTTGCTGACATCAGGGTAAAATGACCAAAATATCCCCATCCCTAACTTCCTCCCTTTATTTCTCAACCTCCCTTACCTTTAACTTTCTCCTTTAATTTCTCAACATCCCTTCCCTCTAATTTCTAACTTTTTTTAAACATAATAACTCCTAAGGATAATAAAAAAAAAAACATTGCATAAAGAGAAGATTGGGAAGAAACTAACAGTCGCAAAACACGCTCCTCACGTTACACGCTCCTCACGCTACACGTTACACGCTCCTCAGGCTACACGTTACTCGATTCTCACGCTACACGTTAGCTCGATTCTCACGTTGCTTGATTCCTCACTTTGAAACTAAGTTTCTTCAGTTTTGGACACTCGATTCCTCGACGCACGCTACTCGATTCCTCGACTCATGCTACTCGATTATCATTTTCATGATTAAATCTAAGAGAAAGTTGGAACGATTCAGAAGATTATTTTCTGAAAATTGTTTTTTTTTTGTAAAATTATTTGGATGTCCCTTTGGATTTTCCCTTTTTTATAGTTTTTGTTTTTTTTTTTTTTTTTTTTGTAGATGAGGACGACCAGCCGGAAACTTGACGGCAACGATGTCAACAATCACAACATGGAGGACGAAGAAGACGAAGAAGTGAGGAAGACTTAAACTAAAGACATAAATTAAAGACAAAAAATTAAAGACAGTGAAGAAGACGAAGAGGTGTGGAAGAAATTAAAGACGAAGAAGTGAAGAAGACAGAAAATTAAAGACAAAAAATTAAAGATAGAAAATAAAAGACAAAAAATTAAAGACAGTGAAGAAGACGAAGAGGTGTGGAAGAAATTAAAGACAAATGAGCGAAGAAAGGATATTTGGGTAATTTTACCCAAGCAAAAGGCCAAAAATCATCCACTTTAAAAATGAGGCCAAATTGCATTTGACCCTCCTCAAAGAAGCCCTATGTGCAAATTTCCCGTAATAAGTACACTCACTTACCTATCTTAAAAAAAATTTAAAAAAAATATAATACACCTACTTACTACTTACCAAGCATAATTTGAAGCTCACCAAATCTTGAATCCTAAACGCAAGCAAGTATTATTCAATTGTTTGGCCTTCAACATGATAGTTAAAATACAAGGTTATCAAATGTAATCTTAAACAGTATTATATGTGGTTGACATACAAGTGAATCATGTTCTAGAAATCTATACTAGCTTCAATTTTAACTATTCTTTTTTAATTTACTAAGGTCTTAAATATATATATCAATTTTGTTATTGAAAAAAATCTCAATCCTCCACTCACATTTACCTTCTTGCTCTCCATGTTTTTTTTCTTCCTTTTTTATGAATATTTTTTATAATTGGGTGTCAAATTAAACTAAATTTGATTAACAAATTATGAGTTTTTCAAAACAAAAGGAATTAATGTGTTAATCAAATCATCCAATAAAAAAATTAATATTTGTTTGAATAAAGTTTACCGTCTAGGAGCATTGTTAGGGTTTATATCTACATGCAAAAGAAGTAAATATTAAAAAGATAAGAGAATATTTTAGTTTAAAATAAAATTTAAAATTACAAGATAATTACGCTCTCTAAGTCTAAATTAAAAATATTTTCAAAGAATTGTCATAATATAAAAACATTAATAAAATTAAAATGGTAATCAAGCCATTCAATTTCAAATAAAATAGATAAAAGATTTTGTGAATGGAAAATTTATGTTTTTCTTAATTCAGAGAGAATTGTTCACCGTTAAATTAGATTTGACAATTTTGTTATTGTTCAAGAATTTTGGTATCATTAAAAAAATATATCATTCACCCGATTTTGGATATTTTATTTTATTGGTTCAAATCCTCACCTTGTCTTTACTTAAAAAACCCTTCTAAAAAAATTGGGATATATCATTTAACAACAATGTCAAAAAAATCTTGTTATTTTGTCGGTTATTTACTGTTGGTTTAAACTGTTTCCATTGAGGTTTGCTTTTGGTTATTCATGTAACTTGTCTGTTAATTGCGACAGTTTTTTTGCGTCACGGATTGATGTTCAAATACTTTAAATTAGAGTCAATATAGGTGTAGTCATAATAAGTTATTTGGGTTACAAATACCTTCATAACGACACTTATTTAGTGTAATTAAATTTACTATAAGAATACGAATATTAAGATCATGTAATTACTTTATTCTACTTTTTTTTCCTGTTAACAAATAACAATTAAAGACCATTATAATATACTTCAATCTTGTCATTATTAATCAAATAATTGGGGCAAACTCATCATAAATTTGTAAAATATTCGGTATATTGATAATGAAGCATCAATTTACATTGAGAAGAAAATATTTGTGATGTTTATACAAAAAAATCCACCATATCTATAATGAACTAGATGAGATCTTAAACTTAATAAAATACAATGTCAATAAGGGACATATCTATCGTGTCATGATTCTATGTTCTAGTATTACGTCCAAAACCTGAAATATCGATAAAAATTAAATACTAATCACAAACTTTGATGATAATCAAGAAGTTTACTTATCAAACTCCCAAAACGTACTAATATCATCCAAATGTCTTGTCAATTAATACATAAGTATAAAGCCTGCAAAAGGGTATAAATGAGTTTCCAAAGATTATAAACTACTTTATAATGTCCAACTCATATGTTGTTCATGAAATTGTGTAATTGGAGGTCATACTTGTACCAACCGTAGGTAAATCACAAGCAACGCACTTTTCTAACGGATTCGCACGTGAGAATATACTATACATATTTCAACAACTAGTTTCATCTCATAGCACATACATGTCACCAAAAAAAAAAAAAAAAAAAAACCCATATGACCATGTACAACAAGTAGTTTCAACGCAAAAAAAAAAATATATATATATATATGGTCACGTCAAACCATTTGTTTAACTTAAACTCCCACTTTTCTTTTTTAATGCATACATGGAGATGACATTAAGAATGTATTTATACTACAGCAGCATTTATGAAAAATATGCAAAATGATCACTATACAAGACGGGAGAGGGAAGAGAACAATCTTTACTAGAATGTATTTGTTAAATCGATTCTCAAAATATCAATTTTGCATTCAATATTCAAAATAATGTTAAAACATAAATGTTTATAATAAATATTATTGGAATTTTTTTTTTGTGAAAAAATAAGGTTAAGTCACCTGTAAAAATCACATTTGAATTTAATTTTGTAACAATTTAACATAAATTGTGTTATATTTGTTGTAAGGTTTGTATGAGATTGAGATGGAATAATTTGGTATTTATAAGAATGACCGTATTTGATGTATGAAAAGTAAGTAGTTAAAAAGAACCCAATTCATGGTTGTATTATGTGTGTTTAGGGAATGGTGAGAGACAGAGAAAGGGGTTTGGCATTTAGTAATTTGAAGTAAAGCTAAAATAGGTAGTTCATGTGAAGTGTAGGAAAGAGGGAAATGTTTTGGAGGGCGGAGAAGCCCAAGAATTTGGCTTTGCCTTGCCTTGCCTTCCATATTCATTACATAATAACAAAAATAAACCCTAATAATAATAATAATAATAATAATAATAATAATATTTCACAACACTTGGACCTTCTTCTCTAACATTTGCTTTTTTTGTTTTCAATACTAACTTAATTACACGAATATATATTCAAGATTGAGTTGATATATGTGTGTGGCTTGGATGGGAAGAAGAGACTTTAGTGTTGTGGCATAGACAATGTCTACGTGCTACTCCAATGCACCACACCCCAACCCAATTGCCAATGCCTTATTTGTCTTCTCTCTCTGTTTAATCATCAACTAAAGTTTTGTCAACAAACTTCTTCTTTCTAATAATCACCCCACATTTCTTCTTCTTCTATACATATTTATCATTCAATTATTTGATACATATTTTGTGGACAATTCTTCTTCTTCTATATATAAACATAGTTACACCAATATATATGTATCATAATTTGACACATATGTGATTTACTGTTTTATAGTCAAAAAAAATATCTTGATTACATTGATTTGTAATACAAAAGATCGAAGGAAGTGATTGAAATGTAGTAATAATAATGTTTTGATTAATATAGTGATGTTTTGATGCTAAAATTAAGGTTTTAACAATAATATAGCTGACTAAACCATATTTAAAGCTAGATTAAGAAGAATGTAAATGTTCTAAAAAGCTAGGAGGTAATTAGCCACAATAGGAAATGGGTTTGCAAATATATTCTTTCTTTTTATGACCCACTCTTAACAAAGACTAATTTAATCACAATGCTTGATTTTTTTATTTTTTATTTTAAAATATATATGTCACATTTAATCCAAGTCTATTTTTATCTTTAATATTATATTATATATATACCTGACTGGTTAATCCTTCTTAAATTCCTATTTAAGTAGATGATGTGACATGTAATTTTCAATATATACACACTAAAAAAAACAAATGAAAATGAAAAAAAAAAAAATTAGATCAGATAATTATGAAAATTCAGATAATAATTTAGGCAGAAAATCATTCCATTTGTAAGTTGTAACAGTACTGTAGATGGCAAGCATTCCATTTTATCTTTTCTTTCTTATGTGATGATAAAAATAACGTCATTTCAAACATTGTTTACTATGTAAACACACTTTTAAATAACAAAAAAAATTACATTTTTTTGTCTCCAAATATATCTTTTTAGTCTATAAATTTTTATAAATAGGTTTAAAAGGTACTATAAGTAGTTTTATTTGATTTTTCTAAA
>JBBPDJ010000017.1:8341436-8370393 GCA_037974625.1 Cucumis cinereus
CCCCCCCCCCCCCCCCCCCCCCCCCCCCCCCCCCCCCCCCCCCCCCCCCCCCCCCCCCCCCCCCCCCCCCCACTCTAGTATCCTCTTTTTTAATATTTATCTTACTTTTATATCTCTTGTGCTTCAATCTGAGTATTGATGAGTGATAACTGAAGCTGTTATTGCTGATTCATGCAAATCTTGTTTTACTCAGTGGCTTTGTTGGTATTCTAAACATTTTATAGTGATCCAGCTTGCAGTTGGAAAAAGCGAGAGCATTGACATAATTATCTCCTTCTTTGGAAAATGATAATAACCTGGAAAAGTTCATTCTTCACTTTTTGTGTTCAACCTAACGATTTTAATCTCTTCTGTTGTAGAAAAGAAATGGCATTAGTTCGGCTTTGTAACTGTTTCCTTTGATGCATAGCCTCCTCCCTTTATCTCTTCTCCAATCTAGATCGATCAATTATTAACTTCTGAATTGAATAATGTCTTTTCCATGATCATAGTCCTTTTCTTGAGTAATATGTTATTTGTTAAATTTACGTTTCATAAAATTGCCGATATGTGATTGACTACACTGACTTATTTGAGCTCTGCAAACCTTTGAGAATCTTCTTGTCCAGTTAACATGTTACTACTTTCTCGTTTCTGCTGTCTTGCATCTTAACCTTTTCAAGCTAATTTTAGTTTTTTGTTGGTTTTTGCTGAAACCTCAGTGGATATAATTTATTGCGAGACCCACGGCACAACAAAGGCCTTGCATTTACTGAAAAAGAAAGAGACGCTCACTACTTGCGTGGTCTTTTACCCCCGACAATTGTTGCTCAAAATCTTCAGGTTTGCCTTCACTTGAGATACTCTTCAGTCCCAGTGTAAGTTTTACCGTCCTAGTTTTTTATTATTGAAACTATTTGAATCTACTTTCCAGGTAAAGAAGATGTTGCACAATATCCGTCAATATCAAGTACCATTGCAGAAGTACATGGCAATGATGGATCTTCAGGTAGCTATTGTTGATCTCATCTTTAAGTTCTAGAACTTCTGAATGATTCTTGGTCATGATTTTTGGATTTCATGATCTCGAATACAAGATTGTGAATCTTGTTCAACCCACGTTTGTTCATAATTTGTGCATCATCCTTGAAAATACATAGTGAAAATTGTTTTATGATAGATTCTACAAGTCTCTCTCAATATTAATACTTTGATGATCGGATTCAGTGAATTGTTTCTTACAATTGACTTTTTCTGTACCCTTTTTAGGAGAGGAATGAGAAGTTGTTTTACAAGCTCCTTATAGATCATGTAGAAGAATTGCTCCCAGTTGTCTATACACCAACCGTGGGTGAAGCTTGCCAGAAATATGGAAGCATCTTCAGGCAACCACAGGGTCTATATATCAGTTTGAGAGAAAAGTACGGCTCATTGCAATTGTTTCGGGTTTCTCGGTTCATGATGCATCTTCTTCTTGGTTTTTTATGTTGAAAAGCTTGAGTTTTCTTTTGCAGGGGGAGGATCCTTGAGGTCTTGCGGAATTGGCCTGAGAAGAACATTCAAGTCATTGTAGTTACTGATGGGGAGAGAATTTTGGGGCTAGGGGATCTTGGATGTCAGGTTAATTCCCTTTACAATTCTTCCTTAAGCGATCTTGTTTAGAAGTATTTCGAATGATGATCGTTATCTGAAGCTTGAGATTAGGCGGTAAACTCTTTCTTCTTGTCTGTTATTATACCTAATGATCCTAACACAGAGCAAAATCCATGTAAATGTTTCAGGGGATGGGCATACCCGTTGGAAAACTCTCTTTATATACTGCACTTGGGGGTGTTCGTCCTTCTGCGGTGAGTTCCTTCATGATCTTTTTCTACTCCTATATAATCTCCATTTATCTTGTTATAGAAAATAATAATAATAATACTAATACTAATAATAATTTCTACTTATCTCAACCTATGCTTGATTTCCAAAATTACGTTGTTGCTTCATTTCTTTTTCTTGTTGGTTCACTGTTAAACTTTTCGTTTTTTCAGTGCTTGCCCGTGACCATTGATGTTGGTACAAACAATGAGGAGCTACTGAATGATGAGTTTTACATTGGGCTCAGGCAGAAGAGGGCTACTGGGCAGGTTTGTGACCCATTCCTTCTCTCTAGTCTACGTATCATTTGTAGTTGAGTGTGGGAATTCATGACTCATATTGCATTCGAGCTTATTTGGAATGATTTTTCTCAATACAGGAATATGCTGAACTTATGGATGAATTCATGACTGCGGTCAAACAATGTTATGGGGAGAAGCTCCTCATTCAGGTATTTTGCTGACCTATCCATACTTATTCTGTGTAATTGAGCAAATGCATTCCTTTTTTCTTTTTTACTCATGCTGTTATGTTTCTAATTCAATTTCTACATTTTGAAGTTTGAAGACTTTGCAAACCATAATGCATTTGACTTGCTAGCAAAATATGGTCCAACACATCTAGTCTTTAATGATGACATTCAGGTTAGAACCCTGGACTTTTTATTTTACTACTTGATAATTTCAATCAACTATACTATAATCATCATCGTTGAATCTCAGGGGACAGCATCGGTGGTACTTGCTGGACTCATTTCAGCTTTAAAGGTTGTTGGCGGATCCTTAGCTGACCACAGGTTTTTGTTCCTTGGTGCTGGAGAAGTAAGTCCATAATGAATTGTTTCTAACATCCTAAAAAAGCTCCTTGTAATGTTGATTTACTATATTAACATTTGGTGTTGCCTTGGTTGTTTCAGGCCGGTACCGGAATTGCAGAGCTCATAGCCCTTGAGATATCAAAACAGGTTAAAATGAATAATCATTTTTAGACAATAGCTTTTGTTTGTTCTGAATTCATTTATTTAATCTTCATCTTAATTAACAAGAGCTAGTCCTTTGTTTACTGTAGACCAATGCTCCGTTGGAAGAGACGCGCAAAAAAGTCTGGCTCGTGGATTCCAAGGTAACTTATTCATCAAGCTTGAGGAGAAGTTTATCATTCATATATATATATATATATTGATAGTTTATTTCATCAGGGGCTGATTGTAAGTTCTAGGAAGGATACTCTCCAACATTTCAAGAAACCTTGGGCTCATGAACACAAACCTATCAAGAAACTCATTGATGCCGTTAAGGTGTCAAATCTTTCAATGTATCTCTGCAATTGCATATTCATAAATCATAATTTGAACCAAAGTTTTTAAGTTGTTCTATTTCCTGTTTCACTTTCACATCAGGAAATCAAGCCAACCGTCTTGATTGGAACATCAGGCGTTGGAAGAACGTTCACTAAAGAAGTTGTGGAGACTATGGCCTCAATCAATGAGGTATTTAATCAGTCTGACAGATTATTCCTATATTGTTCAGTTTTAGAAGATTGTAGGTTGATCTCGATTTGGGTAACTTGTTGCAGCAACCTATCATCCTCTCGCTTTCGAATCCTACTTCTCAATCTGAATGTACTGCTGAAGAAGCGTATAAATGGACTCAGGTAATAGAATGGTTCATATTCCAACCCCCCCTCCCCCCCACCCAAAAAAAAAAAAAAAAAAAACAAAAAACAAAAAACAAAACCCGGATATGGAAAGGGTGAAAAATGCATTTTCATTTTTTATGATATTGTTTGTTTGTTACATTCAGGGTCGTGCCATTTTCGCTAGCGGCAGCCCATTTGACCCCGTTAAATTCAAGGGGAAAATGTTTGTGCCTGGCCAGGTCCTCACACTTCAATTCAATATAGTTTAAGCTTATTAGCACAAATCATGATTTGGGTGCTAATATTATTCTTTAATGGTTTACTAACAATTCAGGCAAACAATGCATACATCTTTCCTGGATTCGGTTTGGGGTTAATTATGTCGGGCACAATCCGCGTTCACGATGACATGCTTCTAGCAGCTTGTAAGTACTCAAAAGCCTATTAAGATTGATGAATGAGGGTATAACATATCAGAGACAGTATATTTTTCAAAGCTTAGAGGGACTATGGCCCATAGCTATGTTTACGTATTGTTTTTATTGAGTCCGGTTTTGAACCTTCCATCATATTGATGTACTTGTTTATTACAATCAGCGGAAGCTTTGGCTTCACAAGTGTCCCAAGAAGATTTCGACAAAGGACTCATCTATCCTCCATTTACCAACATCAGAAAGATTTCAGCACATATTGCTGCCAATGTGGCTGCAAAAGCTTATGAACTTGGTGAGCCTTCAACTCCATTTCCCTTTCCCAATTCCCAAACCCTTTCAAAGAGTTTCAATTTGCTAATCATTCTCCCTTTTCAAATTCTGTCTTATAGGTTTGGCCACTCGCCTCCCTCAACCTAGAGATCTGGTGAAATATGCTGAGAGCTGTATGTACAGTCCTAGCTATCAAAATTACCGGTAGATGTGTGTCGTTACTCTGCTGTAGCTATGTCGTATCGTTCGTTTATTTTCCGATAATGTTTTTTCTATTGTATGATTTTCTTTATGTCATGTAAGTTATTTGGTGGTTTAGAAATCAGCTATAGTTTGTAGTAGGTGTGAAAAAAGGAGAAAAGAAAAAAAAGTAGAAAAAAGAACTCATACAAGTTTTTCATGAAATTGAATGGAAACTTGTGCTCAAAATCTGAAGGATTCATGACTTATTGTTGAAGTATATTCACAGGTTTCTTGTAAAAAAGAAAGAAAAGAAGAAGACGAATTGTTGGATTTTTCTGTTGAATATGAACTAATGAACTCTGGAATTCTTTTTGCTTTAAATCAATAATGGCTACGGTGGGATCAAATCATCGAGGTTAGGAATGGTAATTAGGTAACAATTTTGCAATTCATTCAATGTTGCTAATGTCTTATACATGCACAATTAATGTAATAATGAATCCCATTGCTGTAAATATTGTTGGAGTAAATAGATCTTATTGTAATTGTGTATGTTAAAAGAGCATACATACAATAATGAAAATTTTAGAGTGCAATTTAATTTAGGAATATTGTCCAAGCAAGAAGAGTATGTATTATCTGCTTAGAATCATGTTTTAATTGGTATCGTATCGATTTTGATAAGATAAGAAAACGACATATCTCCAATCGAGCCTTCACGACTCACATCATATGGTGTAACTATTATTTATTTTCAAGCAATTTTTTTTGGGATCAAGATCATTTAGCATGCTTATACGGTTCCTTTCCATTTTCACATTCATCCAAAAATATATCAAAACAATCCAGTAACTTCAGCCGTAACCATTTTGTTCATCCACTTACTCATCACCTTCTTTTAACAGAGCTGGATGCAATTTTGTTTTTTTCTATTATGAAAGACTGTCATTTGGCTGTTTGACATAATTACCAGATTAAGAGATGTGGTTAGAGATGTGGTCAATGGTGATGTGTTGGACTAGTTGAACCCACTTAGACTTGGGCACTTGGACTTCAATGATAGAACTGATAAAAGTTGGTTTAATTTTGATTTACTTTATCGAGAACAATGAAGATACAATTAGAATTAAGCTTTCAAGAAACTACGATAGTACATACCACGTTCATTTATTATTTGACACGTCACTAAATGAAGTTGTAAAAAAGATTTGTCTCCTATTATAATATTAGAAATTTTCTCGTTGGATATACTAGACAATTAAGATGTGTTATGCAACTACAATTAGAGCATAATGATATTTAGCAAGATGTTAGAAGAGCCTCCAACATATATTAAACGTCAAGGATGTTAGCTCACAAGAAAAGGTATGCACTTAATAAGACACCATAGACTTACAATTTATACCATTTTTTAATGGGTCGTTGTTACAAACAATCATTGGGTGTAACAATATACACTGCCAACAAGTCCATACTTGTACAATATACACTGCCAACAATCATTCGAGTGCATGTGAGCTTGATGCACTCGGATCGCCTAGAGAGATTAAGTCGTACAATATCAAATTCCATCTACAATCTAACCTAAACGACACTTGGCTACATAAATCACCTATTTACCTCTCTTCTCTTTCAAACACCTTTAGGAGACTAAGCAATTAAACACATATTTCTATAGTTAATGTTACTGTAACAAGATATTTTTGGGAGATCTTATTTTATTTTTAGAGATATTATATTGTTTGGTAAGCTTGTAATTATTAGAAAATATATTTTTCTTTTTGATATCCTTTAGTTATGTATAAATCCCACTGTAATAACCTCCATTTCAATCAAAAAATATACAATAATCTCATATATTTCATTGAAATTAATATGATATCAGAGCCCAAAAGTATTTTAGGATCAACACTTAGGGGTTGTTTGGGGCGCAAAGTGAGTTATTATAATCTGTGGTTATTATAGTCTGTGTTTGGAGTGCATAGTATTATACTCTGAGTTATTATAATTTGTGTTTGGGGTGCAAAATATTATAGTATGAGTTATTTATAGTCTGTGTTTGTGGTGCAGATTATTATAATACAAATTATAATTTGTAAAATAAATATTAGTTATCTTAGATCATTTCTATTTTTCTTCAGTATTATTTTTGTCATACTTATTTTTTGGTACATGAAATATCACTCTTGGAAAACATATTTAAAATTATATATTCTACAAATTTATACAAACTAATTTATTACTACATGAGATGCATATGTTACAAAATTTTATAATATAGTCTCTTTTATAGAAATCGATATGTAATTTTATTAAATCTAGTTAATTATGTTGTTCATTTAATAAATTTAATATTATATATGTCTATGATATTTAGATTTTACTAGATTTTGAAATAAAATTTTTTAGACTTTTGTCACTTTAACTAATTTGAAAAAGATCATAGTTTTTTTCTAAAATGTTATAATATGTTAACTTCAAATTGAAATAAACTAGTATTTTAACACTGAATTCAATTATTGGAAAATTACAATTTTTTTAATCAAATTATATTTGAGGAATAAAAAAAGCATAAAGTTTTGAATTTTAATTTTTATTTGGCCGCTAAATTTTTTTCCAACTTTTTAATTTTTAAGTGCAAAAAATAATTCTAGGTGTTCGAACCAATTAAATTGACCCACAAAAAAAAAAAAAGAAAAAAATGTTATTAAACTAAAATAGAGATTTCTACACATATAGCCTCAATAACTGTACTTAGTGATATATATATATATTAGTACAAAAAAACTGTACTTAGTGATATATATATATTAGTACAAAAAGAAACTTGTATGTGAAGTTTATTTGATATATATACAACACTATATATATATACACACACACATACATACATACATACTCACATTATCACCTAAAATGAAGAAAGCATTGGTTTAAAACAAAAAAATGGAGAAAAAGATAGTTTTAAAAAGATAACATAATAATAATAATAATAATTTAGAAAAACATCCCAAAGAAAAAAACGAGAAAATATATTTTAAAAAATATTAATATAATTAAAGTAAGTACTATTTGGAATGACTTTGAAAATGTTTTTCAAAAATTCATTTTTATTTAAACATTTTTTTTATAAAAACTTCTTAAAATAAAAATACAAATGAGTCTCAAAACTTTTTTTAAAAAGTATTAGTACATATAAGTTTATTTGGTTTGTTATATATCTTTAAAATATTTTTATTAAATTTTTTCAAAGTTGATCGGTGGCAACCAGAGGTTGGTTGATGGTGGTCGTCGGAGTTGGTTGTCGGAAGTTCTCCGATGGAGTCACCGGATGTGGTGGTCGATGATTGGTCGACGATGATCATCGGAGGTGGTGGTCAAAGATTGGTTGACGATGATCACCAGAGGTGGTGTCCGAAAGTTGGTCGACCAACTTTCCAATCCTTGGAACAAATACCCCTTAGGGTTGAAGAATAGTAAAAGCATGTGAGTTATTTTAATCCTAATCTTAATCCCCAACTAAAATAATCTTTGGCACAAACATGGAGTGGACTATTATAGCCCACTCCACTCCACCCCACTCCATGCACCAAACACACTCTTAGGGTTTACCGTCGCCTCACACCTCTGCACAATCGCCGCAGAACTCCGCTCCGCTGCACGTCGAGGTACTACACATCCATCCGCTCATTCACAAATCTACCCTTTGTTCTCCACGAACAGATCCATCCGCTCCACGTCGTGCATCACTGATCCACCTCTGTTCTCTGTGACCCCACAAATCCACGTTGTGCCTCATAGATCCATCCGCACTCTTTGTTCTTTGTCGTACCCCAATGAGCCACGTCGCACATCCGCGTACTCTGCAGATCTACGCATCCGTTTTCTCCGTCATGCCCTGCAAAATCCACACCGCTGCAATACATGCGTCCACTCTCTGCGCACGTCGGCTGTACCCAGCAGATCTAGTGGTTCGTTCTTCGCTCTCCGCCACATGTCCAGATCTGGTCACCCTCTGCTCTCTATCGCACTTTATCTGCTCTCTGTTCTCTGCCACGTGCCCAGATCAATCCGCTTGCTGCTATCTGCTCTCTATCGCACTCTATCCTTTGAGGCTCTTTGTCTGCAAAACCTAGATCTAGCCACAGATCAAGATCAGTGCACATCCGCCACATAGACCAGGTCACTCCCTAACCTTTGGTTTGTACTCCGCTTGCCGTTCACGGCTTTCGCTCTATTTTCAGATACAAACACTTTCGGTGGAGAAAATTGATATTTCGCGTCCTATTGGCAACGTTCTTGATGGCACAAACTATATCATCTGGACCCACCAAATGAAGAGTTTTTTTATCAGCGTAAGTTATGACGCATTGTTACAGGCGATATCACCAAACTAGTCCAAATCACCATTCAAGTAAAGGATAGCATTGATGATGATGGAGAACTTGTTATTGAAGAGGATGCCACATATATTGAACGACTTGAGGACTGGGATAGCAAAAATCACCAAATCATCACTTGGTTGTGTAACACTTCTATTCCAGCTATTCATACTCAATTTGATGCTTTTGTCACTGCAAAAGAACTCTGGGATTTTTTGTCTATGTGTTTTCAATCTATTGGTCTTGCTAACTATTATCAATTACAATCTTGACTTGTTAGCCTAAACCAAAAAATCGGACAATCTGTGAATGAATAACTTATTACCCTCCAGCCTATTTGGACTCAGTTAGATTAGGCAAAGATCAGTCCTGATCATCTACGCCTTATAAAAGTACTTATAGGACTTCGTCCGGAATATGAATTAGTTCATGCTGCTCTATTACACTGCAACCCTTTGCCATCTTTAGATGCTGCTATTCAAGAAAGCCTGTTTGAAGAGAAAAGACTTGGCATTGTCTCCTTCCTGACATCTGACGTTGCACTTACAACGACTCAATCTCGATCTGCAAATGAGTCCATTTTCTGCAAATATCTTAAACTTCATGGTCATAACTTGTCTAACTGTCCTACCATTGAGTGTAGGTATTGTCACAAGCGAGGTCATATCCTGGAGAATTGTCCTACTCGGCCACTTCTTCCTTCTCATCACAAAATTAAAGCCAAGTCCACTTCTCAATCGGGTTCCTCACCTATTGTTGTTGCTGCCACCCCATCTGATATCACCACCCTTCAAAGTCTTCAGTTAAGTGATCTTCATGATTTACTGGAACATGTGATATCTTCCAATCCTACTACCCTTGCTGTCACCTTAGGTAATTCATGGCTCCTTGACTCAGCTTGCTGTAATCATATGACTTCTGATATTTCCTTGTTATTTTCCCCTATTCCTGTTCTATCCCTTCCTCCAATTCTCTGCTGATGGAAATCATATGTTTGTCTCTCACATTGGCACTGCCAATACACCTACAATAAATATTTTCCAAACCCATCATGTTCCTAATTTAACCTTCAACCTAGTCTCTGTTAGTCAATTATGTGACCTTGATCTTACAATTATTTTTTCTTCTCATGGTTGTCAGGTTTAGGATCCGCAGACGGGACATGTGATTGGTACGGGATAGAAGGTGGAAAGATTATTTGAGCTCACATCTCTCCAACACTCTCTATTTCCATCTATCTCCACTCCAGTCACTAACCATTCTTTATATCAGTGGCACGCTCGTCTTGGTCACACATCTTCTTATAAGCTTCGTAATCTTGTCTCCACTGGTACTCTAGACAATGTCTCTAAGTTTAGTCCTTTCGATTGTGTGAATTGTAAACTTGCAAAACAACCTGCTTTGTGATTTACTACTTCTGCATCATTATATGATACACCATATGGTCTGGTCTATTCTGACATTTAGGGTCCTGCTCTCTCTACTACTGTCAATGATTGTCGATATTTTGTTCTATTTATTGATGACTATTCTCGTTTTACTTGGATTTACTTTCTTAAACATCGATCTTTCTTACCTGAAACTTATATTGATTTTGCAAATATGATTCACACTTAAGTTTCCCACACCATTAAAATTCTTCACACAGATAATGTAATGGAATATAAGGACTCTCGTCTTCTCTCCTTTCTTGCCCAACAGGGCACTCTGATCTAACGTTCATGCCCCCATACCTCTCAGCAAAATGGTCGAGCAGAACGAAAATACCACCATATTCTAGATTCTGTTCATGCTCAATTTCTCTTTGCATCCTGCCCCGAGAAATTTTGGGGTGAGGCTACCCAGACCTCTGTATATGTCATCAACTGTCTTCCATCTGCAGTCATTCACAACATTTTCCCATTTGAACAACTCTATGGTACCGTCCCCTTTTACCCAAATCTTAAAGTCTTTGGTTGTGCATATTTTGTGTTATTACAGCCTCATGAACATACCAAACTTGAATCTCGTGCTCGTCTATGTTGTTTCCTAGGATATGGCACTGAACACAAATTTTCGTTGTCGGGACCCAATCTCTCAATGATTACGTATATCTTGCCATGTCACTTTCTGGAAACATCGTAGGTTTTCTAATCTTTATTCCTTTCGTGCCTCTCTCTCTAGTTCTCCCTCATTCTTCACTGGTCCTTTTACTGATTTATTCCCCCTAAACGACACTCCCTATGACCCTGAGCCTCATCCTCTACCTGTGACTGAGCTCACTCAATCTATTCCTCTCTCTGTACCTCGAGATCTACCATATGTTTCTTATGCTGAACCTGAATTTGCACCTGTTCGCCATTCCACCTCGGTAAGCCAAATTCCTTCTCATCTCAAGGATTACCATTATTCTTCCACTATTATGTCTTTGGTTGAGCCTTCCTCTTATAAGGAGGCCAATACTGATCTTCTATGGCAGCAAACAATGAATGAGGAACTCCAAGCCTTAGCAAAGACTCACACTTGGGACTATGTCAACTTACCTCCTGGAAAGAAACTCATTGGTTGCAAGTGGATTTATAAAATTAAAACTCACCCTGATAGCTCTATTAAACGTTACAAAGTCTGAGTGGTGGCCAAAGGCTATTCACAGGAATATGGCATTGATTATGAAGAGACATTTGCTCTAGTTGTCCGAATGACATCTGTTCGCAGCCTTTTAGCCATCGTAGCTTCCAAACAATGGCCCATTCTTCAAATTGATGTTAAAAATTCCTTTCTCAATGACACTTTATCTGAAGAAGTCTATATGAAACCACCCCTGGCACTGATTCGCTACCTTAGAAAGTGTGTCTTCTTTGCCGTGCACTATATGGTCTAAAACAAGCTCCACGAGCTTGGTTTGCAACGTTCAGTTCCACCATCACCAAACTTGGGTTTACCTCCAATTCTCACGATTCAACACTAATTACTTGACAGACCTCTCATGGTATTGTTCTCCTACTTTTATATGTTGATGACATGATTATTACAGGTGATGGTCCCCAAGCCATATGTGAATAGCAATGTTACTTGGGAAAGCATTTTGAGATGAAAGATTTAGGACCCCTTAGTTATTTTCTTGGTCTTGAGGTTTCATCCTCATCTGATGGATACTACTTATCTCAAGCAAAATATGCATATGATCTCCTGGCTCGATCTGGTATCACTGATTCTACCACATCCTCAACACCACTTGATCCAAATGTGCGGCTAACTCCTTTCGATGGCACTACTCTCGAGGATCCCACCTTGTATCAACAACTTGTTGGCAGTCTAATTTACTTGACTGTGACCCGCCCAGATATTGCCTATGCAGTTCACATTGTTAGTCAATTCATGGACGCACCTCGTACTATACACTTCACTGCTATTCTTCGTATATTACGATATATTAAAGGCATTTTGGGACATGAATTACAATTCTCCTCATTCTGATTCTCTCTGGATAGTCTGATGCTGATTCGACGGGTGATCCTACTGATCGAAGATCTACCACTTGTTATTGTTTCTATTTAGGGGATTCTCTCATCTCTTGGCGAAGCAAGAAGCAATCTATTGTTTCACGCTCCAGCATAGAATCTGAATATCGCGCACTGGATATGAGGGCCCCACAACAATCAACCACTATTCTTCATTGTGATAATCGCAGTGTCATTCAAATTGCTCACAACGATGTCTTTTATGAACGAACAAAGCATATTAAAAATGATTGTCACTTTGTTCACCATCACCTTCAGAGCAACACTCTCCATCTACGGTCCATCTCCACCACAGATCAACTAGCTGACATCGTCACCAAAGCTCTCCCTTCTCCTTGCTTGACTCAGCTACTTCGCAAACTCAAATTGGTTTCTATTCTGCCACCTTGAGTTTGAGGGAGGGTGTTATTGTAATAAGATATTGTTGGGAGATCTTATTTTATTTTGGGAGATATTATATTATTTGGTAATCTTGTAATTATTAGGATATATTTTCCTTTTTCATATCCTTTAATTATGTATAAATCTCAGTGTAATAACCTCCATTTCAATCAAGAAATATACATTAATCTCATATATTTCATTAAAATTAATAGATAATACAAAACTTAGATAAATGAACATGCAAGTCAAGTGATTCACAATACCTTATGTTTAGGCATTTCTCCCTATATTTCTTTCTTGACAGGCTGTATATTATTATCTAACTCTTTTGATTAGAAGACTTAACATGGTATGCTAACTTAAACGACCAATTCAAATTAACGATAAACAGTAAAAGCAATAAAAGCAAATGATTACTAAGTGTTAGAGCAAAGTAGAGAGAACGAGTGAGGCTTATCTTCTTCTCGTCTCTAAACTCGATTACTTTTTTGCATTTATTTGCACTCACACTCTCATTTTCAATCAGTTTGTGAATGGATTCTAACCCTGTTTTCATTGATTAGCCTCTGCATAAGTTAAAGAAGAATCTGAATCTCCACTTTGATAAGAGAGTCTGATACCAAAATAATATGTCATTGTCAACTTTTGTATGGATATGGGCAAAACAAATTCTGTAAGGGTTATGTCAATCAATGTCAAGAGTGAGATTCTAAGCTATTGACTACAGGAGAAAATGATGTGAAAGGGGAATTTCAATTTCATGGAGTACCCAACAACAAAACTCGTATTCTGCTATTTTAAAATTTTAGCACTTAAACAAAAAAAAAAAAACCAGCAGATGGGGACATCTCTTCTGTTTTGTGCCCATCTCTCTCACATAAGAATGACTGAAGAATTGGAAGACGTACAAATTTAGAATGACTTTTAATGTTTAAAAACTCATTCGAAAGTCATTTCAAACACGGCCAAAATTACGTGCTCAGAGCTTCAAATGAGAGATATATGACAAAAGGAGCATTTTTGCTTTACATATTTCACCATCCTTGAGAAGATGCTTCCTGTCTTGAGTGATTTTGTTTCAACTTTTGACAATTTTAACAACTGTTTCTTGTGGTATGCAATATAAATTCTTTACTGTCACATATGAGCACTTTTGTTTCCTTTTAGCATTGAAATTCTTGCACTCTCCATTAGTGTTTGCACAGAATTCTAAGGTTAGTGCTAAAGAACCCAAAGGCTCTAAATGGAGCTATATTCTTATTACAACCTATGTATGGTATGGCATGGAATATTACTACAAATGATTGTGAAATGAAATCTGACCATTTTTTATGAAAAATTTCTCTAAACCTTGGGATGCTTCTACCTTCAAGCCTCAGATTCTTAAGCTCAAAATCTGGTCTATATGCATTGCTTCCCTCTATGCTTCTAATTTCTTGCACTTCTATATAAACCTATGGATCCTAACCATTATGTAAAACTCAGCACTACTTCATAATCTTTCTACCCTATTGTGTTCTTTAAGATGGAAAGGAATCAATTGTTGAGGCAGATGAACAACATGAGACAATCATTTTTTGATCAGGTCTATTTGTCTTACTAAATCATCCATTTTCCTTAAAAACTTGTCCTGTTTTTGTTTCTTGCTTTCAAAAGCTTCACCTCTGATAACAAGTTGTTATTAACAACTTTCCCAAAACTAGCTTTAGGTGGGGTTGGAAAATTCGAGCTTCTGAACTTTTAATTGAAGGTATATGCCTTAACGAGTATAGTTATACTTAGGTTGGCAACGGTATAACTGATTTCATCAAACCTTTTGCCATCTCTTATGATATCTATCGATGTAAACGAAGTGTATGGATTCCTATTCCGTGCACTTCATTCAAAATTCATCAAAAGAGTTCTTGAAGTAAAAAAGTTACAAGATTTTCATCTTCCTGAGCTAATGTTTAGACATTATTAGTTTCTACAGGGCTTCCTTGATGAACAATTTATCCAGTTGGAAGAGCTGCAAGATGAAGCTAACCCAAATTTTGTTGAGGAAGTTGTAACTCTATGCTACCGTGATTCATATAGATTAATCCTCAACTTAGAACAAGCATTGTAAGTAAATTTCAAACCAAAAAACAAATTATTCTTTCCCTTCTTATCTGTTATGTTCTAACAAATTAATTTCAGTGCAGACAGAAGAGCCCTCTTGACTTTAATCAATTAGATAGCTATATGCAACAGTTCAAGGGAAGTAGTTCAAGGTAAAATCACTAGAAAGAATTGGAACAATAATAATAATAATAATAAAGTATCATAAAGTGTAGAAATATTCTTTGTCGAGCTTTACTAAAACATGTTTTTGTTTTCAATAATCTGTTTATGAATGGATGACAGCATTGGAGCAAAAAAGGTGAAAGCTCAATGTACACTTTTTAGGGAATACTGTAAGGCTGGAAGTGGAGAAGGGTATAACTAAATATTTTTTCTTAAATGAAATCACTGTATAATTATTAAGATTAATTAACCTACAAGCATATATACTCTAGTTTTTAAATTCTGATGTCATTTGTAAACATGTAAAGATGCTTAAGGACTTTTCATCAACTGAAGAAAGAACATACAACTCTGAAAAAGAAGTTTGAAGCTTATTTTCAGGTTCATATCTCACTAAACATTCTATTTTTCTCTTATGGGTTAAAGGAAAGTTTGGATCTTGAGTATGATGTTTGTGTTATTTTGTGAACAGATCAAAAGGCAAGCTGGTCCAAGTCAAATTGCGAGTCGTCCCAAGTAAGAAATGATGGGGAATCAAAGGCTAAGACTTCAAAGTTTAGTTGTTAATTAAATTTGGTAGAATGTTTATGGAAATCAAGCAGATTCAGTGGGAATTGAAGCCTTGGGATGTGTAAATTTCGATTTCAAAGCTTTGTCTTAACTTTCTTGGTAAAATGGGAAGTAAGCAAATCTTTGCCTTCTTGTAAATGGGTGTCTAATAGACTGAAAAATGGTCCTTGATGTGTTCAGTTGCATAGAATCAAAGTGCTTTTGATTATAGCGTAATCCTGTGCTATGAATAATTTTCTCAAACTTCGAAATGTTTTAGATTGATTCTAAAAATTCTCAAAAAATGAACTTAAATTTATGTTTGGAAGTGATTCTAAAATGGTTGAAATCATTTTTATCATTTTCAAAACCACTCAAAAAATGTTCTTAATCATTCAAAATCTAATGAAAAATATGTTGTGCACAGATAAAAATGTTAGAGAGTTGAAATGAGAAATATTGCCTCAAAATGTTTGGAAGATCGGAGAGTTAGGTGCTAAAATTGGTTGCTTAAAAGTGTGAAATTAAATACTATTTTAATTTTAAGGACTAAAGATTTGTTTTAGATTGATTTTAAATACGATAAAAATGACTTTAATCATTTAAAAATTACTTCCAAACATGTCGTAAAAAGGGAAATATCTTTTGATACCAAAGTTGTATAATTGCTAAAGCTCATGTGGTTTATCAAGAGCTTTTTTTACGACAAGAGAAAAGTTGAAAGTTTTAGTGTAGATGGATTTGCCTACAAGTTAAGATTTGCTTCTTCTATGATATTATTTGTCATTACATTGCTAAGCTCTACAACACATCTTGTAAGCTATTTTAAAATATGGAATGGTGTCCTCGTTAAGATTGTTCAAGTGTGCACAGTCACACAAAAAATGATAGTATTTATATAATAGTCTCCATGCACCCTGTGATGAATCCAGTTGTAACCAACTGAACTTGAGTTCGTTGTGCTGTATAAGGTGTTTAATTTATGATTTTATAGGTAATGAGCAGTAGAGAGAAGGATTTGAGTATTTGGAGGATTTAGAGTTCATCAACGACCATGCCAGTTACAATGCCATCACCACTCTATAAAAAAAAAGAAAAAGTTAAACCCTAAACCCTAAACCCTAAACCCTAAACTCTAAACCTTAAACCTCAAAACTTATAAAAAGTTTTCAATACATACTCTACAGACATCTAAATTCAACAATAAGACCCTCTCAAAACAAATCAATTACACCATCTCTAATCCTCACCTAAAGGTTTATCCATGTTACTGTATTGAAAAAGTCGAAATATTTAATGAATGGCATCAACGAATTCATGATGACAAATGCTGTGCTTTGCCTTCATCAGCCAGATGATTAGACGTACAATGGACTTTGGCTTGCTGAAGTTGACTCGTGAATTTCCTTCAAAGATAATTTAGTTAAATTGGACAACCAATTTTCGATTGAAGGCTCAAAATATCTGTGGAAAGTTGTATACATCATTGAGAATATACAACTTTTGCTTATGCTTACAGGACAAGATGTAGCCTAATAGTACTACACAGGCATTCTTTACGTCAAATCTGCTTCCACCATCATTTTAAGTTTTGGCTTCCTAAGCACTGAGAAGTACAGCTTCATGGATTCTTTCTGCACAACCGCAACATATGCTGCAATGCCTTTCACGGTATGCATTTCAAAGGTGTATCAGTTCCACATCTAATCACATGAAACCTCATCCAACAAGTCCAAGAAGCCTTTCTTCAATGTCTTTTGAAGAGCTTGATCACAACGAAATGGATTGGCTGAGGCTGCTTCAAATTTCACCCATAGTTCTTTCTTAAGAGTCTCCTCCCCAGCACATTTCCCAACCCGGAATACACTTTCACATTCCTTCAACATGGGAGTGTTATCTATGTGCGGCAAGCTCACCCCAACTGGATCTTTACGTAAATTTTCTTAGTCAGAAGCGCCTCAGAAATCATAAAGCTAAACACTATAATGATAATATCAAAATTATCTATGTAAAACAGAATCTAAACTAACTCATGAACAGGGTCAAGAATGTGTGGGAATTGGAAAACAATAAATACCTTGGTGGCTGAAAGATTTATTGGCTTCGTTACATCCACTGGAAGTAGCACTTTCAACGGAATGAGAATCAGATGGTTCCAGTAAAACACATGTTTTTGGAGGTGACATATACCAGTCTGGTGAGGCTTCAACTTTCTTTCTGACCCCTGTTTTGTGAGCTTGTTGAATACCCAAGAGTTCTGGATACTTTAAAGCCAACCCATCAGAAGCGTCACTGCCAGAAGAGTAATCATGAACTCCAACAGGAAAAGGCGTGGCCTTGTAAAGCCTTTTTTTATCTTTATGTGATGACTCTGAAAGGGGTTCAAGCAGCACACAAGATTTGGGAGGTGACATTTTAAAGCATGGTGTCATAACTAACATAGAGCAGTTCTTCTTTGATAACAATGGCGGGGAAGCAAATCCACGCTGATGAATTATCCCTGCCTGTGTTAAATCAGACCCAGAAGGCTCAGCACCACTAGGCTCAAGTCCATTACCTTCTAGCAAATTATTCCCCACAACACTAGCCTCCGTTCCATTGCATTCAAGCAGATTCTCCTCAAGTGTTGATAAATCAGGCCCAGAAGGCTTGCCAACACAAGGCTCAATTACATTGCATTCAAGTGGATTCTCATTTAAATCTCCACATGCAATAAAACATGGTTGTGTACTCTTAAGTATACCCGACTTCATTCCGTTAAGAACAGATTTAGTCATATGTTTCGATGAGAGTGATTTAGAAATAGGAAGAGGAGTGAGTAAAAACAATTGTCTTCCTCTCTCAATATTGCAACCAGCACGCCATGATACGAGAGGTGAAGGAGAGACCAGATCTTGAGCTTCACCATGATCTGGGCTGTCAGCAACGTTATTTTCCATATCATTAACCAATGTCTTGCCTTCATTGGCCAATGATTGTCCCATACCATCATCTGAATCTTTTGATGGGTGAGAGAACACCTTCTGAAACCTGGGAACCCAGGGCTGTATTTATGAAAATTATCCCACACGAGGTATCAGAATGAATGGGTTGCAACTTACAATAAATTACTGAAAATTTACAAAGCACTGCTTTTCCTGAGGGTAAAACAAAGCACCTTTTGCTCATTTTAGCCTTTTATTTTTTATTTTTCATTTATTTATTTATATTTAAGCCTTGTTTGTAATCATTTTGTTTTTTATTTTTTACTTTAAAAATAACACCTATAGACACTACTACTACCTTCAAATATCTTTCGTCGTGATCTACTTTTTACCGGTGGTTTAAAAATTCAATTCAAAATTTGAAATCTAAAAAAAATAGATTTTAAAAAACTTGTTTTTGTTTATAACATTTGGCTAAGAAATCAACCATTGTACTTGAGAAAGACGCAAATCATTATAAAGAACGTTAAGGAAATAGATTTAATTTTGGAAAACCAAAAAGCAAAAAAACGAAATGATTATCGAATAGGACTTTGAAACTTTAGTAAGTGGCGCTCCTGCTATATTATCTTTGCTTTGGGCATTAGTGTTTGGAGTTCCCCTCATTCCATTA
This sequence comes from Cucumis cinereus, assembly GCA_037974625.1. NCBI lineage: Eukaryota > Viridiplantae > Streptophyta > Magnoliopsida > Cucurbitales > Cucurbitaceae > Cucumis > Cucumis cinereus. The sequence goes on from JBBPDJ010000017.1 coordinate 8,360,481, forward strand.
TATCAATGAAATATTTTTTATTTTTTACCCAAGAAAATTACCTTTAAAGAAGATAGCATATCGGATAAGACATGAGTGAAAGAATCGATCTCTTTCCTGCCTTGTTTGTCTATTTCCTTCCATTCGAGTGCTTTCACAACGAGTTCATCGATCTGCCAATCCAGTACGGTGAAGTGAGCTATGCAACATAACAAAACACAAAAAGTAACCAACTAACTACTATACAAATTATAAAGAATCTTAACATTGGTGAACAGATGTGTACCACCTGGTTTAAGAACTCATATTAGAATTCATAGATAAATTACCCTTCTTAATGGACAAGGGCAACTATATGTTAGTACCTTAAAGAAACAACTTCTTTGTTTGGGCAGATTAAGTGTTTTTCTGTTTAGAAATAAATGGAGATAACACTTGCAAACAATGATTTCTACACCACAAGTAATTAACATTACAGGGTTTTGATAACAAATTTTCCTCTCAACCTGTATGCATTCAAAGCACTTAAAGAAACAAAGAAAACAAAATTTGTTATTATCAAGCACACACACTATGGAATACAACTAACTACATTTGTAAGATCCAGGCGAAGAGTGAAATCAGAGTTGCTTAGTATGAGCCGTCCTTGTAATTCCCTTCCGTTCTCACCAATTTTAAAAATGAAAATCAAGATACGCAGAACAAAATTCGATTGTACGAATACGAATACTAATTGTAGAAGATTCAAAATGAATGGGGAAATCAGGAGATGAACCTGGTGAGTGAGGGCGGAGAGATCGGACTGAACTAGAAGGAGGCGATCGAGAGAATGATCTAGGTCTTCAACCTTAGATCGGTTAAAATCTTCCTTTCTGTTGGCTGTAGCGACAGATTTGGAGGAAGTTCGAGGGTATTTGTGGTTGGATACGTCCTTCAATGGCTTCTTCACAGATTTTCCCCTGACCGGCATCTTGATCGCCGCGAGTAGCATGCCCTTCTTCAACCTGCAAATGGTGGCCTAATTACTTTTTGAAATTGTGTCCGTTGGCGGGATTTTGTCATTTTGAAGTGGCTTTTGTTAGAATCATACCATGAAATGGGCCAACACACTCACTCTATTGGCCCATCCACTAAACCAAACTATTGAGAAATCAGGCGAAATGACAACAACGAGGGCAGTTGACATTTTGGCAAAAGTCTAGGTTAATAAGTTTTTTTTGGCAAAAGTATTTGACCGTATTTTTTAAATATTCCTATTTGTTTTAATTCAGTGTATCTCAGATTTGCAGTGGTTGATTCGGGGGGCAACAAGAAAAATAGCAAAATATCATGTTTCATCCTGAAAAATAGTAAAAAAGTTTTAAAATTATATAAATGGCAAAATGAATTTTAAAATTATTAATTATGAATTAATGATTGACCCAAATATCCCTAATTAATTCAAACACCTAAGATTCAAATCTTAACCTATTTCTAAAATTTAAATCCTAACTATCAAATCTAAAACTCTATTCCTAAACAACTATTAAAATCTTAACAATAATATAAAATAATTATTATTCATAGACTTACAACAAATACCAATATTAGTCCTAAGACTCACAAATATTTTATATAGAAAAAATATTAATGATTGACTTAAGACCCATAAATAGAAAGAAATAACTAAATACAATGCAGTGTATTATTGAAATATTCAAATATGTTGTATTTGAAAGAAAACAAGTGTGACAAATTAGGAAGTATTTGCTTAAAAAATTTAGAACTGGGAGATTGAATTGACACTTTTAAAACGTTAAAAGATAAAACTAAAACAAACTACACATGTTAAAAGGCATTTTGTATTATTTACCCTTTATAAAATGCAAGTGTTAAAGTTCATTGGGCATCATCAACATGAAGACTATGGTATTCTTATTTAAGAAGAAAGAAAATATCAAATCTTCTCAGTAAATATCAAATCTTCTCAGTTCTCACCCATGATGAGGGCTTATTCCACATAATCCGACCCTCCTTGTCATTTTACTATGTTCATAGAATATACACAAAGAAACCTCACAATTTCATCAACTCTTTCTTCTTCTTCTTTGTTTCTCCCACTTTTCCTTTTGTCCATTGACAATGCATATCCAAGATCTCAAAAATAACTAATATTTTAAACAATTGTCATTAAAAAATATAGTAATTAATATTTTCAAAATAAAACTTAAATTACGTTTTTTTAAAAAAAAACTCATTAACCACATCATATCGACTAAACAAATATTTGTATTTGCATACCTTTTATTTGTATTTCGACTAAACAAATATCTTTTATTTGCATCGACTAAACAAATATCTTTTATTTGCATATCAACTAAACAAATATCTTGTATTTGTATTTGGACTAAACAAATAGTTTGTATTTGCATATCTTGCATTTGCATATCGACTAACCAAATATCTTGTATTTGCATACCTTGCATTTTCCTCCAATTCTCTTTTTTCTTCTATTCACCACCACTTCTCGCTTCTTCTTTTCTGTTATGTTTTTTTCTATTTTCTTTTTTTGTTCTTTCGATTTTTTATTTTTCATTTACATTTTCCAATTGATTCCATGTATTATATATAACATCTATAACAGATACCTTTCATCCAGAGTTGTCGCATTCCTCTAAATAAAGACCTTTTCGATGATTTCTCTATTTATTTTTTAGCTTTTCTCAACCACCCAACAACTATTTGGAAACTAGGTACACACATCAATATGTTAACCCAAGAATGGATGGACCTTGACCAGGGGATTTCGGCAAAACGCTCTCTCAATCATCAGGAATAGTTGTACTGATACGCCTCACTGTTTCGCCGCTAAATAGTTGCTCAATTTTCACAAAGATTTCTTAAATTAATTTCATAATCCCTCCCCATTGCCCTACAAATCGCCTCAACCAATTACAATCAATTGAAGACGAAGTTTAGATTCAGATTCGTAGAGATCCCTACCCGTCGAGTCCCATGGAAATGGCGCCTGCGGCCACCTTGGCGATTCCGACAGTGAGAACGATAGAAGAGGAAGCATTCGCACCGAATAGACCGGCGACAAGAAACAAAGTGACGGTGAGGCCGTTGGAGACGCTGATGATTATGTCACGGACGATCTCGACGCCGATGATTAGAAAGAGGGGGAAGTTAGAGAGAGAGGAAGAAAGAATGAATTTAAATATAGAAAGATTTTTTTCTTTTAAAAAACAAATATATAACTATTTTTTCTATAAATTGGGTATGGAAGTTTACATTTAAGGGCATTTTTTGAAAAGTTATACTACCCTAAACGTGCAAATTGAGTGATTTGCCATAAATCTTATCCTCCAACTATTTTGCCAAAAATCAAAGTGACCCCTCATTTTTGTCATTTTCTCCAATTTCCCTTGATTCAAACTATAACGAAGTACATTGATAAAGTAGCCAAATTATTGAAACATAATGTAGGTTTGCTAGTTAGTTATGAAATTCTAACATAATTGACTGGAGAGTTAAATTCGGGATGCGAGCAAATATTTTCTATATTTTTAAATTTTGAAATCACGGTTAGATATTATATCTATTATGATTTAGCTAGATTTTGCAAATATCTATCTTTAATAAATCTTAAATATTTATTAGTTGTATGATTTATTTAACCAATTTAGACAATTATCTAGGATCACTTAATCTTATTTGTTTCTTATAATTTTAAATTCGAATAAACCATTGTTATCTATTTATTCTTAGTTAATATCCAACATTATTTAATTTTTAATTAGTTTATGAATATATTGTTACATTTTATCTTATTTCTTTTTATTATTTTAAATTTAGATTAAACCAATTTGATTTAATTAATGTTATTTTTTATATATATTTAATATATTTTTAGAGTATATCTTACTTATTATATATTATTTTTATGTTAAATTTTTTTATGTACTCTACCTTTTAGCAATATATCTAAAAAGGTGTGTATGCTCTACAACTGAAAGATTAAATACAATTTAACCTATACGTGTTTGTTATGGTTGTACAACGAGTAAGGACTATTTTTTACAGTAGATGAATTGAAACTTCACAATATCACGATTATCGTGTTGTTGAGATTTATGTTCTGTTGGCATGTTCGTTTCAACAATTTGTTGATTATATTCAAGGTAAACTTTTTTCGTCTTCCAATCTCTCTGTATCTCATTTGACGGTTTATTAGAATGGTTGGAAAAAATCGAACCTCATTCTCGAGTGCACTGATTCGAAATAATTCAGGTCATATTTTACCAAATAAGTGTAATTCATTTATAATACATTCTAAGTTACCAGGAAACTCATTTTTTATTTTGCTCTTTAGAGGAACATATACAACTGAAGAAGCAGATGATGAAGGTAGGTTTAAGTATTATTTTATGGTTCATGTTGCTTCTATCGATGCATGTAATTGTTGACCAATAATTTAGTTGATGGTGCATTTATAAAGAATAAATACTTGGGTACGTTAATGTTTGTCTGCACTCTTGATGGTAATTCTCAGATTGTACCTTTTGCATTTGTTGTTGTTGATTCAGAGAACAATCTGTCATGGTCTTGGTTTTTTCGTAATCTTATAGCTGCATTTAAAGAACCTAATGACCTTGTTATTGGCTCATAAAAGTATAGAGAATGAGTTTAATTATGTGTATGAATCAGTTGAATACAGTTCCTGTGCATTACATTTGTATAAGAATCTTAAAAAGAGCTATAAGTCTCTTCCGATTGAGGATTCTTTCCACAATTGTGCTAGAGCATATACACCTTTAGATTTTATACATGAGACAACAGTTGGGTTTTATGTCCTAAAACTCGTAGATAGTAAATGTAATTTGTTGATCGTTATTAATAAAGTGTGATTGATTATTTTATTCGTTTTGTCTTATTAACCTAAATCCAATAAACAAACATCCTAAGTTGATTATGAGTCTTGAACTGTATGTGAAAACATATAGGATCAATGTTCGAGATACAACTTAAAGGGTATATAGTATAGAGATAAGACTAACCATCTCGTCCTGGTAACACTATGGATACGACCCGCTTTGTATTTGATACAAACACAATGATCCTACGCGTTCGTGTAGGTGACATGCGAGTGAGAATATCCTATACAATGAGTTTGCATAAGATTGAACCACGAAATAGTAACCACTAGATGTAACTCTGTTGACTAGTTAAGTTTCTATTTCAATAGGATGACCTAGGCAACTTAGTTTTAATCCAGAGTGTATTATGAACTTCTGTTCACTAGGGATTGTCCTTTGATTTGTGCGGGTGACAGTGACCAGATTGCCGACTCAATAAGCCTACTATTTTGGTAATAAGATCGAGTGGAGAGTTGGAAACATAATCACATAAGATGAAATTCACTTCTCCCCAACTATAGGGTAAGTAAATGAGTGCTCCTTAAATGGTGACTCCGAAACTTGAACAAAGGGTCCTATCCTCTCTATGACATGAGAGTGGTTTATGTTTATTGGTTAGACCATAAACAGGTTGTTCATTAGAAAAGCACTGATATTTAAGGATTAAGAAGTAACCTAGCACTACAAGAAATCTCACCTACAATGACACTTTTGAACAGTGAAAATGAGAGGGGGGAAGAAACAAAGTTTCATCTTTTCCTAAAACTACGTTTTTGGCGAGAAACGACGGACATTTTTGGGAAACGCGTCGTCTTGTTTTATTAATGTTTTTACCTTCTGTCCTAACATTAAAAAAGACGCACGCCCAATTCTTTTCTCACATTCTTTCCGAAGCCATTTCCTTCTTTCGCCCAGCCGCCCAAGCTCCTTTGTGTGCACCGTTCGTTCACCGTCTGCAAGACTCACCATTGGAGGTCCACGCACTCCGGCATGGAGCTTCAGCATTTGGTGTCGCGTCTCTGTGTTCACCGTTCAACTTCGTCTTCGTCAAGAGCCACACCAAACCTGTTTTGCCGTTCAATATTACAAGCCAAAATTCGTCCGCCCACTTCAGGTTTGTTCCCTTTCTTTTCATTGCCCGCACTCAATTCACCTTGGAAAACTAGGTAGGTAAATCTATTAAACGTTTGTATCCACAAGCATGTCCAACACTTTGCCTCATCACATAGGTTACCATGTGTTTGATGAAATGCCTCAATGAAATATCTTGTTGCTTTTTTTTTTTTGTTCCAATAGAAAATCGAACCTTGAACCATATTGTATAAATTTTTGTTCCTAAACCATGGATTTGAATTATATGATGTTTGTGGAAATGATGGCACACTGTAAACATTGACATTTTTGTTATAATTTGTGCCTTGTATAATACTAGTTTCCATTTTCTGAAATGTATTGACGTTTTGAGAATAGACAACTTATTTCTTGCCCAATTGCATTGAAGCATGAAGTGTGTCAAATTATGCCTTGTTTGATTTTATTGTACTAATGTTAATTGTTATAGACTCACTCTTTACTCGTTCAATGTATTTTTAGAAATTGTTTTTAACCAAGTTGTAAGTTTGTTTAGGGTTATGTACTTGCTAAATTGTTACTTTTGTACGACAATTTAGGTCATGTCAATCCTGTTATTAAACTAGTATACTTATTAATTAAGTAAATCTCTCATCCCCATCTTAGTAACATTGAGCAAATTTGTTTGTCAATGTGTCACTATGTTTGGGTTGTCAGTTTAGTTTAAGGGACTGGTTGTTACTATGTTTGTTGTAAACATGTGTGTGAAATAGCTATCTAGGGAGTATTTTTTACAATGGACAAATCATGGATGATGGAGAATAGGATGTCTAGGGAGTATGAAGTAGGACTTGAAACTTTTATGGAATTTGGTTTATGTAATGTCAACGATTTCAATTCAATTAGGTGTCCATGTTTGAAGTGTGGAAATCGTGTGTCCAATGAGGTTTCAATAGTTAGATATTATTTACATGCAAATGGGATTGACCAAAGTTATAAAGTGTGGTTCTGGCACGACGAAGATTTGACGGGGAAAAATCGTAACAATCAATGTCAGAATGGAAATGAAGAAAACGTTGATGATGATGATGATTTATTCAATGTATTGAACATGATTCAAACTGTGTATGATCAGTTTTCTGACGTGGTGAACATGTTTGACACTATGTTCGATGATGCTAAGAAGCATTTATACCCTGGATGTAAAAAATTCGCAAAGTTGTCAACCTTAGTTAGATTATACAACCTAAAGATTAGGTTCAGATGGAGTAATTCGAGCTTTTCATAATAATTGGCGACTATAAGCGAGTTCTTGCCTGAAAAAATGAAATTCCAGTCTCCATGTACGAAGCAAAAAAGAACACTTACTGGCTTAGGCTTGAGTTATAAAAAAATCGATGCATGTCCAAATAATTGTTGTCTCTATAGAAAAGAGTATGACAACTTCAGTAGGTGTCCAAAATGTAACTTGTCGAGATGGAAGAGAATTAAGAACAACACAAATGTAATTTGTCTTAATTTTTTTATGCTAGATTTTTATTTTGTTCCATAGGTTTGTTTGCTCAAGTTTGATGTATAATGTTAAATTTTGATTCCCATGGAGTTAGAAGGAAAATAAGAAGATTGCATTAAATAGTTAGATAAAGTTTCTAGCATATAGTAATTTTTGTTATGAAAACTACTTTTATAGGAATTTTGTTATGCAAACTTTTGTAAGAATTATTTATCTGACTGGGTACCTAAGTAACATTGAAGAAGTTTGTGAGTTTGTTTTGAGATTTAAATTGTCACTTTGAGTACATGTTTTGCACTAATAATTGAAGTAAAATTAGATTTCTCTCTTTTTTGGCTAGGGATAGAAGAACCTCAAGGTGTGTTCTCTTACATCATGTGTTCTTCGAGACGTAGAATGAAGAACTTTTGGTATTTTTTGTTAACTTTTGGAAGTTCATTTACTCACATTTGAATGTAGGAATTTTTTAAAGAAAGATTTTTTTTGTTCTGATGGAACCGGTTTAATGGTGGCCAATAGGTATGTGTTACACTTTTCATGTTATTCTACTTTAGAAATAATTGAAAAGTGTGTATTTTGTGAATTGTGCAGAAGGGGTAGTTCAGATGATGACAATATTGTGATTTGGAATAAGGTAGCCCATAATATAGCTAGTGTCACACACATACAACTTCAGGTAGTTTTACAATTTTTCATAGTTTTCTTCATTATCATCACTTCATGTTATTCTACCAAGGAGTAGTTTACTACTTATTAGTAACTATCGCTTTATCATAGGTGATATATGATTGATAAAGGATACTTAAAATTTCTTGCTTGTAGATGATATATGATGCAAGACAGATTATAGTTTATTTCACTAAATACTTTCTTTTAATATTTCCTTAATGAGAAATAATTTAGGTTGGAGAATTTCGGATGCCTATATCAGGAGTGGACTAGAGCAAACATTCCTTATTGGTAGGAGTCATTTCTTAGCAGCCAAGGAAGTTGTGTTTCTTGGACTACTTGGAGCAACAATATTGTTGGATCGAGTTGCATTCACTACTAATGGATTCATATTTCCATTTACTAATGTCAAGTTTGGTTTGTTGGGACCTGATCATTGTGCTCATGCTGCATCTACACTCTACGTTATTGTACTTAAATATTTTTTTTGTAATTTGATGTTAGTACATGGGCTCTGTTTTTGCTGTTATTGGTAATTGTTTATAGTTGGTCTACTATTGCTTAAAGGTTTTCTAATTGGTTCTTGAATGTTTTCTTAGCACATACCAAAGACTTTGCTAAAGCATTAGTGATAAGTATCATGTTGGTTTTGCCAGAGAAATCCTTCAAGGTATAGCCTTCCCCTGCAAACAGTTGGTATCATATTTTCTTCAGCACAAAAGTTTCTTCTTCATTGTAAATTCTTTGATATTCTGGAAACTTTTGGATTATATAGATCACATCTGGTTCTTATAACCATGTTTCTTTTGGATCATATGAGAATGTTTGTAGCTATATATTAGCTAAAGTGTGCACACACATATTCAAATAGATGACTTAAAGAAAGTGTGTTAAGAGAAGTTGATAAGTGAAAATACGTTTAAAGAGTGAATAAACTAAAACTGTTAGCGACTGAATTAGCTATTTGAAGCTTTTGATAGTTTATTGTTGTAACATCCAAAAAATTTGAGATAATTTTAGGTTAATTATCTTAAAATAATAAGTTAGATTTATTTTGGTATCTAATTTGTTTTGGGATGTTAATTATTTTGGTTAAGAAATTAAATATATGGGTATATATATTTAATTATTTTTGGTTAAAAGATAATTGAAAGAGGAGAGAGGAAGATTTGATTGATTTGGAATAGGAAAAGGAAAAGATTTATTTAATTTGGAAAAAATATTTGATTTGGTGTAATTTGGAAAAGATAATAATAATAATAATAAAAGATTATTATTATTTATTAATAAATAATAATAATATTATTTTTAAATTAATATTATTATTTATTAATTTAGGGTTGCATTGGAAAACGTGAAGGTCATAAAAAAATTCTTCTTTCTTCTTCTTCTCCAGCTGTCGCCGCCCCTCTATGTTTTTTTCTTCTTTTTCTTTCGCCGGTTTCCGGCATTTGTTCCGCCCAATCATTTGTTTCTTCGTTCGTCAATGACGTTTAATCTTCCGGATTTGATTTATCCGTTGTCGCTCACGGTCGCCGCTGTTAATTATATAGGTAAGTATTGAATATTTATTTTGGATTTTTCGATACTCAATCAAGTTAAATCGAGAATTAATTTAAGAATGGTTCTTGGTTAATTAAAGGTTCTTTAGGAGCTATGGCTAGAATTAATTCGTAGGATTTCACCTACGAATTAATTGGATTGTTGACAACAAATCGGTAAGATTAAAGAACTACTTGGAAGGGTAAATTTGATTAACAATTTTTGAAAAAATTGTTAATTA
>JBBPDJ010000017.1:8370493-8413426 GCA_037974625.1 Cucumis cinereus
TAGATTGCATGTTAGGTTTATCTTGTTCTTTTTTACTTGCAAAATTAAAAATTGGTAGACAACCCTATTCACCCCCCCTCTAGTGTTGCCATTAGATCCTACACTTTCTTTTTTACATAGTGAAATATTTGGGATTGTTTGGGTAAGTTTAGAAAGTATTATCTCGTTTTGAATCATTTTGAACTAGATTACCTTGTTTTTGAATTGTCCCTAACACTTGTGAATTGTTGATTGTAGGTTCAAACTAAGAGATGTCTCTAATTTCAAAGTGAGAGTATTGTCACAATACGACATCAACTAAACTAAAAATTGTCGTTCTATTGTAGGACTTGGTTTGAAGGATGCTTTTGTTTGTACAACTATATGGGTGCATTTGAGGCAGATAGGTATGTATTTGACTTGGTTTTATCGTAAATGGCAGTTTATAGCCACGAGGAGAAGGTAGAAGAATGTCAAATTATTGTCAGTTTCTATCTAGACCGTAAGGAATGTCTCTAATTTTCCTATAAATTATTGTCAATTTCTATGTATGCCGTAAAGAATACTACTAAATGTTTGTTGTTTTTACCTTTTATAGTTTGAACAAAAGAGAGGTCATATTGGTTTCGTTGTTGAATGCTACATTCACTTCATATGAAGTATCCTTTGTTTATAGGATAATTTATAGCATTTTATAGCAATTCTAACCCAGGATTGGTCATATGAACTAAAGTTATTCTGTTACAACTTACAAGCAAGGGCTATGTTGAGGGATGCTTTTCTTCACCAGTTTTCTCATGCATTTGGTATGATACATATTGGATAACATTTCAGTACTTGAAAATGGCTTGCCTAATTACATACTTTTGATTGCTGCTATTTGTTGTTTCGTACTATCCATTTGGAGGTCAATACGTACAGAAATCTATTCATTAGTTAATGTATTATACACTACCGCCTCTATTTCGCCTGTTGTTGGGATTTTCTGAGTTTCAGGTTAAATGATCGTATCGGCCCTCTCTCCACATCCTTATGTTTCTATGAATACTTGTGTTTTTATTAATGATGTTCTACTATGAAATGAAAATGTTGTTTGTTGCCTCCCTTCCTTTTTGCACATGAACATTTCTTTTGTCATTAGGACTCTTGTGAAGATATTGTTTGTTGCCTCCCCTCCCCCCTTTGCGTATAGGCCAATTTTTTTAGGTTACGAATGTGTTAGTATACAACTTTCATGAAGATATTGTTTGATGCCCCCCTCCCTTTTGCATATAGGTCAATTGGTTTAGGTTACGAATGTGTTAGGATACTGATTTCATTAAGTTATTGTTTGGTGCCCCTTCCTTGTTCCATATGAACATTTATTTTTGTCATTAGGAAAGTCATGAAGATATTGTTTGCTGCCCCCCTCTTTGCATATATGTCAACTTTTGTAAGTTACTAACGTGTTAGAATACAACTTTCATGAAGATATTGTTTGTTGTCCCCCCTTTTGAATATAGGTCAATTGGTTTAGGTTACAAACGTGTTAGGATACTGATATCATGGATATTGTTTGGTGCACCTGTAATACCCGACTTTTTATTTATTTAAGTTGTTTGTTGTAAATGTATTGATAAAATAACGGAGGGTATTTTAGTAATTTTATTTAAGAATTGGTAAAAAGTTAATTTTGGAGTTTTGTTTAAAAATAAATAAATTAATGTTTTATGAAAAGAAAGAAAAAGAAAAATAAAAAGGAAAAGAAATTTATTTAATTATTTATTTATTTATTATTTATTTGTAATTATCACTAAGTTTTTTTTAAAAAAAAAGGGGAAATTGAATAGATTGCCATCAAATTTCCATTAATATTCTTCCTCAATTCCTAGAGTTTCTCTAATTCATGGCATTACTTCGTCAAACACTGTCACCAATTGTTCTCTCATCATCCAAAAATTCTTTCTGCTTATCTATACGCAAACTCATCACAATTCCAGTTGCTCGAATTAATCGACTTCTTGGTTCAAAAAGTTCTGCTCAAATTTCAGTAACCCGTTGTTGCCAAACGCGCTTTGGGGTTCTTCCACTGGTCGGCCAAGAGGAAGAATTTCAATCTGGGTCTCAATCAAACGGTATTATGATTCATATTTTAGTGGAAGCGCGGTTGGTACTCCATGCTTGAGCTTTGCTCGAGTCATTATTTAAAAAAAATGAGGGAAAATCTTTTGATTTCTCTGTTGTAGACTCCCTATTGGATTCCTATGAGGTGATTGGTTCATCACCATTGGTGTTTGATTTATTGGTTCGGACTTGTGCTAAATTGAGATTGATTGATTTTGCTTTGTGTGTTTGTTCCCATTTCGAGGAACGTGGGTTCTTTTTTTTAGTTTGATAAGTTTCAACACTTTGATTCATGTTGTGGAAAATTTATGAGCAAATGGTACGAAAAAGAGTTTACCCAAATGCGATTACAGTTAGAATCATGATTAACTCGTTATGTAAGGAAGGATTTTGGAGGAGGGAAGAGTTGAAGATGGTGTAATGTTGTTGAAGAGAATGTTGCAGAAAAATATGGTTCTTGATGACATTGCTTATACACTGATTGTTTATGCTAAAGTCAAAACTGGGAGCATAACATCCACATGGGAAGTGTTTGAGGAAATGTCTAAAAGAGGGTTTCAGGCGAATTCTTTCATTTTTTTACCTTTTTCATTGGTGTCCATTGTAGAGGGGGAACGGTTGAGGAAGCTCATTGCTTAATGCAAGAAATGGAAAACATGGGTTTTAAGCCATATCCCGAGACCTTTTATCTTCTCATTGAAGGTTGTGCTATATCAGGACATTCAGATGAAAGCTTGAGAATGTGTGAGAAAATGTTAGAAAGAGAGTTTCTTCCTAGTTGTTCAGTTTTCAATGTGGCAATTGCTAAGTTTTGTGAGGAAGGAGATGTGAAAAAGGGCTGATGCATTGTTAACCATTTTATGAAATCACTTACACCAATCTAATCATAGAATATAGGAAAAGTGGTGAAATTCAGGAGATCCTTAAATTTTATCATGAAATGGAAGCTAGATTACTGTCTCTTGGGATGTCAGTTTTCCTTGCACTCATTGGGAGCCTTTATCAATCTAGTAGATTGGAGGAAGCAGAGAAATATTTGAAGATTGTGAAAGATCGTTCTCTAACACCTAGTCTCTCTATATACCAGAGTAATTTACGTTCGAAGAAGCTACTCAATTGAAAGGAGATTCGGAGATCGGAAAAATTTACGAGCCAGGGATAGCCCGTCAAGTTTGTGAGTGATAGTATTATTTTAATATTTTAATATTAAAATAATTACCAAAATGCACGTTTTTCGAGAATTTGCAAAATTTTTAGAAAAATCATGTCGTTCATATTTTTCGATGTACTTTCACATGGTAACTTGTTTGAAGCATGATTTAAATGTTTTAAGGCATTTCCGGTAGTTTGAATATAATAATATTATATTGACATGTTTTACGAGGTAATGCCTGTTTATAAAATAAGCATGTTTTATAATATGTTAGGCCATGTTTATGTTTACTAAGATGATTTTCATGATTTGCATAATTGTTTGAGCATGTTTCCACTGCTATAGGGCCTACGCACGTTTTGCACGTTTTACGAGATTTCTCGAAATCATAAGTTATAATGGTTTAATGTTTTTATAAGATTTCTACCATGTTATAAATGATGTTTAAGCATGATTTCGAGTACTACGAGTTTCATGGAGATTTGAGAAATGATTTAAGATGATGATATGTTTTATGTGACTTGCACGTTTTACGATGATTTGTTTTTAAGCATGTCTATCGATGTGAGCCTAAGGCCACTATATATAAGTTATTTATTTAGTTTTCGCTGTTATGTGTTAAGTTTGAGTTTGTTTTTCCGCACTTTTAAAGTTATTGGTATTGTTTAGTCACAGTTAAGTTAAGATAGTCAGTGAGGATCGTCAAGGTAAGGACGAGATTCACTGGCTTCACGCCGTCTCCTAGGCTAGGGTTAGAGGGTCTGGGAGAGGGTGTGATAGCACCCCTCCCTTGTTCCATATGAACATTTCTTTTGTCATTACGAATGTCATGAAGATATTGTTTGTTGCATGTTTGACACTTTGCATATACGTCAATTTTTTAGGTTACGAACGTGTTAGAATACTCATTTCATGAAGATATTGTTTGTTGTTCTCCTCCCTTTGCATATAGGTCAATTGGTTTAGGTTATGAACGTGTTAGAATACTAATTTCATGAAGATATTGTTTGCTTTCGGCTTTCCCCCCTCCCCCCCTCCCTCGCCCCCTTTTGCATGTAGGCCAATTGGTTTAGGGTATATTAAAGAGTATGAAAGCTTGTCTTCCCCCATGTTGTGCATAATGGTCTGGTGGATTCTTTTTTGTCACGTATATGTGGTATGAGAAAAAAATAGTTGTTGCCATGCAATTGACTTACAAAAGTATATTGTGTGTGATTTAACATCGCTTTGGTACATGTATGACCTCTAAATAACTTGTAGCATGAACATCTGCTATACTTACGTGTTAATTTATATTGATATTTCAGGTATTCGAAAAAAACTAAGAGCGTAGAAGCATGGCACGATAGACAAGTTGAAGTTGTCATTTGTTAAGTTGTAGTTGGTTATGCACAGAAGCATGGCACGGCGAAAGGTTGTAGTTTGTTAAATTAAGTTGAATTTCTCATTTGTCTCCTTTGTTTCATTTGTTTCATTGTATAAGGACAAATATTTACTTTCAAATGTAAATTGACGCTTCATTATGAATATATGAAACATTTTGGATTTTATGATTACTTTGTTCACACTATTTCTTTAATAATGACAATTACAATTGCTTGTCGTCAATTGTAATTTCTTGATAGGAAATAGAAAACGTCAAATATAGTCAATACATGACAATGAAATACATGTTGCTATAGAAAATTTAATGACACAAAAAATGTGTCCTACCCTATCAATTTGTAACAATATTAAAATGTTATCATTTAATATATATTGACAGAAATTTAATGTCACTGAAAATTAAACCGTGACGCAAATAAAGTGTCGCGAAAATCACATAATGGACAAAAAATATCCAATTTTGACCTCAACTATGACATTTTTTTTTCTATCGACAACAACGTTACAACGCCACGTTTAAAATGACACTGAAGAGTAAATAATGACACCAAAAAAATGTCACGCAAGGACAAACAACAACGTGTTTTTCGCGATGTTGTTAAATGTCTTATGTTGACAGTGGATACAAGGACGCAAAATATGTGTCACAAATTCTGTTCGTGACGCATATTTTGCATCGTTATATGGCAGTTTTCTTGTAGTGTAGGGGTAAAATGGTTATTTGATCCAGTTGGCATTACAGACACTCGTAAAAGACTAATTTGCTATTTTTGGTCACAGATATATATCTACAGTGAGAAGAATTCAATTGTGAGTATTTAGTGGAGTATACACACTTTTAACGAATATTGATTAATGTGGTTAATAAATTTAGTCAATTAATCTCATATCGTTGTAGCTTCTTATCTGTAGGTCCATTAGGTCCCCTTTCTAACTCGTAAAGGGTAATGAGGTTAATATATCTTGGATATAATTTGAAATGTTCAAATTGGCTTAGGAAATTAGTATAATATATGATGATACATTATAATATAAAGTTTATATTTTAACTAAACTTTATAATATAAAGTTTATTTTGGATGTGATTCAAAATTAATTTTTGATAGAATAAAATATTTGAATAAGTTCAAATGTTAATTTAGTATGAATTAGATTCATATTAAAACTATAGATTAAAATTTAATACGTATATGATGAACATTAAAACTATAGGTTATGAGAGAAATTTATAAATATAATTCAAATATGGATTAAATCAAATATAAGATATTTAATTTAGAAATTAATTAGTTGAAGAATTAATTAATATTTTAGTTAATTCTATTTAATTAAATTTGATTTAATTAAATTTATCAAATTAAAACTAGGTTATGTAAGAGATGTTCATTTAAAAACGATTTAAATGAAATATTAATTAATTAATTAATTAAAATTAAATAACTCCCAAACGTGGAAGTTCCCTAAACGTGGGAGTTCTTTTGTTTTGGGGTAACGTGAGATGCTTCCAGTAAATCCATATTTCTCTTTAACCTCTTCTTATTTAGGCAGAACAATATTATTGGCTGCAATAGAAGAAATGTTCTTTAACTTTTACTCTTTGCAATTTCATTCTCCTAATATTCTCAATCCATTTGGTTCCGACAAGTCAAAGCCTTTATTACTCAGAGAATAGGAAAGGTCTCAAGTGGTGGTGGCATCAATTTGACGATATGTGTGATACAGAGACGACGAGGAAATTAAGTTCACTTTTTCTCTATAATTCTAGTTTTATTTTTACAAGCATGCTTAGCCATAAGTTCTATAGTAAATTTGTTTCTTTTTAATTGGCAATGTATTGGTATTTTTATTTTCCAATTAAATTTGAGAAAATGTTCTATAAATGTCTTTTGCTGCGTAGGGGCTTTTATCCCTCCAACAACTTACTGATCTTTCTCCATCTATTAGGCATGAGTTATAGAAGGTTGGCAGATGCAGGTCTAGAGCACTTTTCAAAAGGAAGAGATACCCATTGATGACAACAAACATATATGAAAGTATGAATTCAATGTTGAAAAAAACACGAGAATTACCTGTCATTGGTCTTCTTGAATCAATTCGTAGTTTGGTTCAAATTTTTTTGTTATGAACTTCGTACTAAATGGAGTTCTCAGCGTACAAACTTTTGATATATGCAGACGATATGATTCAAGTAGCATTAAGGGAGAGTCGAGTAATGAATGTAAGTTTTTATTTTTTTGGAAAAATTAAGTTTATCATTATTAAGAACCTTATGTGTATCTTACATTTACTTTAATCTCTCGACAGATTTATCCCATTAACCAACATGAATTTGAAGTTCACCACCATAACGAACAATTCGTTGTCAATATTTTGGACCGTACTTGCTCATGTCGGCAGTGGGACCTAGATATATTCTCGTGTTCTCATGCATGTGTTGTATTGTCTAATAGGAAGCTTCATCTGCATATGTACACTGATCAATTCTACCATGCTTCAAATTTGAATCTCTTGTATTGGAAGGAAACACGTTCTATTGATAATGTAGAACAAATTAAAAATATGCACCAGGTTGGAGATGATGAACTTCTTCCTTCGCAAGTTAAACGTCTAGCTGGGAGGCCTAAAAAACAAGGATTACTTCTTGTTTAGAAAAGAAAGCTATTGTTCGTTGTAGTACATGTGGTGGGAGAGGTCATAATTGTAGAACTTGTAAAGAATCTCTATGACATTAAGTTCCAAAGTTAGTAGTTTTCATTAGTTTATATTATTGTCATATTTTAGTAGTGGATTTTGTTTTGTCATTTCTAGTTTAAACTTTACTATGATTTTTTTTATTAATGAAAGTATTCTTTATTTATTTATTTTGTTTCTATGGTTATCCATCAGAACCACTTTTCGATATATAGTTCATTGTTTATCGTTTTGCTGAACTTTAAAGGCCGCCGCTGGGAGGCGAGGGAGTCACTTGTCTGGTCTTTGGGATACTCTATCCAATGATACAATCTTTGTAGATATTTCTCCAGGAGTGAATTAGGAATATCCAATTACACAATACTCTATCCAATTACACAATATTTTAAGTATGATCAATCTATACTTTTCTTAATAAGATCCATTTATTGTGAATTAAGAATGTATGGTCTTTTTTACTGAAGTAGAATGTATTTTAGATGTTTGACAGTCATCTAATTAGTTATCTTGAGCTCGAGTTAGAATATCGAGTTTGTGAGGATACTCTACTTTAGTTTCTTGGTATTAAATCAAGTCTCATTCTTTTGCTATTAAAATAAAATTATACGTATTTCTAATTGAAAATTGATGGCTTATATTATCATTTAGGGACAAGATGCATTATGTATGTTAGTTTTAACTATTTCAAGTCTTGAATCTTTAAAATATAGTGAATTTCTGTATGTTATAATTATTTCAGCAACGGTTTCATATTTAAGACTATTAAAATCCCCCCCCCCCCCTTTTTAAAATATTTTCATAAATTCTACATAATACTTATGCGCACACACAAGACACCCACACCAAAGAAATTTTAACCAGTATAAAACATGTTGGTAAATTTTAATTTTGGGATGTTTAATTTGGGTTTAATTTTGGAAATAATTTGATTTGTTGTGTTTTGCTTGTTTGTGGTTGGTGAAAAGAAAAGAGGATTTAATGAGGAGAGAGGGAAAGAAATTTAATGAGGAAAGAGGAAAATGTGGAAATTTGGAAAAGGAAAAATAATAATAATAATATTATTATTATTATTTATTTAAAGCATATTGGTATCTGTGCATTTCATCTTCATCATTTTCTTCCTTAATAAAAAAAACCCTAGACGCCGCCCCTACCCACTCTTTTTCTCCATCGCCGCCGCATAGCTCCGCTCCCACACGACGTTAAGTCACTCACCGCCGGTAGCCGCTCCACTTTTCCACGTTCGTGCCACACCGAGCCGACACCCAAGCCACGTCACGCTTTCCTCCGCGAGCCAGCGCTCCTTCGTCGCGCACCAGTCTGCTTCCCAAGCCACGTCGCACCCCAACGGTTCATCGCTCAGCCACGCGTCACGCCGAGCCGCTTGCCCATATCTGCTAGCGTCGTCCAGCGTCGCACGTCGCTTCGCGTCTGAGGCCTTTCGTCAGTCCACGAGTCGAGCCGAGCCGAACCGCACCGAGCCGCCTTCTGTCGCTTCATGTCTCTGTTGTCACTGCTCTTTGTTGGTTTGCTGGTAAGGTTTGAGAAGAATTCAAATTGAGTTTTAGGGTGCCCAATGGAGTTTTAATTAAGAATTTTCCTTGGATTAATTCGGTTTTCTTTATTGATGAAGGGTCAACTTGAAGTTTCAATCGGGGTTATTTGTGGTGCAGTCGCCTTGGTTTTCATCTTGAGAGGTGAGTTTGGAATTGGTTACAGAAGGGGTAGAATTAATATTTCTTTTAGGAAGAAATTGTTAATTAAAGTTCTTGTGTGTTTAGGGTCAATTGGAGGCTAATTCGATTAAGGAAATCTCTGTAACTTGAGGTAAGGATTACTTCTACCGAATCTACCCCTTTGGCGTATAAAGTATGGAAGATGGTTAGTGTGCCTGCATTATGATGTTGGTTTCAGGTTTTTATTTGGTTTATATTTTTGTATGGATTATGCATGATTCGTCATACTGCTTACTCGTGTTATCTGCTGCAGGAGAATTGTTTG
Organism: Cucumis cinereus; assembly: GCA_037974625.1. Lineage (NCBI taxonomy): Eukaryota > Viridiplantae > Streptophyta > Magnoliopsida > Cucurbitales > Cucurbitaceae > Cucumis > Cucumis cinereus. Next base: position 8,379,807 of record JBBPDJ010000017.1, read on the forward strand.
GTTATTTTGATCACAATGTTTTGGTCTGGATTTAATTGGTTACAGTTTCTGTTAACTTTACCGAATGAGTCTGTACTTGGTGGAAGAACGATGAGTCAGTTTGCAAGCCGATACGACGACTTGATTCTGACAAGGCCAGTTACAAGTCTGTGTGGCGAATTTGTTTCTGAAGGTCGGATAATAAGCCTACGGGTGTTCTGACGTTCTGTTCTGAGGGCAAGCCTGTGTGGCGATTTGCTTTGACAGGGTCGGTTAACGAAGCCTGTACGGAGACCTGTTTCGACATATTTGTCAGTACTAACCACCCGACTGTGTGTTTTAAAGTACAAGTCATTAGGGGAAGTTAACGGTCACCCAGTGGAATCTGTAGTGGTGTACATACTAGGTATATTTTATACTCATCCTTTCTATGTTTTATTTCAGGCAAAGGTAAGAATGGACCGGTGAGGGGCAAGTAGAACCAGTGACCATATCAGGAAGGACCAGAAGACCTTTTTGCTTCCGCTTACGACTTTTGGCATTTGTTTTCTTTACGATTAAACTGTTTGTTATTACTTATTGTAATGATTTTTGGTTTAGAAAACTATTTTAGGGATCCCGTCTAGGTACTTTTCTTTTATTTCCCATTATTTGATTGATTGATCGTTTTGAAAACCTTCTATTGTTTACTTTGGATTAAATAAAAGTATTTGTTTCGTTTTATTTACGTCTTTTAAAACTGGATTTATAAGTAACGACCTTGGGTCAAGGTTGAAAACCCAGGGCGTTACAATAACACTCATAGTTATAAGAAAGTAGTCTACCTAAGAGAGTAACCTATAGAAAGATATATTATAATCTTCCAAAGGCAAAGTTTAAATATTCATATGTTTCCTAAACAGTTCATAAACAAATTCAGATGTTTAATTCTCCCAAACTAAAGATGGAACCAATTTCATAAACATTTCATTTAACTAAACTAAACTTCATAAAACTACGTAATTAGAGATGTTCAATTTGAAGTTTCAAGACAGTCGGAATAGATTCATGCTTGGCTAAGATGCAAGTTAAATGATGACATATCTGAAGGTGAATTTTCATCATTTGTTTTGGGTGGACGTATTTTTCCACTTGTCGCGTCTATCCATATACCAGTCGTTGCTTGCTCTTCTCTAGAAAACTTCTCCACTTTATTTTTTTTTTTTCTCTTTTGGTCGTGCTCTTAGTTTTTCCTTTCTTCGTCCATCGTGATCAATTCTACTTTGTTCGTGTTTAACTAATAATAATGGATAAAGAGTCATTAATCTTTAATATTTATTTAGTTGTGATAATTACTTTTTTATATATGATTGATCCTTATGTATTTTAGTATGACCATTGTTACGGGATTATTCTCATCAATAATGGAGAACCTATCGTCAATTTCCTACCTTCTTTTTACCTATAAGTTATCAGTAAAGAAAAAGGTACTTTTAGTCATGCAAAGAATACAACGACTATATTTATATTAGTGTCATAAGTATCACCTTGGTCTTTGATGTGTCCCTTTTACTTGTGCCCAATGATAGTTGTACTCTCTTCATAATTTCAGCAATTAAGTTTAAAGAGCCATGACTCTGTGTAAAAATTTAATATTTATCATCAATTAGGTAGTATGATGATTCAAATAGAATATATAAATATATGGCGGTATAGTATCATACCATTTTTTCAAGTTTTGCTTTTTTTGACCTTTCAAGTTCCTCATAGATTTCATCCTCATTTAATGAACAAATAACTTTACTGATTTCTCCGTCAACATCTTGGTTGTCCTATGACAATTATATTCACAAGTTATTCAAATATATTTCTTATGTAATCAATCTATTTTGCAATATTGGGTTTTGTCAATTACCTTATATTTTGTTCCTTCTTCTCCTTTTCTCGATGACTCGATTGTTTTTTCTGACGTCTTTTCTATATTGTTTTCTGTATCTGAAAATCCTAAAGTCTAATGTTGATTTTCATTGCCTTCATCACCTATGCCGTCATCATTTTTTCGTAAGCGTGTTTAGAGCATATGAATCTAGAACCAATTGTTGCTCTTCTTCTTTCTCTTCTCGGTCTTTCTCGATTTTGTCTAGTTGTTGCTCAAACTTCTTTGCTACATGTTTCCACAAAATCTGTAACTACATGCATTTATAGATATATAAATTAGTGTATTTTAAATACATACCATATACAGATTACTTGCTGATGCATTTGAAGATCCAGCTTGTAGATTCTTCACGTAATCATTCATTCTATTCAAGGTATTCCCCAAGTCTTCAATCCTTTTACTCATGTTTTCTCGTACAATCTTCAAGGAGTCAAGCATGTCTTTCATTCTTTTGTTCATTATTTCTTGAGATTTTTTAATTCTATCTAACATTTGATTCAACCCATCAACTTGAAATGTAGAGGTCATGCCTCTATTCAATGAGAGTTGAGCTACTCTCTCCACCGGTTGATTCTTTCTGAGTTCATCTTCAACCTCTTTGAAATTCGTTTTCATTCTAAAGAAATGAGGCAAAGTATGTCATGATTACTTCACCGGGTGTTGCTAGCAATGGACATATTTCAAGCTGTTACAACAAATCCAATGAATCTCTTATGTTAGGAAAGCAGTATTTAAAATTTGGTATTTGTTATTTCAAAAGAATTTCATACCGTTGGAGATTCAAAAACTTTTTGCATCAGGTCTTTCTATTTTGGTTGGGTATCTGCAGCCTAGTTAACTATTCGTTACACCTTATTCAAGATCTTCCTCATAAAAATAAATTTGGTGGAGAACTCAACGTCAGAATTACCTCAGGCTAGTACTGGGAATATAAAGCCTCCCATTGATATATAGGTTTGTCTTTTACTACTTACTGCTCTATTCATGAATTCAATGAGCAAATCAAATACAACTCTACCCCATGGGTAGCTGTCAAACATTCATCATCGTCAACCACTATACATGTAAGTTCTCTTGTTTAGGTATAAGGAATCTTTCAAGAAAATATAGTTTTGACATCTTAAGGCTGTCAATATAAGTTCCAGCTGTGTTGACATTAAACATTACACTGAGGTACAACCTTGTCACAGATTTTAAACTTTCAAAATACATCTTTTTTAAATGTCCTCCCCCCTTTAATTGCATCCTGATTGACCATCGGGATCTCTCCAAAATTCAAACTTATTATTAGTGCAAAGTCCCTTAAACCAAACTTCAATACCCACCGTCTATCAAGAAGTTTAACTGTGTGGAAGAGTTAGGTTTACTTTAGTTTTGTATTGTGTTATAGGTGCTTTTCCCTTTCGTATGTTCGATTGGTTACCCTTTTCCTTATTCTTGATGCTTTTTACCTATTATTTGTTAATTACCATAATTAAAATTATATATTATAAGAAACTCTTCTAGTTATTACAAGTTATGGATGGTTACCTTCTTTCCCTTGTCTGTTTCTTTTGTTGTCTTTTTGTCATTTGAAGATTCTTCACTCGTCGTCGTTGTGTCTTCTTGGATTTTTGAAGTACGTACTTCATTGTCCTTTGTTTCTTCTTCTACATTTTCATTTGGTTCTTCTTATTGTGTGTTTTCGTCTTCATATTCATTACTCTCCTGTCCATTAGCGGATTTGGTGAATTTATTTTCTTCTTAATCTATCAAATACAGTCTAATTTATTAATTGCAATAATAAAATATACATATTAAACATTTTCATCTTGTTGGTTTTCCTCCTCTTGTTTTTTTTTTTTTTTTGTCCATCTTTCAATTCCTTCTTTTTTTCTCTCTCTGATGTCCTTTTAACCACTTATATATGTTCATTTAGTTTATAATGAGCTTATATGGCTCAAAAATACTACCAAACAAAGACACATTACCTTTCTTTTGATTCTTGTTTTTTTTTCTACACCACATTCTCTTCTTTTGTAGCTTTATCCTTTTTTTTTTCTTTGTATTTTTTTGGACTACCACGCTTTCCTGCCGATCCTCCAACCATTGAATCTTGTATTTTTTGTTGTTTATATGGTGATATGTTATTTGTTTACATAAGTTTGTAATATGCATATTAGTGTAAAACATTTGAAGGAAAGTTGTTTCGCTTTGCTTGCAAGGATTTAGGTCTCTTTAAATGACTTTTGTGAGAGGATGCACTATTAAGGTCGTCTTCTAATCTTCTGGATTTTTTTTTAATCTCTTTTGTGCTAATTATTTCTATTTGCTATTCTTAAAAAAAGATCAAGAAACAATAGTAACATTAGTTATTCTGTCACATTGTAGAAAGAAATTAGAAACATCATCGTTCCCACTTGTCAGAAATATTGGTTTTTTGTTTGGTGGTTTCTTCGCACACTTATTCCAGCAGTCCTCAATCTTTCACCCACCTTTGTTCTTTCTTCACTCTTTTCTTTTTCATAACCTTAATCTTTCTTTAAATTTATTAGATAAATAAACGTTGATAAAGATTTATTATTATTTTGTTATGGGTGGTATAACCTAAAAAGCAGGAAAAGGTTCTTAATATTTGTTAATCTATTTTAAATAAATTATTAATTTAAAATTGTATCTCCTATATATAATATCATAACCTTCATTTTTACAACAATTATTTTTTATTTATAAGGTTTTGAAACAATGTAGATTTAAGACTGCACTGCATTATGAAAAAGAAAGTCTTTTTGGAGTTCGTGGTTTGAAAAAGAAAGTCTTTTTGGAGTTCGTGGTTTTCAGACCTGTGAAGGAGTTATGAAGCTTGTGGTAATCACCAAACTCCTTCGTTAAAAGATAAGGGAAGTGTGGTGAAGGAGATAATGAAGACTCAAATAAGTTTATCACCTGTTCATGTCCCAACCAAAAAGAATTAGAGATATCTTTAAGGTTTCTTTTTCTTTAACTTTAAAAATTTATCTCCTTTGCATTTGAGGGGAATACGAAATAATAGAAGACTATAAACAGTGATGAATGAAGAAACACATACCCTACCTTTGGAGCATGCGCTCTGGACGGCTACCTTTAAGTAAAATGAGTGACAGTCGATTGTGGTAGCGGCCTATTGGGTTGTCATTGTCGCTGTGAGGAGTGACGTCGTGAGCGACGAGTAGTTTCGAGGAGTCCGGCGTTTCTGGGGTAGATTGGTGAGATGGAAAAGGGTCGTGATGGTCTTGAAGAGAGGAGGAAGAACATGGAAATTAAAAAAAAAAAAATTGGGGGGGGGGGGGGGGGAGAGGGGGGGAATTAGGGATTTGAGGTAGGTTTGAAGGTTTGGGTAGATGGTTGGAAGATGTGAGTTGAGTTGAGTTAATGTGTTTGGAGAAGTGTGTTTTAATTATTTGGTATTTTGAAGTTTTAAAATAAAGGTAATCGAAAGGGGGATGATTTATTAGAGGTAGGGGAATTTTGACAATTTCATAGTTGTACTTTTTTCCAATTTTCCAATTTAATAATTAAAATTTATTTTTGCTATTTTTACAAAGTGAACCTTAAAATTTATCATTTATCTAGTTAACTCTTGCAATTATATACTATACTCGTAATTTAAATTTGGTTCAATTTGTTTAACTTTATAAGTTACCTTTAATTCTCTAATTTTAATGATCGTAGTTTCAATGAATCTTTAAATTTAGTTTCTAGTGCTTCTTATTGTTGATTTTTTTGAAGAAAAGAAAAACTCTTTGTTATTTATTAGCAATTTTATCGTAAATTTTGGTTAGAAAACCTTCAATTATTATTATTATTTAATCAATTTCAACAAAAACTTAACTGCAATAGATTTATTAAAAGTACGGGATCAAATTCAAACAATTGAAAGTGCATGAACTAAATTTAAACAAACTTCAAAGCATTGGGACCAAAATGATATTTTATCTTTTAAATTTTCTTTTTTGGGTTAGTTGTGAATATATCAATTAGACCCAAAGTAGTAACAAATATAATACAATGCATTTTTTAGGTATTATATATTTGACATCCATGTGATATAAAATGTTCAAAAGGTTCATTTGTAATATATTCATATAATTTAATAGGATATTTTCAAAAATAGCAAAAAGAGCTAAATTATTTATAAATATTCTAAAAAATTTTCTTTTTATCTATGATATATGACAATAGAGTAAAAAAGACATTGATCACTTTATGAATAGACATTGACAAATGTCTATCTAGGTCTAACACCAATAGAATGTAAAATTTTGTTATATTTGTAAATATTTTCAACAATTTTTTCGTTTAAACAATTTTTCTAATTTAATTCTACTATATTATATAGTTTTAATTATTTGTTTGAATCATATTCAAAAACATTAATTTTTATATAATAAAGTTTTAAATTTAAATCCAATCCAAATTAATTTTATAATAATGTATCATAATACACTAATACTTATATTAATTATTGTTGACCGTTATTAATAAAGAGTTATTATTTCAATTTCAAGAAATAGTTATTGATTATTTTTGTCTAATTAACCCAAATCCAATAAACTAACATTCTAAGCTGTTTTATGAGTCTTGAACTATATGTGGAGACATATAGGGATCAATGTTCAAGATACAGCTTAAAGGGTCTATAGTATAAGGGTAAGGTTGGGTACCTTATCTTGGTAACATTATGGATACGGCCCACTTTGTATTTGATATAAACACAATGATCCAACTTATCCGTGTAGGTGACACGCTTGTGGGGTATCCTATGCAATGAGTTTCTGTAAGACTGGACCACGAAATAGTAACCACTAGATGTAACTTCGTTGACTAGTTAGGTTTCTATTTCAAATAGGATGACTTAGGCAACTTAGTCTTAATCCTAGGTGTATTATGAACTCCTGTTCACGAGGTATTGTCCTTTGATTTGTATGGGTGAGAGTGGCCTGTTTGCCGACTCAATAAGCCTACCATTTTGGGGACAAGATCGAGTGGGGAGCTGGAAACATAATCACACAAGATGGAATTCACTCATTCCCGACTTTAGGGTAAGTAGATGAGTGTTCCCTTAATTGATGTCTCCGGGACTTGAACAAAGGGTCCTATCTTCTCTATGGCACGAGAGGAACTTCTGCTTATTGGTTGGATCATAAGCAGGTTGTTCATTAGAGGAGCACTGGTATTTAAGGACTAAGAAGTAACTTAGGGGTAAGATGGCAATTTGATCCAGCTGGAGTTACGAACAATTGTGAAGGACTAACTTGCTGTTATTGGTCTACATCCGTGGACACAGAATGGTTCTGCGTGTGTGTTTTTGGAAACAACCTACGAATTGTAGAAGGTCTGTAGAAGAAAAATAACATCTCTATTTTTCCTCCAAAATTCCAAAAAAAAAAAATCTCAATTGGTTCCCACAAGACAAAACTCAATTATTCAGAGAATAGGAGAGGCTTCAACTAGTGATGGCTACAATTTGGAGTTTTAGTAGAATTCAGATACGGCAACGAGAGTGAATTTTTTTCTTTTTTCCTCCGCAGTTTTGTATATAAAAAGCATGTTTAGCCTATTTAATTTAGTAAAATGTTTATGTATTTTTTCCAATGTATGGTATTTTAAATTTTTCCAAATTAAAATTGAAAATGATTCTGCAATTCTTCCACTACGATGGGTCAATTATATCATATACATGTATGTATGTATGTATGTATGTATGTATGTATGTATGTATGTATGTATGTATCCTTCAATTAATTCGAACGTTCCAAATTTTCTTTCAGTACTTTTGATCCATGTTAGTCCGTTGCGAGCTAGCAAATAGATCTATTATAAACTCTAATGATGCAAAATTAGTTAACTAAACATTTTAATCAGTTAATCTTCATTCATTACATACATGGAAACCTATTGTAAACCAACAATTACACTCTTATGCACGTTGCAGGACAATTTGCACCTACAAATATATATATCTATTTCACGAGTTTTTCCGTAAATACAAGCAAGTCAAAAATCCATTTTACTCCCATAGTAACCTTTATCTCCTTGTTCTTGAATAAACAATATGTTTATGATAATCAACTATGTAACAGGTCACAGAGCTTTGTTGATTAGGTGTAATACAAAAAAATGTTGCTTAACTATAGGATTTTATAGCTTTGTTGTCTGGTGATTTATTTGATCTTTATTTTTTATTTGGCTCCTTCCTGATTGTCTTAATAAACCTGATTATTCATATGATCAATGCTTGCCTTTTATTTTATAATTAGTTTGTTAATAATTTAATTTATATGAATTGTGTTACACATTCAACCAATTGTTTTTCTTTTTTACTTTATAATTTTATATTATATAATTTTTTCCAGGGAAACACCACTTTAGTTTCAATTTACTCCCATCTTCTCTTTAATATAACAAAAATTGAAATATTAGAATAGCCAAACTATTTGTATTACAAACATAAGAATTTATTGCATGTGTCCCACAATTCATAGTCTATAAGAAAAAAAAATTAATAATAATAGGAATTTATCACAATACAACAAGATTGCAATCTACAGACATAATTAACTACAATTCTAAATTAAATTATCAACAGATGATCCCATTAATATAATCTTAAAATATTCCTATCACTTCATTTCACTCTCTCTCTCTCTCTCTCTCTCTCTCTCATAAAAGGACAACCTGTGTAGAAAAAAGACCTGTTGAAAGTGGGGCATGGGGATGAAGAATAATTCCTTGGCCTTTATATATGAGTTGGAAACCATGTTAATACATTATTCTTTCCTTACCTTCCAACCTGGCTTTTTCTTTTTGATTTAGTGTTCATCCAAAGTAAGAGAAGTAATGTACATTCAATATTATCTCTACCACACTCCACATTATATTGCAGCCTTTCTGCATTGACTCCTCATGACAAACATTCAAATAAATAATTAATCTCAATGATAATAAATGCAATTATGTGCATGGGATGCATTTGCCACCCTTCACAAAGCCAGAAGGAGATTATTCAACATAACTGTATTCTTTTACTTGTACTAGGGAACCTCAAAAACCTCTACTTAGGCAGCCAAGGGAGGAATGTGAAGATTGTAGGCAAAAATTGAGAGTGCAAGAATATGAAACGATTACCGCTTAATAGACAATGACTTTACCCAAGGCATTCGAAGGGTGGCTGCTGATGCTATACAATGAGAGAAGATGAATCAGGAGAGGTTCAATGGGCAAAAGAGTAGATGGCCATATGGCAGAGTAATGGGTTGAGCTGATGGAGTTTCACAACTATCTTCCTTGGACAAGACCACTAAAAACTTGGCTGTTACCAGCTAGAGTGGCTTCCCACTCGATCGAAGAGAGCAGGATTTGTGACAAGGATATCACGACTTGCTTCATGTCCGGTCGTAGGATTGAATCTTCATCTACGCACTGCTTTGCCAACATGGCCACCTATTGAAAAACAAGTACCAAAACATCACAAAATTTAAAATCCAAAGCAGCCATGAAAAATCTTGTGTAAATGTGACATTACTACAAGAAAAGAGACTGGAGCTGATATTTGTAATTTTGAATATGTATTGTAGACCATTTTCAAAAACATTTCCTAGGACAAATGTTGAGAAACATGTTCAAATGTTAAAAATTAATCGACTTCCACTAACAGTAGCCCTCAGTAACCATATGCTATGTTCCCTTGAATGTAGATACTTATGATTCTTTTAGTTTATTATTTCTAATATTCAATCAGGAGTTTTAAGAACACAAACATCCTACTTGAAGGTGTCAAAACACTTTCTGGAAAGCTTTTCAAGAAGCCATCCTAAACCTAGAATGGAATGGAAAAGGTAAATTATGTACCTTAAATAGACAGTCATGAGGATACAAATCCTTCATACTTGGATCAACTTGATCTTTCAGACTTGCCATATTCATGGGATCAGGTGCATTCCGAAGAACAGCTAACATCTGCATTATGCCAGATACATTGTAAGCTTCAAAAAGTTAGCATCAAATGGCCATAGTTCTTACGGAAACTGAGATATACAAGAATAACCATAACAATAATTAGCTCAAAAAGTTCAACTTAAGGCAAGAAATGTGTATTTTTATTCGAGAAATAACATAAATTTTCCAAAGTAGCACATATCCAGCATGATAAACTCACAATGGATGCTAGTGAACGTCTTTCAGGATTCTTCATAGTTGTCCCCTCAGTTCGTATAATTGCCTCCTTTCCAGTTATAAGCTCAAAAAGAACGACACCATAAGCATAGACATCACTTTTGGTTGTCGCAAGACCATTACTCAAATATCTAGAATGAGGGTCAAAGAAAAATCAGTTTAAAAGAAATTGTCGAAAAGTATTCAGCCATCGAGTTCTGATTACTTACTCGGGAGCCAAATAACCGTATGTACCAACAACTTTGGTTACTGTAGCTTCACCCTCATTTGTTTTTCCAACAAGCTTGGCCAACCCAAAGTCAGAAATCTAAGCATGGAAGGGGAGGAGAATTTCAGTTGAACGTACTTTGCCTAATTAAACAGAGACAGACAGAACTAGTAGGATGCTTTAAATATCACCTTTGCCCTAAAAGAACCATCAAGTAAGATGTTGCTTGTCTTGATATCTCTATGGACGTAATGAGCTTTAGTATGCTCATGAATGTACTCAAGACCTCTCGCAGCATCCAAAGCAATTTGGAGTCTCATAATCCAAGATAGTGGTGTATGACCTGTAAACAGAATGCATGAATAGAAAGCAGCATAGTTCAATAAGCAACATTTTTTTTTTATCCAAAGCTAAATTTACCTTAAAAACATCTGACTTCCTAAGCTTACAATGTTAATCTATAATCTTACATAGCCAGGTAGTTTATACAAGACGAACTTCCAAACTTTTTCACTTTAAGTAAACAGATTGTCTTGCAAGATTTTAAGAATTAGCAAAGTTAACAAAAAAAAGAAATAAAAGCTTTGGAAAATGATTTGATTAATGGGTATGGATGTAGTCTTACCCTTGTTCAGAGGATCATGTAAATGGCTTTTGAGGGGACCTTTTTGAGCATATTCATAAATAAGAAACAACTCATCCTCACTGGCAGCATAACCAATCAATTCTACCTTGAAAAAAGTAAACCAAACAGAAGTCAAGACTTCAAGTTGTATGCTTTTTCTTGTGCAAATAAATACATCAGTACATATGAAAAAATAGTGGATTACCAGGTTAGCATGATGAACCTTGCAGAGGACTTTCATCTCTGCCATAAACTCTTTAGTTTTTGTTGCAGTCATTCTTTTTATAGCAACTTCCTAAAACATCAGATTCATTGAGTTAGGGCAGTCAACAAAATTGATATCCTTAATCCAGTAAAATCCCCCGAACATGTCAAGGTAGATGACCACAAACCTGATCACGCAGGATGCCAAAGTAAACTGAACCATAAGTTCCATGGCCAAGTAGACTTGAATCAGAGAAACTATCGGTTGAGGAAACAATTTCTTCGCATGAAAAAACCACAGGTTTGTCCACATCAAATACATTGTTCCCAATAGCTACATGAAAAAAAATCCAAATAGCAGTTAGACATGTCTCAAATAATTTAGCAAACTGAGATTGACGGCATATAAAGTATAATGAATTGCTCCTTATGCTATCAACTGTGCTTCTAGAAATTGAAGAATTTCAATCTTCAAAAGAGCTAGTGTGCAGCTTTAGTTGAATAAGTAGGAAGATAACACCCAAAAGTATGTGAGCGAGTCAACACTAAGAGTTGGAAGCTCAAAACTAACAAAAATAATGCATTTATTCTGTTCGGATCTAGTTAGTCCCATTTGAACCATAGACTATGATTCATAATTCATCTGCTCTAGCATCAAAGTTTGTAGAGAACAATTAGTACAGCATGAATCTGGGAGCTAATTCAATAGAAAATTCTACAAGCTATGGTATAACATGAATATCGGAGGGGTAAATGGCATACAAAATCACATAATGAAAAGGGACGAGCAAGAAGAAGAAATTGGCAACTAACACGATGTTCTCTTTAAAATTAAGTTAAACATTATTGTCCCAGTAGAAGTCAATGGGCTCCTTCAATGAGCCCAGGTGGATAAACCAAGCCAATAATGCTCATCATTTTTTGGCAACTGAGACCAGGAAAAATAAGGCCAAGAACTGAAACTACCTTTTGGAATTGCACTCTGGTTGTCGCTGGATTCCCTGTTGGTTTGCTTCCAATCTGCAGAACTGCAGCAAATATACCTTCCTGAAGTACAGCAGAAACTTGACTTTCCAAGAACATGGAACTTGTGGGAAACCTTTCCACTGGGATCTTTGGAATGGTTACTCCTTGCTCTAGAAAAGCATTTCAACCACCTGAAGCAAGCATAACCAACTATGCCTACCAAAATCAGAACAAGAATAATTCCCAAACTTCCAACGATCCATATATATGGAGGATGACGTTTGGGGCTCTCAGCATTATCTGCAATTCATAACCCAATAGAGTTACAATTTTTCTCATATTCATAACAAAAGTAGACAGTAATTAGAACTCAAAATGTAAGGACCGTAAAGGTTAACCCTTGAGAGGAAGTCTTCCACAGTAGTGATGCAAAATAAAAATAAGTAGCAGAGCAAACAAAATAAATCTGGAAACCAACAACTTAAAGGGTCTAGAAAAACTGCAAATCCTCCTCCCAAATATTGTGAAGTTTAAAACGAGAATCATTGTCAATGCTCTTTTATTTAAATTTCCCAAGTAAAAATTCACTTCTGAAGGATCACTAGATATAATCTTCAGTTTTAATATTGGTTGCCATACATGTCAGTAGAGTTGACTTGACTCAAAAACAAACCACCACCTATTTCAATATTGTTAACAGACACAATTACAATGTTGACTTTATGAATGTCTTCCTAAAAGTATGCAACAAGAAAGTACATATTGTCTGAATGAGAAACGTCAAAGATGTTCATACCCACCTGAGAAATTGTTCAGAGTATAGGAAGGAGCTGGAGTAGGAGCAGGAGGAATGTCTGTCTCCAACGGATAAGGATCCCCAGGAACTACAAAGTTATCAAGTTAAATGATTAAAAGAACAAACGAGAACATCTGCAGAATCATAACTCAACAAATTTGCTCAACAGAGAATAAACACTAACCCGAATTCAAGGGAATATAATACAAAGCGCCCACAGTAACGTTGCCGGGATTTTCAATTCCATTCACCGACTCAATACTATCCATACTAACCCCAAATCGGCTAGCCAAAGACTCTATGGTATCGCCATCTCTCATCACATAGCTCATCAAATAGTTCCACAACCCGCTTGAACAAGCACAAAACAATCTCAAAGACACAACAGCGCCGTTCCTCGCCATTCGAGTTGTGTTGGGTAACAACGCAAGCCCATCATACGCTTCCATGACTATGTCATATACACGGCCGCGATTGGATTTGATAGTAAAAGTGGTGTTGGTTATGTATTTCTTCAACCCAGAGGCACAGGAGCAGTTCTTCCTGATGAACACATAGTCCTGACCATTCCCTTCAACGGTTACATCTTCAGGCAATACGTCGAACATACTCTGGATCACGGAAAGGGTCTGATTTGGCTGAGCCTTAAAGGCCAAAAACGAAGTGCATAAACGAGTTGTGTCCGTACAATTCAAGGGCGTGGGGTAAGAAGAACAGAGGGAATGATCTTGAAGAAGAACAGCAAAGTATAGAAGGAAGAACAAAGTAGGAATTCGTACAGGATTCATTGACCAAAACATTGAATTGTAGCTCCAAAGTTACCGGATAAAGATAGTGAGTTCAAACAGTCAGTAACAGAAACTAGTGGCAGACAAAACTCGATCAAAATTCAACATACAGAAATCAAAAAGAGAAAAAAAAAAAAAAAAAGAAAGAAAAGTAGAGAAGTGTATGTTGGGTAAGTCAGAAAATAAAACCCAAAAACAAAGGAAAGAAGAAGATCATAATCTGTATACAAAAAGACTAAAAACTAGAGAGATGGGGAAGTAGTATAAGAAAAAAGGCAAAGACCCAGAAGATGAATGAATGAATAAAGTGAAGATTTGTAGGAAAGAGGAAGATTTAGAGAAAAAAAAAAAAAAAAGGATGGAAAATGAAGAGTATGCTAAAATTGGGAAAAGAATAATGGGGGAAGGAAGAAGAAGAAAATGAGCTGGAAACAGAGAAGAGCTTAAGGTGGGTTGAAGGAGAGGGGTGAAAAAAGTGTAAACAGAGGCATCTGTTTTTGGGTAAAAGTGATGAGTGCTCATAAATCATAATAGTGAGAGTCTCTGGTAAAACCCTCTCTTCCTCTCAACCTTATTACACTGTTGGGAGTAAAGGCAAAAGAAAGTGATGACAAGGGTTTTCCACATCCATACACATGGAGATTTTTGACAACCAACTCCCCCTTTTTTTTCTTCTATCCCTAAAATACCCTTCCCTACCCTTTTCTTCTTCTTTTTTTTTTTTTTCTTTTTCTTTCTTCTTTTTAATTTTTCAAACATCTATGTTCATGTTTCGCAAAAATATCGAGGACAAATCCATTTTACAATGTATTTTTGTGGATATATTTTAATACTATCTTTTAAAATATATATCCACTAATATCACGACACAGTTGTCGTATCATAATGAAACGATAATACACCATTAAATAAAGATAGCAATATACATTATGAATTGTTAACCCAAATGCTAAATATTGAACTTCCAACTTTTAAAAGGTAGTGTTTTGAATTATTGATTTGTGTTCATGATATAGAATTGTACCTTTATTAGGGCCATTTATATCATGTAGAGTTTAATGAACTTTTAATAGTGTATTTTAGATACATCTTTATTATTTTCCTCTTTATTTCTAAAAGTTTTTTAAGTAAATATCGATGAATAATAAACATTTTTTTGAATATGGAACGTCCACCAAAATCAATTACAGTGTATTTATGTCTTTTTTAAAATTATTAAACATATATAGTGTTATTAGTTATTGGAATTTTTTAAACTAATGTTAATTAATTTTCATTTTATGAAATAAATAAATATTGCTACGTGTATATATATATATATATATATATTATTTTACAAAGGCTTATGAGACATTTTTAAGAAGTATTAAAAGACCATTTTTCTAAATATTCATGAATGAATGGTTGGAAATTTTGTAAAAATAGCTTCTCAGGTATGGTAAAAGAAAAACATGGTAGGTTGCTTGAGAATCACTCAAATTAGTATGAATTGTGAGATCCTACAAATAACACACACATACACACTCAATTTGAACCATATAATTATTGCAATTCTTGACTTCTTCTCCTCCATTTTTTTTCTTTTTCGTCGACACCAATAATTTTATGTCTTTGCAGTGTTGGAATTGGATTCAATTGAAGTCATTAAAATTTAAACTCGTTAGATTTTAATTTACCTGAAGTTAATGTTTTTTAACATGACACTTCTCCTAGCATATTCGTAAGTGTTTCTTTTACGTAAAATTTCTATGTAGGCTCATAATTTAATTGTTTTTGCATTTTCTTTTTTCGAACTTCTAAATTTACGAAAGATGTCTTTTCTTCTTCAGTTTTGTTTCTCCTTCTCAATGAATTGACGTTTTGAAAGAAAGAAAAAAAAAATACATGCCTTAAATAAACCCTTGACATGAGAGATTTAAAAACTTTTAAGTAAAAATTCTTTGACATATTTCCCCTTTTTTAAGATAAACTATTTATAATCTTAATATCCATACACACACAAAGACATTAATTAAACCATAAGTTATGGGAAATTAAACATAAAAAATTTTAGATTGCCGCCAATTCTTTTTGCAAAAAGAAATAAAAGAAGAGGAAAATAATCTTCTGAAGAATAATTGTATATAGTTAGTTAATTAATTAAACAATTATATATGTTAACTTAATTATAAGTGTATTTAATAAATAGGTTCAAAACTTTAAATATGTTTAATGAATTTTTTTTAACTCTCTCAATCAGCTTGTGTTTAATATATTTATGATATATTTTATTTTATTTTTAAAGAAAAATAAATCAAATTATTAGATAAAAATTTAAATTTATTTTTATCAAAAACATGAATTTCAACTTTACATTTAGAATGAATATTTTTTAAAAAAAATAATAAATGAAAGTTGTGAATAAGTCCAAGAGTCATATATATTAAGCAGAAAAAAAAATAGGAAGCTATTGGACATGAAACTAAAAGAAAAAAAAAAAACTCTTTTGTACAACAATTTAGAGTTTGGAAATTTGAACATTTCAACTCTAAAGTAAAAGTTCATGTCAATTAAGATAAACTGACTTTGACAAAAGTATAAAGACTTATTAAACATTTTTAAAGTTCAAAGATTTATTAAACACAAAATTGAAAGTTCAAAAACTTATTACAAACATCTTTTATCAAAACAAGCACTATTTAAGAAACGTTAAGTTATATTATACAAAAAGTAATAATAATAAAGAAAAAATAGACCCTTAAATTTTGTCCCTTGTTAAAAAAACATTTTTATTCTTTTCAAAAATAGCATTATTATCTTTTTTAACTTTTTATAAACGTTCCAAAGATATTATTCGAATAAAATTTCTTACATTTGTGTTTAATTTTCCTTAAATGTTTTAAAACTACGATGTGAATAAAAAAAATTTAAAATTTTGTATGAAAGTTGAGACTTTGAATAATGTAGATGTAATTTAAAACATGTCATTCTAAATTCCACCATCACACCATTTAAATTTCAATTTCAACTTTTCTTAAAAATAAAAATTTAAAAAAAAAAAAAAAAAAACTCCAATAGTATGTTTGATGTATTTACTAAGATATAAAAAAAATAATATTATCAAGTTCTAAAAGTGTACACGACATTTTAAAAAGAAATGACAAAGTTTTAAATATTAAAATATTCATCTTACTCCTTGTGCTTTCAACTTTAATTATTTTGGTCGTTGAACTTTTTACAAATACTAATTTTGATCATTTTGAAATTAAATTAAAATAAAAAACGAAAAATCCATAATGATAACCTTTTAAAAGCATAAAAGTCAAAATAAATATTGAAAAATAAAATGATAAATATGAACCACTAACTTATAGATTGTCAACACATACGTATGTAAGTTGAGTTATCTTACTTTGACAAAACTATATATTACTATTTCATTTTAAAAAAATAGTTGAATACATTAATAATTGAATACAATTAAGAAAGCTTAGTAAAAATTTATATATATTTCAAGAATTTAACCATATGTTTATTTACTTAAAATATCAGAAATTTAAATTGAGAAACTTAGATTTATCTTTTTATTTTGATGTTGGATACAATTATAGATAAAAGTGAAGTAATTTAGTTTACTTTTTTATGGACAAAAAAGAATGTTCCAATAATGTAAAAGTTCAAAACAAAAAAATGATTTACTAAAAGTTAATTGCATTTTATTTCTGATGTCATTGTCTTCCAAGGTTGACTAATTCTTATTAACGAATTAGCATTGTAGTTTATTTAAATAAATAAATAAATCAAATATTAAAAGCAAAATAATAATAATAATAAATCATTTGGTATATACGTGGCCAAGTAGTACCAAAATTATATTCCCCAAAAAGGAAAAGAAAAAAGATAGAGAGAGAGAGTCTGACAAAAGCAAATTAATAATTATTGGAAAAAAAAAAAGAAAGTAAAAAGAGCATTGGGAGAATTGACTTGCTGGCCCGCACGTGCCATGCAGACAACGGTAAAATTACGTTTTCCCTGCGGATCTAGTTGACTTCTAATGACCTTTTGACACTCAAAAAACCTTATAATATAATTATTTATTCCCATTTTTCTTTTATCATATAACTTTAATAGCTTAAGAGTGCTATATATCTTTAAGGTTACATTACAATTTTTTAAGATTTTGTTTATTTGGTTTTTCAATTTTTAAAACTTTTTATCTATTCTATCGACTTTCAATTTTGTGTCTTTTATACGTCTTTAATGAATTCTAAATTTTTAATAATTAATTAACTTATTATTTGTAAGTTTAGGATTTTTTTGGTATTTCGTATTTTTTAATATGTATTTGGTAGCACAATTTAGAAATCATATTATAATTTAAACAAATGTAAATTAGTTGTAGTTATCCACTAAATATTGACAATAAACTATTATTAATATAATTTATGTTAAAAATGTTTATCATTATTATTTTGTGATATAATATAAATTTATAAGATAAATTGAAAATTTGGTTCCTATCGTTTGGAATAAGTTAGAATTTAGATTTTAGATTTACTCCGTATGGTTATAAAAAGCTTAATCAATTGTCCTTAAGGTAGGAACTATTTATGAGGGTTTAACAAATCGTTAGAGACCATATAAGGGTACATTAAAACCATATTAACTAACTTTTAATTTTTAAAACCACATGAACTAATTTTTTATTTTTTTCAAATCATATAGACCAAATTTGTAATTTATCCTACTTTATATTACACATTTTATATAATTAACCTTATAGATATTATTTTCAAATTTTAATTTCTTCATTTGTTATCTATTTTTTTACCAATAGTTTAAAAAACCAAAATTTCACCTCCAATTTCTTTCTTTCATATCATTTTTTTTATCAATAGTTTAAAAACCAAACCAAAATTTAAAATATCTAAAAAAAATAGCTTTTAAGAACTTGTTTTTGTTTGAGAAATTTGGTTAATAATTCAACTATTATTAAAAAAAACGTAAATTATGATTAAAAAAAAAAGGAAAGAAATAGACTTAGTTTTTAAATTGAAAAACCAAAAAAAAAAATGATTATTAAACTGTGCCTAAATTTTAAAAGTTTAAAAACCAAACGGGTAGAAACCTGTAATTTAATTTACAACACATATTCTAATTTGGACTAAGTTTTAGTTATTTTGTAAGATTTTATAGTATTAATTTTTTTATTGTTAAACTTTGAGATTTATCCTTTTTTTTAAAGAAAAAAAATTACCATTACAAGAAAGTTATTCCTATTAATGGGCACAACAACTCACTCATGCATAAAAGGTATGAATACCATATCATTTACAACATAACTATTCGTGTATATTAATAATTTCATTTCCATTTTCAAATCACATAAAGCTTCAATTTTCAAATGTTGGACTTTTAATAAATAAGTCAATTTAGTTATTCTCATTAGTTTTATACTAATCTTATTTTTTAAAAAGAAAAATACAAAATCCATTCAAAAACTAAATACTAATATACTATCATCTTTATTTATTTATTTTATGAGGAGAAAAAGTAAACATAAAGACCAACTACATTCTGTCACACGTACTAAAAAAATAAATGGGAGTCGCCACAAATAGTGCGAATCAAGCAATGCAAAAGAAAATCTCTAACAACTTCTTCGGCTAAGGAGGAAGAAAAATTTACAAAACTAAACCCTAAAATTACCAAATACCACAACCACACGAGCAAAATGATGCACTACTTCATTTGTCACTCTCAAACACTTGGATAGCATCAAAAGTGTACTATCTAGCTTCGCTTAATTCGAGGTCGTTCCTTATTTTTATGCTCTTATTTGACTGTGTTATACGTTCTGACCAATTCAATGGTAGAAATCAATGTTGATGTAGGTTTGAAGCTTAATCGAGCATATATGAAGTCAAACAGCATCAACCGAGGCAAATGGGTGATCAAAAGAAGCCACTTGTGTGCTTTTGCCTTGCAGTGCTGCTGGTTGTAAGGAAAAGACGACCGTAAGCTGCGAAAAAGCATGCAATGTCGCGACGCTCCAAAGTTTGTTTGCATGAAATTTCCATCGGCGTCACCACGCTATGTCATTTTTATATATATTCTTTTTCTGCCGCCTAGGTTTGGAGCTCTCTGATCCTAGCCATCCTACCACTGTTTCTTCTCAATTTTTTGAGCTTTTTCAATTAGTTTTAGATCCCGAACAGTTCTTCATCATTTGACATGTGGATGAGAAGCTAAGGTACTCTTTCTTAGCTTGGGTTTGTAATATCTCCTTTTTATTCATGTATTTGCGAGATTTGAATTGAGTTTTAATATATTATTTTGTCAAATTATGTCCTTATTGTTCTATTTCATATTGTTGAATACATGGAAACTTTATGAAAAATGCTTTTTGATTTTATGCAATTGTTTTAAGTGGTATGTAATTCATTTAGAAATAATAAGTTAGGTTAGCTTGCAAAGATCAATTAGATTTTGTATTGTTCTAATCAACTTATAATTGAACTCATTGAATGTTGTTGGTGGAATTTCACAGCGTTGACCTTATGTAACATTGTTAATCATCTCGGACGTTGTGATATGTTTGAGCTAAGTAGTTTGGTTGAGGAGATTGTCTTCTTTTTTGAGTTTGTCTGGATTGTGTCGTTTACCTAGTGATAAACGGACTCCGTCGTTCAAATCCCTTTAAATAAACACTTCAATGTTATTGATTGTTTTTGTTATTGTTCACCATTGACCTTATTTAATATTATTTATTCGTTAAGCACTTTTTAAATAACAAAAACAATCAATTAGTATATCCATTCTCATGCAAAGAATGAAGTTTAAATACTACTTTGGTTCTTGTTATACTTAATTTTCATTTATTTGGTCTCTCTATACTTTCAAAATGTTCAATTTAGTCCTTTTTACTTTTAAGTTTGGTTCATTTTGATTATTTACATTCTTTTATAAAGTGCATTTTGGTTTCTTTCATTTTCATTTTTTAAGTGACCGAAAGATAGAAAAAAATTCAAAAATAAAAAGAAAGCATGAATAACATTTTGATAAAAATAGAGTAAATGAATTAAAATTGAAAATAAACATAATAAAAGTATAAAACCAAACAAACCAAATAAAAATATATAGTAACCAAATGAGTGTAAAGATGTGAAAGGGGAAAAAGATTTGGTAATCACACTAAAAGAATGAGGACAAAGGGTGAGTTGTCATTTCTTGTTTGTTTGGACAAAATTGTGAAAGAATTTTTTTTGAAGATTCAGTAAATATTATTTGTCGGATTTCTTCTTAAGTACAACGGTGGAAGGTTGGAAGATTCAAACCTCCTATAACTAAATTCGCTTTTCACAATTATCTTGATTTTCTTTTTTCTAAAAACATGGTACATTTTCTATATATTATATTTTCAAAATTTAAGAAACATAAATATATATTGTAATTTTGTAACTAGACTACCACCAGTTGACTTTTGTTTTGTTTTTGTTTTTCCAGTTAAAGTATAAGCTGTTAGGTTGATGAGTTGGAACAAATTAAAACAATTTTTGGGACTACACATGAACCCAACTAACTCAAACCTAACCTTATGGTAATTATGGCAAATAATTTTATAATATATATCCATGTAATTACTACACTCAAATCAATCCAATTAAATACATTTTTTTTAAATACTATTTGAGTAAATTAGAGGAACAGTGAATATATGTTTTGTATTCTTCTACCAACATTTTTCATATTTTAGTTGTATTCCTGAGATAGTAATAACATTATGATTTTTTCAATTATCACTTACATTTACTTGACAATTACATGTAATAGTTTTTAAATATAAAGTTGTCTTCAATATTTTAGCTGAATTTAATAATTTTTTATTTTCATATATCACTTAGATTTGTCATAATACTTTTAAGGATGTTCTTTTAGAAATATAACAAAAACATACCTACGAAATAAAGGTATTAGGACATTTGAAATCACAAAAGGTAAGGGTCGGATATGGAGAAGACCAGACTTATTCTCCTTCGTAGAATGAAACATTTCAACCTCGATGGAAGTGAATTAAAGAGACCTCTCCCATTTTGAAGCCAAGTTGTTGATCTCATCTACAACAAAATTCACTCCAGTGCAATCGATTATTGATTGTTAACAAGATTCACCATCACCAAACAATCGGTCTCCTCAAACACACTTTTCCATTGATAATCTTAATGTCATTAAGATAGAGTTCAGGTAGATGTAGATCAACCAGATGGAGATGGAGAACATCAAATGAAGATGTAGAAAAAGACAATCAATTGAGAATTCTCAATGGGTCTTTTCTTATATTTATTACACAATATAAGAAGACCCATTGAGAATTTGTCTCATAATTTTGAGGAAACACCCAAATAGAAAAGAGATTAAAAAAAAGTGCATTGCCAAATTTGTAATTCTTGGATATCTCATAGAGTTTTTGGGATTACCATTTTTTTTATGGTAATATAAGATGTTGGGGCATCTCGAGAGTTTGATTTTTTTGGATTCTCTTATTGATGGCATTTCGAGAGTTTGGTTTTTTTGGATTCTCTTATTGAGGGCATCTATATATATATTTTTTTTTGCCTTTTTAACCCTTTATATATAATTAGAATCAATAATGTCAACTATATATTTCACTTTCTTTCTTTGGTTATATTACATTTGTTTTTCTTTTTTAAAAAAATGAATTTTAAACTAATACTTATTTTATAAAAATCTTTAAGTCGTTTTTAAATGTAGTAAAATGAACAAAAATATTTACAAATATAGCTAAATTTTACTTTCTATCAGCGATAAACTACCATATGAGTCTCGCAGATAGATCCATATAGTAGTTTGTCCTATATACATTTGACATTTTGCTATATTTGTAATATTTGCAAAAATTTTGTCATTTAAAACAATTTTTTTAATACATATTATTTTGTGGAGAACACTAATAGAATAAAATGATGAAATTTTTTTAATTTAAAAGTAAATACAAATTAATAAAGCAAATATATTATATAAGTTCAATCTATATTATATACTAGTGTCTTAAAATCATTCTTGGAACATTACGTAAATTTAAGACATTTTCAGGTAGAATTCTTACAAAACAAACACACAAATATCCATGTTTAGATAACTCAAAAGATATTCATACAAAACAAACATTATTATTTAAAGGTAGCAGACATCTATAATTTGAGGTAACTAACTATTTTGAATATCTATATGGTCGAAAAATAAATAAGCATTCAAGTTCTTAGGATTATAAAACTATCCATTTTTATCCAAAATGATAATGTATACATTTCAAAGTTCTATTCCCTTCTAATAATATATTTTTGAAATAAAGTGTAAACTGCAAAGTTTAAATATATATATATATATATATATATATTTCAAAAAAAGAAAAGTTTAAATATATTTTTTATAATTTAACTTTTTATTTTAATATATATAGTTGATTTGGTACACCAACCAATGAAATTGCCTATGGAATAAGGGACAAGCCCATGCACATACTTACTCAGCCAACCTAAGAGAGAGAGAGAAAACATGGATTCACCTCTAAATCTAACTTTTGCCACATAAAAAACAAAATCCTATTAATTAATTTTTATATGCATGTTTATATTTTAAATAAGGTTTAAATTTTAATTTGGTCCCTAAACTTTATATTTTGTTCTACTTTAATTTCTAAACTCTTAAAAATGTTTGTTTTAATCTTTAATTCTTTTTTATAAAAAAAAAACTTACTTTGGTTCCTATCGTTAAGATTCTGTTAACTTTTTAACGAAATGATGATGAAACTTTTATATTTGGATGATTAGGTTCTAGATTAATCATATTACTTAAATTGATAAATAAGCAGTAAATCTTATTAATTTATTCTATAAATTTTTTATACAAACACAGAAACATAATCAATACATTTTATCAAATAAATCCAAAAACTAATTTTATTTTTTTCTCCAAAACTCAAATCTCTCACATCCCTCCCCGACTCTCCACCCTTTACTATTTTTTTTTTCAAATTGAAATCTTGAAGCAAATCAAGAACATCGAGTATAAAAAAAAAAAAAAAGAATTGGCATATTAGTGTTAACATCCATGATAAAGTAAAATAAACTAAAAATATAAAATAAGTACAACTCATGTATAAAACGAACTCTATGAAATTGCATAATCATAACTCTCCCCACCCTCCCCCTCCCCTCCCCTCCCAATAAACAAAGAAAGAAGAAAGAATTGAAACTTAAGGCACACAAAATATCTAAAACTTGCGGCACTAAAAAAATTGTATGTGGATGAAATTGCATCTATCATAATTTGAATAAGCAAAGTAGAATGTCAATGTGCAAAAATGGCGATGATCAAAATTTTGAAGGTAATGTGTCATTTTGAGTTCTCTGATAAGACATCAATGTTTCATCTGGCCTCTAATTAAAAATAAAAACCTTATATTTTTAAAAAGTAATTATCTTGTTTGGTAGTCTAATTATCCACATATAGAAGTCACATTATTATTGCGTTAAAGAGTTAATAGAATTCTAACGACATGAACTAAAATATGATCTTTGTAAAAGTATAGGGACTAAAATAGACGTTTTTAAGAATCTAGGGACCAAATTAAAACAAGATATAAAGTTTATAGACCAAAATAAGATTTAAACCTTTAAATTAATTATTTCGACCAACTAACACCACTTAATTGAAGCCTCTTCAATGTCTTGCATTTAAGTATCAAAGAAAATATTCAAATGTTGAACATTTAATTTCAATCATTAATGTGACACTTTTACCCTCCCTTCTCTACAAAGTAGGTTTTCAAACATTTAAAATTTACACTGTTTTTTTCTAGTTCAACATTAAATAATTTTCGGAGTTCACATCTTCATCTTCAATCCCATCCCAACAAATATTAAATTTACATTTGGGGTTTGTGATTCATGTCCAAATAATCTAACTTTCAAATTATCTAACTAAATGTGAACATTAAAAAGCTACGTTTTATAGCCGTTAAATTATTAAATATAACTGATAATTTAATCTTAGACTTTGTTTGTTTGATTTTGTAGTTAAACTTGATCTAAAAGCTAATGATCAAATTAAAACCATGGAACATATTGTCTCCTTATATGACAAAAAATTAGCCATTTTTTGAATTACATTAAAGTACTAACACTCAAATGTCGAAGAAATGAAAGAATTGTTACACTTGAAAAAAAAAAAACAAAGAATAATAACATGTGAATAAAGAAAAGAAACTTTTATTAAAATAGAACTAAGGAAAGAACAATGAATAAAGAAAAGAGGCCTCTATATACAGTCATCATTAAAATAACAATTCAAATTGCATGTCATATGATAAATTTTAATTAGACAACAAGTGAACTGCACATAGATGAATGTAGTTCGAAAGAAAACGTATGTCGAGATAACTATTGGTCAAAGGGTTTAACTTCAACTAGCAAACAGAATTTTACCTATACCAAATACTTTCACCAACTAGCAAATATTACTAAACTAATACAACCCTTGGAACATGAATGTCAAGAACTTCCAACTTTGGTTAGAATAATTGTAAAAATAAAAGTAGAGAAAATAATTTGTAGTCATGTCAACTAATTCATAAAATATGTAAGATTAAAAGCAATCAAAATAGTAATTCTTTGGTTATCACAATAAAAGTTCATATAATAATATTATAAATATTCTAAAATATGTGTAAGGTCGATGTCCAAGCTTAATGTCCAGCAAAATTAAATGTGTCACTTTAGATGTTACTCATATGTTTCATTCTTATACAGTATTAATGTCCAAATGTACACGTTAATTTATCTATAAATAGTGTGGATCTCGAACAGCTATGTAAATTTGTGAGGAATTCCAAATATTAATTTTCTATTATATTATATTTTTTTATTTTTTTGATAAGGTGGGTTTTTGTTTTTTTTTAAAAAATAAATTTGTAACAAAATAATAATAATAATAATAATAATAATAAAATTGAGAAATTTGGAGAAAAGGAATAAAGGTAATTTGTTAATAATAAATTTTTGGAGGGCGTGAAGCAGCAGACTTATCGTACAGAATGAGCAAAAGGCCACTGAGTACTGACATTATCATTTTTATTTTCTTTTTTCTTTTTTTATTTTCTCTAAACAAAAAGTATTAAAAATTCATTAAAAAAATAAATAAAAATCTCTAACTTGGGCCCCGCAAACATGGGATCTTGTCTCATGTCTTTCCTTCATTATGCACTGATAAAGAAGGGGCTATTTCCCCCTTAATCACGTCCGCATGCCACGTGGCACTCTTTGACGGTGCCATCCCCTATTCCTGATTTAATTGTATACATGACCTATTCTAAAGCCACAAATAACCCAGTTTTTTTTTTTTTTTTTTTTTTTTTTTTTTAAAAAAAGTGTAAGATGTCCCTTTTACTCATGTCATGTCTCTTTTCTTTTTTCCCTTCTTCTCCTCGCACGTTTTACTCTCTTTTTTTTTCTTCCTCTACGTCTTCTTCTTCAGGACGGCGAGTTGATCGACCAACTCCAATGAAGATCAGCGGTGAAGAGTGAGAGCGTGTGAGAGAATAGAGAGCAAACTCGTGAGATGGACGAGACTAGTGAAATGAACTACATCGATTTTGAGTGACAGCAACACCGTTTTTTAGCGATAGCAACACCAATTTGAGTGAGAGCGATACCAATTTTGACGAAAACGATACCGATTTTTTGTGAGACTGCTTTTCCACGTGATCGCTAGTGTATTTTTGTAATTTCACTTGAATTTGAAGTTAGCTAGGAATCATTCAACATTTTTTTCAAAAATCAAGTCATTTAATATTTTTTTTCCAATCTTTGGGTCATTCATCCCATAGATTCTCTATTCCTCTTCTTCCTCCTCATAATTATTGGAAAAAAAAATCAACATTACGTTAATACATACCACCTCTATTAATTATTTAACAAAACTATAATACTCGAAATTTCCTCAAATTATTACCAACTGTACATATAAATTTTTTCCCTCTTTTATCTTTGAAACAAAGCGAATAATTTTATATCTGCATATAAAGTTCAATGTATAATAAGTTGATTAAGAAAAACATAATTATGATCCTCATTGAAATATATTTTGTTTAAATTGTTTTTATCTATTTAGATTTTAATTTGTAATCATTTCCAAATTGGGCAGTGTTTGCATATGTTTATACTCTGATATTTAAACATACTAAGTAATATAATACACGTTTTCTTTATTTTTTAAAACATGTCATTGTTAGATCGAAGAGAAATCACGTCTCTTTATTCTAAAATATATGGAAACCTATTTGGAACTAAAAACTATATGGTTTTTAAAATTTTGATCAAATTGGTCGGTTAATTTCAAAAGTAATGTTTTTGTTTTCAAACTAATGACAAAAATAGAGTAGTTTTGAAAGAATGAACAAAAAAAAAAAAATGATTAAAGTTTGAAACTATTGTAAAAAATATGATGATTTTATTGTGAAGGAAAGTCATATACTGGGTACATAACTTTATTTAATTCAGTCACAGCCTATATGACCAGTACGTCAACACGCGCGGAAGTCTGGTCAAATGTTATGATCGAAGTCGGTACACGACTTCGATATTTTGTTTGATTTTTAGTTTATTTAATTGTCTTTAATATTTTTTATTTAATTTTTATAATGAAATCATAAGTATTTTAGTCAATAATTAAATCATAAATGGACTACATTGTAACCACAATTTTCATGAATGCAACACCAATTGATTTATTTTTTCTTTCGATTTTATTCTTTTCTTCTTTGAGGCGCTTCTAAGTTTTTTCTTTCTAGCTCAAAATAGATCACTCCTCTAATTTTCTTAGTTTTTTCCTAAGTTTCTATTATGACTAGGATTTTGGTGTAAAGAAGAATGCAATTTCATTCAAGTTTTAATTGAAAATTGAAGTTCATATGAGTTAAAAATTTGAATTACAAGCTAAGCATGGTCCATGACTTGGCATTGAAATCATGTACCGCTACACGACTTCGTGCATGGTGGACAACTGACAGTCAACACTGCCACAGTGACAAGTTAACTGCAGACGTGCGATCGAAGTCGTGTTTAACCACTGGCAAGTTAGTTGCAAACTGGCAAGTTAGTTGATATGTTCTTTTTTAATTAAGAATCATTATTAGAAAAATACGGTTAAACACAATCCCATAAAAGAAAAAAAAAATCATAAGGCTATTTTTTTAATGAAAAAAATAGTGTCGTATAAAAGAAAACATTTTAATGGCAAGTTAGCTACAGACGTGCGATCGAAGTTGTGAATTGAGTACACGACTTTAAATAATCGTATACCGAGTACACGACTTTGCTACCCTATTTTTGTCAATACTTTTTCTACCACCCTATTTCTTACAATAATTATTTAAATAACATTATTTTAAAAAAATCATACTGTATTGTATTGTGACTATAAAAGTGTAACACACACATATGCATTAAAAGTGTATTATATTTGTATATTATATTTTAATGCAAAATGTCAACATTGTTTAGGTAAAATTGGATGAATATTATAGTTTTGGACAATATTTGTAGAGATATGGTAGTTTACAAAATATTTAGTAAAATGGGGTGATTCTTCCTCTCTATCCGAGGTCGTGTATTCAGTATCCGACCTTCTTTTTCTTTTTTTTTTTTTACAATGGTCAGGTATCCAAAACTTGATCTTTCCTTTTTTTTTTTTTTGTTTCTTTTTTTTTTTCAAAAGCGTTTGTAATTAACTCAATGGATGATTGATTTTTCTTCCTTTATATATTATGTTTTCTCTTCTCTTCCTTCTGTCATTAAAAAAATTACCCCATGAATTTTTTTCTTATATAGGGTTGTGTTTAACTGTGTATTTCTAATAATGATTCATAATTGAAAAAAAATTATATGTAAATTACAATGTTCATCTCAATGTTTTACATTCACTTAAAAATTAAAAAAAAAAATCAATGTGAACTCGAATGTCTCGGTTTCAAGCTAGTTGTTGTCGTTGACTCTGAACTCTATATTGCTTTGGATCCTCTTAATTCTCTAATTCTTTTTGGTATTCTGACGGGTTTGATACCTCTACAGGCGCTTCATAGTACATATATTCGTTATGTTCTCCACAGCCACGTCCATTTCCATGCATGTATAAAGTTGATGGATCGGCATTCATGTATGAAGATGATGGACCGACAACTAAATTATAATATCCTGTACTGGCCACTAAATCATAATATCCTGTACCAAATGCTAGTATCATCATCATCGGACTACCATAACAAGCCTAGCTCTGTGTCTATGTCATAAGAGACACTTCTTCAGCATTATGGTCAACCTCATCGAGTTTAGTTTTTTCACTCGAACGCATCCTTATGAACTAGTAGAAGTACAATAGGTACATTGTACATATAATGTATCTCCTCCAAGTACCTCTCTTATTACTGCATATTATAGGACTTGTTGTAGATCATCTGCAACATCACGAAGTCTACTGTTGTTTGAACTCTGTGAATTGTAAGAAAATAGAAAATATTTAAACTAAACTTTACTTAAACAATATTTAAATATGTACCAGATGACCCATAATTGCTCTCGTTCGGGCAAGTGATGTAGAGTCTCTTAATATTATTGTACAAGTGGATGTATTCTTGAGTTACATTTTTATCAAATTGCCGAATCAAAGGTTCTATTGCAATAAATCTTCTACGAGATTGTCATCGCACTACTAGATGTGCAACTTTGTTTGACCAATTTGTAGTCCTTAGTCAATGTTGTGCATAAATGGCTTAGTATTGCATTCTGATGAGATATTTTATTTGAAATCGAATTGTCTGATCACCCTATCAGAATAATGTCACTCACCAATATGAAAATATATGAGAGGACTGATTGTCCGTCATATGTCTTGACCGTTCTTACAAAAATTGCGCAAATTGTCGATTACATTTTTTAAGGCTCCCAAATAATCTGAAACATCACACATTACAATAATATAAATAAATAAATACTAATGTATACAAAATTCAAGGACATTGAAGAAGGTCAAACATGTATCTATACTTACTGACTATATGGGTAGTTGATCTTATCACACAAAATTTGTCTCTCCACCTATATTATTAAATTAATATTTTATATTTTGAATTAATTATATCAGTCATCCAGTATAAAACATATTGTTTGATCTAAATTAACCCTAAAATAACATATCGTGAACCATGTGCTCGTACAAGTAATAGATGATCATTGACATGTCGAAGGTGTGGAGCCATTGTGGGGAATCGTTTCCAAGTCCATATTTGTACAAGTATCAACGACCCAACGATGTCATTATCAACTTGCTTTGATGTTTTGCATAGTTGTCTATACAACTATGTCAAGCACGCTCCACTAAAAAATATCAACTCGCCTCATGTAGATCGACTAATAATGGCAAGAACACCAGGCACAACAACTTGATTTATTTGAAACAGATTTTCTCTCATAATTTGTAGAATGTATGCTCTTGCATATCTAACGACAGTTTTCTTGTCTATATCGTTAAGTCCTGAAATTGTGTCTCTAACCACATCATACTTAATCTTGATCTCTTTATTTTATTAGCAGGTGAGACCACACCGAGTAACATCTGACATACATTTATCCAACCTTCGTGCACTTGACTGGTAACAGACTCGCCCACGACATGTAGTCCTAACAATACTTATATGTCTTGCAAGGTGATAGTACACTCTCCAGTAGGCATATGAAATGTATGTGTCTCCGGCCTCCATCGTTGGGTGCAGTAATGAAATGTCAATATAAATGGATGAAACCCAATATGGTCACCCCATAAAATCCTAAAGTTTGAAGTACAGGTAGTATAATACGGTAAAAAGTGATAATGTGATAAATTACCGTTTCACTACATATACAACTTATCTCGCTTATAGTTCTATCATCCTATACAATCAAAGATTGTTGAATAGATTGATCGCATAGAAAATTGAGATCAATCGATCTTAGATTTAAAGTCATGATCTACACGAAAAATGACCAAATATTAATTACGAGATAAAATATTAAGTATAAATAAAACACTAATTAATAAATTGTAATAAAAATATTAATTACAACATAAAATTGTAAGTACAAAAAAAAACATTATTTCTAAAGAATTCAGTAAAATCAATTTGCTTAATAAAACGACAAAAAAAATAAAAATAATAACGTCTAAAAGCATGATATTACTATAAAAAAAAATAACTCCTAAATTTAACATAATATAAATATCATAAAAAGTAACTCATAAAAGCATAATATTAACATGGTAGATCTAACACAATAAATAAATAAATATATATATATATATATATAGAAAATACGATAGGTCTAGTAGTAACATACTTATAACTTAATATCACACTACAAGAAATAGGAGTTTCAATGACACAAAGGAATAGTGAAAATGGACACAAGGAACAAAAGGTGCGTTTTTTTGTGGAAAAAGACGGAAGTTTTGGATTCTAGTTTTTTCTTAACACTTTTTTTGGGTCACGAAACAACGATATATTTTAAATGTCATCTTTTATCAACTTTTTTTTAAAACTTATCCTTCTACAATTAAATAAAAAAAGGGAGTCCTTTATTAAAAAAACATCACTCTAAAAACCATTCACTCGATTTTCAAACCTCATAATTCAATAGCCCCCTTCACTCCACGATTCCGGTCACAAATTCCATCACGTACGACGCAAACCATAAAATTTATGTTGCCGTCCATCTTTAATCGCCACCAAACCAATTTCGAGTTGTTCGATTTAGAAGCTGTTTCTTTTGAGGGTTTCTTGGATGCTTGCACAGAAATCACTTGAATGTTTGGATGCTTGCACCAAATTTAATAGGTAATATCCATTGTGTATATGCATTTAATCTCTCTTTTTTATGTCTTTGAATTTTTCTTCAACTTTTCCAAAGGAAACTCACAAATCATTTTTGGAATGCTAAGAAGAAAAACTTTTTACTATGCTAAAGAATTTTTTTTTTTTTTTTGGTTTATGATCATTTTTCTAATGGAAATCTACATTTTCTTCACCAAGGTTGGTTATGTGATGAAGCTTTTTGGTAGCTTACAATGTGTTTGATGAAATGTCTTGATGAAGCATCACTACTACAAAAAACACTTTACTTGACATTTTGAATTTAACATTACTTGACGGTTTTATACAAAATCGTCAAGAAATGTTAAAAAAACGTCAAGAATAAACAAAATGAGGAATGATAAAGATTTTTTTAAAAAAACTTTTAAATACTTGACGGTTTATACTTGTCAAGTTTAGTTTGTTTTTACTTGAGATAATTTATCCGTCAAGTAATTGGGTTGAATTAAAAATATTTCATCTACACGCCCTTTTTTCTTAAAAAACCCGATTTCTTTGCAAAAAGGTCTACCTCATCCGGGATTTCTTCCCTTTCTTCCAAAAGAAACTTAAAAAAAAAATTTTCCGCTTTTCATTTTTCTTTTTCCTCTCAAATAGAAATGGAAAACCCTAGCCCCATTTTTCTTCTTCCACTTTCTTCCTCCCTCCCGTCTTCCCCACGATAGCCACATTGGAAATGATCTAAACTGGCGATGGGTAGAGGTTTTGAGATAAGCGAACACCACGGGTAGAGGTTCTGAGATCGGCAACGGACAGAGGGACCTGTCACAAACACCACGGTCTGCAAACGTGCCTTGCGAACTGAAATCGGCGAGGTTCTGATGGTGTGCGACGGCGATCTGAAAAAAATGATAGCTTTGAGGGTCGCAAATATTTTATTTTCCTAATTTCTCCCTCATCCGAATAGTAGGGTTTTTTATTTTTAATTTTCCTATTCATTCTCTAGATCATTTCATATGAATGTTAGATTGACTAGGTTTTATAAAAGAAAAATTATGTCATTACGTCAATTTGAGGACAAAGTGACTAGAGAGTTGAGCTGATATGGTTTAGTTTAGTTGGGGAATTTGATGATTTCGATTTTCTTTTTTCGATCCAGTTCGTTCTATCTTCTTTCCGACGGATCCACCCTCTGACTTAGATATGCCCATCGCACTCCGTAAAGGTACTGGTACATGCACAACTCATCCCATTCAAAATTTTATTTCTTATCGCCATTTATACACGATCGGATTATATTTGTTTTCTATAAGAAGTTTTTTATTGGAATATTTTGATTACGTCGTGTAATTTCATTTCTTTTGTTATTTTGATTCCGATTGTATATACACAGAAAAATTGTTGATATTTTTTACTTTTATATATTTATTTCCTTGTTTTAATTTGATGCATTAGAGGCATTTGTACTACCATAATTTCTTTTCTGTCCATTCCTTTGATCCATTTACCTGAAAAAACACTGTTGAATGTGTATGATTATTATCATATATGATCATCAACTTGTTCACAATAATTTTATTTGAATTTTTTCTTGTGCACAGGTTAAATAGATAGATGAACTAGAGAACAACTTGACTAAAAAGTTCCTTCGGTTTCTGTCAATGAGGGTAGAAGATTTCCAGGTGCTGAGAAGAAAACTTGTACAGGTACCGCGATAATGTCTAATCATGACGTTAGTTTATGCTTTAGTTTAAGATGATATATTTTAGCAACTGTGAACTATTCTTCTAAAACACAAAAGTTAAACTTTCAACTATTGGAGATTATTTATAACTAATCACTTGAAAATACTTGGAACTACGAGGATGATGGCGTCTCCTGGATCCTCAAATTTCCACGAAGTCATATTTTATTTCTCTTGGAGGGCATGATATTAAAACTGGTCTACTCCTATTGAGAGAGAACTTAAAGGCAAGTTATAGGTTCATTTGTCTTATTCATCTTTGTTGAATGAGATAAGAGACATTCTTCAATTTCATTTATG
>JBBPDJ010000017.1:8423053-8462653 GCA_037974625.1 Cucumis cinereus
GATTCAAATATGGATTAAATTAAATATAAGATATTTAATTTAGAAATTAATTAATTAGAGAATTAATTAATAGTTTACTTTAATTAGATTTAATTAAATTAATTAAATTAAAACTATAGGTTATACGAGAGATATTCATTTGAATATGATTTAAATGAAATATTGATTAAATATGATTTATTTAATTTAAATTTAATTAATTAATTAAATTGTTAATTAATTAATTAATTAATTAATTAATTTTGTTTTTAAATTTAATTAAAATTAAATAACTCCCATTGGGAGTTATTATTTTGGGAAATGCGTAAGTGAGTCACCTCGAATTGCAGAAAGTCTGTAGAAAAGAAAAAAAATCTCTCTACTATTCCTCCAAAATTTCCAAAAGAATTTTTCCAAATTGGTTCCCACAAGCCAAACCTCAATTAGTCTGAGGATAGGAGAGGCTCCAACTGGTGGTGGCTACAATTTGGAGTTTTGTAGAATTCTGAGACTGCAACCAAAAGTAAGTTGATTTTTTCTCTGTAATTTTGTATCTAAAAAGCATCCTTAGCCTATTTAATTCAGTAAATAGTTTCTGTATTTTTTTCCAATGTATGGTATTTTATTTTTTCAAATTAAAATTGAGAATGATTCTGTATTTCTTCCGCTGGATGGGTTTTTATCCCATCATCATCGACAACAGAAAATTTCACAATTCATACGATCTAATCCATTTTCCACACCTTATCCGCCAAAGACGTCGATTCAGTAGAAGTATCTCTTACCTCAATTTACAGAAAATTCCTTGGCTTGAAATAAAATCCTCGAACCGATCCTAAACATAAAACATTAAATTAATTATTTTTTCATAAAAAATTATTAATTAATTTTACTCATAAATAATCAATCTTAATCTCACCAATAAACAACGAAAATTCCAATTAATTTGTGGAGAAACTTCTATGAATTAAATCCACAAAAGCTTTGAATTCAATCTACACATAATAATTTAATTAACAATTTTTTCATAAAAATTATTAATTAAATAACCTTAAACTTCCAATTTGGTTCCCTACCCAACTTACAATTCTCTGTCCAGATTCCACTCCAATTCGTAAAACAAACTCTACGAATTAATTGAAATAGAAAGCTTCAATTGAACCTTCAAAACCATGAACATAACAACCAATTTATTTCAAATTAAACTCTCAGAATTGTGTCTAGAAGAGCAACCGGCTTTGCAGAATGGGCAGCTGATTTAAGGGTCAATTTTTTCTCAATGCAACCTCATGTGGATGATCTGAATAACTTCTTGAGGATGATATGCAGGGAACTTGGGCATTTTGGTCGTTTTCATTAATTGTTCATTTTAATTTTGCTATTAATGGCAATGGAAATGATGTTCATTGCATTCTTTGCTAGTTTTTTGTTATTGTTATTTTCTCTTTTTTTTTTCTTTCATTTCTCATTGTATTTGTTCAAATTTCAGTATTCCCTTATATAATAAGTTTTTTTTTTCTTTCTCTCTCTTTTCAACTCTCTTTTACTTCAAAGTCTTCAAAGAAAAACATAGCTCGTCCTACTCCAATTCACCATCCTTATAATACAAGATATAAAAGTCGAATCATGGAAGAACAAGACGAAGACATAGATAAAATGAGAGAAGAGATTAATACTCTTGGGGAACAAGTTTCAAAAATATTAGAATTGCTTTCAACGGGAAAAGGGAAAGTCGTCGTAGATACATCACAATCAAGCAATTCAGTTCAATACACCGATGATCCCATTTATCCTCTAGGTTTTCGCCTCGTCGTATGCATGTTCCACAGTCTCAAACCACTCAACACTATGTTGCTATGAATCCACTTTTTGATGTTCCACCTCATGTCCCATACATTGAACAATTAGAAGCTCAAGCTAAAATTCAAGACATGGGACAAAATGTGGACGCTCTGGCTGAGGAAAAACTAGATGCTTTGGAAGAAAGGTTGCGAGTAATTGAAGAAACCGACGTTTATGGAAATATAGATGCGACACAACTGTGCTTAGTGTCAAGCTTGATAATTCCAGCAAAGTTTAAAGATGGCTGCGTATATTAGCAATGACAAATTGTTGATCCATTGCTTCATGGATACCTTAACTGGCCCAGCTGCTCGATGGTATATTCACTTAAATAATACGCACATTCACGTGTGGAAGAATTGGTTGATGCATTTCTCAAGCAATACTAGCATAATATTGATATGGCTCCAGATCGTTTAGACTTGCAACGAATGGAGAAGAAGAGTTCAAAAAGTTTCAAAGAATATGCTCAACGATGGAGAGACAAAGTCGTTGAGGTTCAACCACCATTAACAGACAAAAAAATGACAGTTATGTTTATGAATACTTTGCAAGCTTCATTCTACGATCGTATTATTGGTAATCCAGCAACCAATTTTTCTGACATTATTGTGATTGGTGAAAGAATTGAATATGGGATAAAGCATGGGAGGATAGCAGAGGCTACAACTAAATATGGTGGAATAAAGAAAGGAACAACAATTAAAAAGAAAGAAGGGGAGGTTCACGCAGTTGGTTTTCCTAATTCATGAAAACACAAATCGAATTTAAACCAAAGAGAACATGATCACAATGTTTCGTCGTATATAAATAATGTTTCGCATATCCCTTATAATAACTATGTACCCCCTCACACCTTCTCTGGAACTCCAAAGCCTGTAAATTCAAATTCTTCTTCTCGACCATTTGCACAAGGTCAAGGTAGCAAGACCAACTCGGATACATGGCAATTTGATCCAATTCCCCTGACTTATACAGAGCTTTTCCCTAGTTATTCAAAATCGACAGTTAGCTCCAATTCCAATGATTGGAATGTCTTGGAATGTCTTTACAATGCTTTTACCAAGACATTCCAAGCATTTACCAAGCATTTACGGATTCCAATGTCTTTGTATGATTGGAATGTCTTGGTAAAAGCATTGTAAAGAGTCGACTCTTTACAATCCTAAAAAACTCACAATCTAAGTCCCTTCAAATTTATGGATTTGAAAGCAGTGCCTTGGAGGTATGATTGTCAAGTCATAACAAGTCCTTATTTTACAGAAATCAGTGGGATAAATCGAAGTGAAAGATGTTATAAACCAGATAGTTTGAGAGCATCTTCAGGTGGTACGATACTGGGGGCAAGGGAGGAAAAATGAAAAAAGAAATATGAATGAACATTGCAAAGAGCAGAATGTGGAAATACCTATCATAGCTAAAGATGTAGAATATAAAAAGTTTGTCTTGATGAGAAAGCAGGTGAATTCTTGAAAATAGTAAAACAAAGTGAATATTAGATCATAGAGCAAATGCATCATACTCCAACTCGAATTTCTTTATTATCTTTGTTTTTTACTTCAAAGCCTCATCGTAAAATGCTATTGGATATCTTAAATAAGGCACATGTCGGACATGATATTTCAGTGGAAAATTTTGGTAGAATTATTGGAAACATCACATCTTCAAATTCCATAGTCTTTACAGATGATGAAATTCCTTCTGAAGCTTTAGGTCATACAAAAGCACTACATATTCAAGTAAAGTGCAAAGACTACATCGTAGCAAGAGTTTTAGTGGATAATGGATCAGCTCTTAATATAATAACTAAATCTACATTATTGAAGCTTCCAGTGGACATGTCACACATAAAATCAAACACTGCGGTTTTTAGAGCTTTTGATGGGTCACGTAGAGTAGTCATGGGTGACATTGAATTACCAATTAAAGTTGGCTCATGTACATTCAATATAGGTTTTCAAGTCATGGAAATAACGCCCGCATACATTTTTTTGTGAGGGCGTCCCTAGATTCACTCTGCAGAAGTGGTACCATCCACATTTCATCAAAAATTGAAATCTGTAGTTAGGAGTCAGATGATTTGTTTGTTGGGAGAAGAGGATTTCTTGATAACAAAACTTGTCTCAACCCCATATGTTGAGGCGACAGAGGAAGCACTAGAATGTTCTTTTCGCTCTTTCGAATTTGCTCACGCGACTATAGTGGAAACATCTCTAGATGAGATGATAAAACCACGCATGTCTCAAATTGAAGTCATGACCACTAAGGTAATGAGAAATGGAGAATATTCTTTGAATCAAAGCTTAGAGAGACTTTTGAAAATCCCGAACAATGAGAGAAAGTTTGGTTTGGATTATAACCATCCATATATGATAAAATTAGGCTTCAAGAAGAAAAGAAGAATAAGTGTTTGGCAAAGCTAAGGAAAAAGAGTTTGATTCAAGGTCTAAAATTTATATCAGCATTATATGATACTTTCAAAAGTTCTGGTATAAGTTACTCATCACATGACTCTGATTTGAAGGATCATCTGTTAGCAAAGATGGAGAGTTTATCGATTGCAGCAGTAATACAAGAAGCATCATTTGATGGCAACACAGTTTATGAATGTCCACCTGATTTCGAGCTTAACAATTGGGATATTATGGATCTACCTATATTTTCAAGAGAATTTCAAGAGTAATGGTTAAGCTTTTATTTGTCAAGTTTTAATTTCTTAGTGGCTCTACCCAAGGCCATAGTATTTTGTTTTGCTTTACAACTTAGGTGTACTGTTTCTTGTTAATTAATAAAATATTCACATTTTCATTTCATTTGTTCTAATTGCTTCTTCTTTCTGTTTTCTTCTCTTTCTTTCTTACATTTGCAAATAAAACACAAAAGTCCAAACAACTTCATAGATAATATTCATAAGAATGAAGAAGTGAGTAATTCCAGTTCTACCCTAGACACTTTAATATACACTATGGAATATAATAAGGAAAGTGGCGATGAAGATATCGTGGGAATATCTTTAGAATTGTTAAGAATGGTAGAAGAAGAAGATAATGTTTTGGGTCCTCACCAAGAATCAGTTGAAATAATCAATTTGGGATCTCAAGATGAATTGAAAGAGTTAAAAATTGGCACATCATTGACCAGTCAAACTCGAAAAAAACTGATCAATTTGTTACATGAGTGTTTAGATATTTTTGCATGGAGTTATCATGATATGCCTAGATTAAATACATATACTATAGTACACCGTATTTCACTAAAATCAAAATGCAACCTAGTGAGACAAAAGTTACGTAAAATGAAACCTGACGTATTGATTAAAATAAAAGAGGAAGTACAAAAGCAAATTGAGGCAGGGTTCCTTATAGTCTCCAAATTTCCTGAATGGGTGGCCTTATAGTCTCCAAATTTCCTGAATGGGTGGCAAACATTGTTCCAGTGCCCAAGAAAGAAGAAAAACTGAGAATGTGACTGGATTATAGCGATCTGAATCAAGTCAGTCCAAAAGATAACTTTCCTTTTTGACATGTTGGTGGACAACACTATAGGATACTCGACTTTCTCCTTCATGGATGATTTTTCAGGACATAATCAAATCAAAATGGTTGAAGAAGATAGAGAAAAGACAACCTTCATTACCCTTTGGGGAACGTTCTGCTACAAAGTAATGCCCATTGGTTTGAAAAACGCTGGGACAACATATCAACGAGCAATGATTACACTTTTTCATGATATGATACATATATAAATAGAGGTATATGTTGATGATATGATTGCAAAATCCAAGACAAATGAAGATCACACAACCACACTCCAAAAATTATTCGATAGATTGAGAAAGTTTCAATTAAAATTAAATCCATCTAAATTGACATTTGGGACAATCTTGAGAAAGTTGTTGGGATTCATTGTCAGTGAAGAAGGAATCAAAGTAGACCCAGATAAAGTGAGGGCTATCATGGAAATGCCCTCCACTAAAACAGAAAAAGAAGTTCGAGGTTTTCTTTGAAGATTGAACTATCAAGATTTATCTCGCATTTGACATCGACATGCTAACCAATCTTCAAGCTTTTACGTAAAAATAACTTGAGAAAATGGAATGAAAATTGTGATGAAGTATTCAACAAAATTAGGCAGTATTTGTAGATCCCACCTGTGTTGGTACCTCCAACTTCAGGGCGACCGTTAATCTTATATTTGACGGTATTAAAAGATTCTATAGGTGGTGTTCTAGGACAACATGACTTATCAAGAAAGAAAGAACATGCCATTTATTATTTGAGCAAAAAATTTACCAATTATGAGTCAAATACTCAAAAAAATTACCAATTATGAGTCTAAATACTCAATATATGGTATACCATACAACATGGCTTATTTCAAAATGGATCCAATAACATACATTTTTGAAAAACCGTCATTATCTGGGAGGATTGCAAAATGGCAAGTTCTATTGTTAGAGTATGATATCGTTTATGTTACTAAGAAAGCAATCAATGGAAGCACACTTGTCGATCGTTTAGCTGCCCAACCAATAGAAGATTACGAGACTATGAGGACTGATTTTCCAGATGAAAACATACTTCTAGTTGAAGAGGATGCTACAAACAAGAAGACATGGATTATGCTCTTCGATGGTGCCTCAAATGAGTTGGGACATGGGATTGGAGTTGTACTAATTTCTCCATAAGGAAAATTTTTTCCCCTAATAGCTAAGTTATGTTTTGAGTGTACTCACAATATTGCTGAGTATGAAGCATGAATTATGGGACTTCAAGGAGCATGTGACATGAGTATTAAAAAAGTGAAAGTTTTTTGTGACTCAATGTTAGTAATACATCAAATCAAGGAAGAATGGGGAACTAGAGATTCTAAATTGGTGCCTTACAGCCAATACATTACAAAATTATCTCAAAACTTTGAGAAGATTTCATTTGACCATGTTCATGGGAGGATAACCGAATGGAAGACGCATTAGCCACCTTGGCAGTGATGTTTGATCTTAATCTGGAATGTGAACTTCATCCAGTCCAAATTACAAAGCGAGGTGTGCCAGCATATTGCATGAATATTGAAAATGATAGCAAGCCTTGGTATTTTGACATCAAGCAGTATATAAAGTGTAGAGAATATCCATATGGAGATTTAGAGAATGAAAAACGCACAATAAGAAGATTGACCATGAATTTTTTCTTAAGTGGTGAAGTTCTTTATAAAAGAAACCATGATATGGTGCTTTTTAGGTGTGTTGATGTGGAAGAGGCAAAAACATTATGACAGAAATTCATGAAGGAATATGTAGAACACATGCTAACGGTCATATGATGGCTAGACAAATACTTAGATCTGGTTATTATTGGACAACGATGAAATCAGACGGCATAAAATATGCCAGAGAATGTAAAAAGTGTCAAATTTATATGGATAAAATCCATGTGGCGGCATCTCCATTGCATGTCCTGTCAGCACCCTGGCCTTTTTCTTTGTGGGGAATGGATGTTATTGGACCCATTGATCCTAAAGCCTCGAATAGTCATCGTTTTATTCTTGTGCCCATTGATTATTTCATTAAATGGATAGAAACGACATCTTATTGCAACGTTACAAGAGGAGTAGTGCTCAAGTTTATCAAAAAAGAGTTAATTTGTCTTCATGGACTCCCAGAGAGTATTATTACAGATAATGCCAAGAACCTTAATAACAAAATGATGGACGAACTTTGTGAACAGTTCAAGATCAATCATCGAAATTCATCTCCATATCATCCAAAGATGAATGGGGCAGTTGAAATTCATTGAAAGAATAATTGAGAAAATGACAACAACATACAAAGATTGGCATGAAATTCTGCCATATGCGCTGCATGGATATCGTACGTCAGTTCGTACTTCAACAGGGACAACGCCATTTTCTTTGGTTTATGGTATGGAAGCAGTCCTCCCTTTAGAAGTTGAGATACCTTCATTGAGAGTTCTCATGAAAGCTAAATTAGATGAAGCCGAATGGATATGAAGTCGTTATGAGCAGTTGAATTTTGTTGAAGAAAAACGGTTGGCAGCATTAAGCCATGGACAACTTTACCAAAAAAGACTAATGCGAGCATACAACAAAAAGGTGCACCTTCGAAGCTTTCAAGAAGGAGATTTTGGTGTTAAAAAGAGTACTTCCATTTCAAAAGCATCATCGAGGAAAATGGACTTTCAATTATGAAGGTCCATTCATAGTGAAAAAAGTTTTTTCAGGAGGAGTTTTGCTTTTAACCAATATGGATGGCGTTGAGTTAAAAAAACTCTGTGAATGCAGATTATGTTCGAAGATATTATGCATGAGCTTTTTCTTAGAGGGTTTTGGTAGTGTTGAAAGTGGTCAGGGATATTCTGAACAACTCACATTTAGTTCTTAGAATGTTAATCCTATATGTGCAAACTTTCTCTCACCTCCTCTCTTTGTACTTCTATTCTAAATATTGTTGTAATTGTTTAGTGTCGTTTCTGATTATATTTATCAAACATATGTTTATTTGTCAATCTTTTCTTTTATCCTTTCTAAAATGTTATCAACCTATAGAAAACAACCATGAATCCATTAGTCCATTGTTAATTAACAAGAATTCAGTACAACTTATTGTCTTTGCAAACCAAGTAAAAGCTATGATTTTCTTTTGTTGAAACTTGAGGAAATATAGGTGTCTACAAGTCAAGACATTTTTTCTGTGTGAGTTGCCACAAATGAAAGTTTACGTCCTAAAAGGGTTCACGTTTGTGACGTCCGAGACTAAAACAACTTTTGGTCTTTACAACATAGTGCAATGTTTTGGAGGTTTGATTCATTTATTTGATGCGAGGGTGGCGAAATTGGCAACTTAAGAAGCTTTCATGATACATGTGCCTTGTTCTATCCTATGACCAAGCTAATTAATTGCTAATAGGATTGGTAGAATGGAGTAGTGAGCTATTTGTTTGTTTATTTATTTATATGAAAAGAACACTAATTCTTTTATTTTCAAAATTAAATTTTAACATGGACCAAAAGCTGGGGGCAGAAATGAATCCACCTATTTTGGAGTCCAGTTTTGAAGCTGAGGTCGAAGCCTGTCTATTAGGTTCAATATTTATCAAATCTAACCCTAAAGCTAAGGT
Organism: Cucumis cinereus; assembly: GCA_037974625.1. Classification (NCBI taxonomy): domain Eukaryota; kingdom Viridiplantae; phylum Streptophyta; class Magnoliopsida; order Cucurbitales; family Cucurbitaceae; genus Cucumis; species Cucumis cinereus. The sequence goes on from JBBPDJ010000017.1 coordinate 8,432,011, forward strand.
TTTCTCAATTTTGGTTAAGTAGAACCTAGTCCTGGAGCTGAGGTCGAAGTCTGTCTATTCGGTCCAATATCAAACATATCCCTAAACCTAAGGTTTTCTCAATTTTTGGTTAAATCGAACCCAGTCCTGGAACTGAGGACAAACCTGTCTATCAGGTCCAATATCGAACTTAGCTCTAGAGCTAAGGTCTTCTCAAATTTTAGTTAAATCAAACTCAATCTTGGAGTTGAGGTCGAAGCCTGTCTATTAGGTCCAATATCAAACCTAGCCCTAGAGCTAAGGTCTTCTCACATTTTGGAGTTGAGGTCGAAGCCTTTCTATCAGGTCCAATATCGAACCTACCCCTAAAGCTAAGGTCTTCTCAAATTTTGGTTAAATCGAATCCAATCCTGGGGGTAAGGTTGACGCTTGTCTATCAAGACCAGTTTCTATCGAACCTAGCTCTAAAGCTAAGGTCTTCTCGCAAAGTAGTCCAATCAAACTCAGTCTTGGAGCAGAGGTCGAAGTTCATCTATTATGTCCAATATCGGTCAAACCTAGCCCTAGAGCTAAGGTATTTCCAAATTTTGGTAAAATCGAACCCAGTCCTAGACCTGAGGTCGAAGCCTGTCTATCAGGTCCAATATTTATCAAACCTAGTCGTGGAGTTAAGGTTGATGTCTTGTCAAATTTTGATTCAATCAGACTCAGTCCTGGAACTAAGGTCGAAGGTTTTATCTATCATGTCCAAGGCGTTTCTAACCCAACCCTAGAGCTGAGAATGAAGTCCTTGTTCAATTGATAATTTTCTTTTTAAAAAAATAAAAAATATTTTGCCTAAAATACTTTATCTTTGCATTTGTCCACCTTTAAATACTTTCAGGATGTACAAAGGGGGGTAAGCTGTAGATATCATATTTTGTCCGTTCATTTATTTTTATTTTTATTATATATATATATTTGGCTCACGTATATTCTCTCTTCTCCCCTAATTTCTCCCAACCACTCCTCCCTATCTCTCCACCTTCTTCCTCACACCCACGATTTAGGTTTTTTCTTTCACTGCTCCCCCACTTTCTCCACTAAAAGAATTTTCTGCTCTCACTAGAAAAGTCAAAATCTTTACCCTATAAATTAAAATCCCAAGAGTAAATTGGGGGGAGAAAATGGAGGTTACATTTTCTTTTCATTGCTGAAAAAATTCTGAGCTTTTATCTTTCAATTTGAAAAGTTAGAAAAAGGAAACAAGCAATTTTTCCACCAAGGGTCTTCAAAGGTATATTTTTTTTTCTTTCTTTTTTTCCTCTCAATTTTATTTTTTTTCCTTTTCATTTATTGCCATTTTTTTTCTAAATTCAAGTTGTTGCTTCCTGTGATGTTCACAACATTTTCTTAGTTTTTCTTTATTTATTTATTTTAGCTTTCATTTAAATTTGTTAAGTTTCGTTTCATTTAGTTTTAATAATGGCATTCAATATTCAGTTTTAATATTGGTTTTCCTGTATTTATTCAAGTTGGATTCACATTGGCATCATCAATTTGTTACGAGAATGTCATTTTTATGTAGATTTGGTGTTCATTAATACTTACATCAATTTGTTACTGTGTGAATCCTTTTATTAAATTGGTTACGATTTTTATTAAATTGGTGTTTGCATAAATTTGTTACTGCCATTTTCATTAAATTAGGTGCCAGAGATGAATTCGTTACTACCATTTTTTAAAAAAAGAAAATTGTTGCTAATATTGATACTAATTTATAATTGTGGATACAATTTTAATTAAATTGGTGTTCATATTTGCATAAATTTGCTACTGCCATTTTTTAAAAAATTTGGTGCTGGGATGAATTTGTTACTACCATTTTTTAGAAAAATTTGTTGCTAATATTGAGACTAATTTGTTACTGTGGATCTCTTTATATTAAATTAATTGAAATTTTTATTAAATCAATGTTCATATTGACATTAATTCGTTACTATTAAATTTGGTAGGATTAATTTGTTACTATTTTTTTAATTAAATTTGGTACTAGTATCAAGATTTAGTTTGTTACTGTTAATGTTTTTTATTAAATTTATTGAAATTGATAATTTATTACTAATTATATATATCTCATATCATATAATTGATTTAGTTTTTTAAAAAAAAATTATCATGAGAAATTAAATATTTAGTTTATGGCGAGATTTTTTGTTTATTACTTTATTTTAAGTACAAAATTCATTATAAAACTAACTTTGAGAGACAGAGTAATGTTTCTTTATGGACTTATGATTAAAATTTCATAAATACTTGAAATTTCTCCCTAAGTTGGTTTTTTTAATTAATAAATTGAATTTAAAAAAATATCACTTATAATTCTATTTAAAATGGGATTGAGTAGTGTTATCTCTTTGGAATTTAATAATTTTTTAGATACATGAAATTTCTCATTAAACACCCATGATAGAGATTAAAACATCAAGGTGAATTTTTAATATTTCTTAAGGTGAATAAAATATCTTTTGAAACCAAAATGAATTTCAATGGGTCTTATACCACTCATAATCATCAATTCATTTTTTAAAAATGTAAATTGAGAACCGTGGGACATTTAAAAAATCAAATCAAAATATTTTTTCTATGAACCTTTTTGAAATTTAGTTTTTTAAAAGATAAAAATTGGTAACCATTTTCATGAGTGTTGTAGGGTGCTAACACCTTCCTTAGGAAAATTGACTCCCGAACCTAAATCTGAATTTATGTAGACCAAATATTTATGGGTGACCAATCATACCTAAATATGGTTGGTGGTGACTCTAAAACTATTTTCAAAAATTAAATAACAGAAGATATTGGTCGCTCCGTGTCGCGATCACGTGTCGATAGCTATTATTTAATTTTTAATTAGTTTAGAAATATCTTGTTAAGTTCTATATTTCTACTTGATTTTCAGTGATTGGATACGGACACATAATTCGTGAAATACGGTGTGTTTGTGAGATTTGGGTAGAGATTTTAAGATAACGGGATAAAATGAGGATTCTACCAGATTTTTCTATTTTTTCTAAATATTTGAATCAATTTTAGATATCATATCTGTTTAGATTTAGTTAGATTTTGAATATATATGTATGTATATATATATATATATGTATATATGTGTGTGTATATATATCTGTGTCTACACATATATATCTGTGTCTACACATATATGTGTGTACACACATATATATACATATACACATATATATACATATACACATATACATATATATACACATATACATATGTATGTATATCTTTAATAAATCTTTAATATATTTATTAGTTCTATAATCTATCTTTAATTAATATTTAATATTTATTAGTTTTGTGTTTTATTGTTTATTATTAACTAATATTTAACAATATTTAATTGGTTTAGGTATATCTTGTTACGTTCTATCTTTGTACTTGATTTTCAGTGATTGGATAAGAGTGCAAGATTCGTGAAATACAACGTATTTGTGTGAGTTAGGTAGAGATTTTAAGATAACAGGAGATAAAATGAGGATTCTACCAGATTTTCTTTTTTTCTAAATATTTGAATCAATTTTAAATCTCATACCTGTTTAGATTTAGTTAGATTTTGAATATATATCTCTTTAATAAATCTTTAATATATTTATTAGTTTTATAATCTATCTTTAATTAGTCTTTAATATATTTTATTAGTTTTATGTTTTATTGTTTATTATTAATTAATATCTAACATTATTTAATGTCTAATAATGTTAGATATTAATTAATAATGAAGTGCTCTCAGAGAGATAGCGAAGATCCACGAAATCAAAGCACGTGTTCAAAGTGAAGAAACCGATTACTGGCAGAAACTTGAAAAGCATAAAAGTATGGAAGTGTGTCATTCGTTTGCATTAGAGCAAACACGTAGCTTGAAAGCAAACACACAGCTCATTTTTGCAGCAAGTGCATGTCGACGACAACCATGAGGTAGAATAAGTGACGGTCGGTTGAGGTAGCAGACTATTGGGTATGCGGTGACGGTGAGGAGTTTGTTCGACGTTACGGGGAGGAGTATGATGGTGACCGAGTAGTTTGTGATCCGATTTTGTAGTATTGTGAGATGGGGAAGGTTCATGATTGTCTTGAAGAGAGAAGAAGAAGATAGAAATTAAGGACGTGGGGGAAAAATTAGGGATTTGAGGGAGAATTTGGGGGTTGGGTAGGTTGTTGGAAGGTGGGAGCTTTGATGTGTGTGGGGAGGAGTGTTTGAATGATAGTGTATTTTGAATTTTATAATGATTGTATTTGGAAGGTAAAAGATGTATTAGAAGTAGGGGCATTTTTGACAATTTCATATATTATTTTTTTTTTTTTTCGATTTTGTTATATTTATAGCTATAAATTTTTTTTTTTCTTATTTGTTGGAAGTAAATGTTGAAATTGGTCACTTATGTGTGAGTCCAATAATAATGGTTAGTAAAAGAGAGAGAAGTTTTGGCTTTTAATGCTTATGGGCTATTTGGGACATGTGAAGGCCCAAATAAATGAAGATGACATAAGACCCATAATTCATGGGCCTAATGTTAATATAATTTTAAAAATTTGAGTGTTGTTTAGTACTCAAGATTTATAATTAGATTACTCAATTTTGTTTCTTTCCTGTTTAATCACAATATTCAAATAGATGATTATTGCTTATTCCATGTATGTTTTAAGTTTTGCTGCCCATAGAGCTTGTCTTTTAACTTTTACTTTACTGATTTTTCTCTTTGAGTATGAAAAGAAAAAGAAAAATACTCATACACATACATAATCACCAAGTATTTTATTAAGACTTAAAAAGAGCTTAGTGAAATAAATTAGTGTTTGTTAAATTTTAAATTTTAAAAATAAAAAATAGGTAACAAATCTTTAGCTAATTTAAAAGAGATATATTGTTACTTAACTATAACTATCAAATGGGACACATTATTTTAATTATTTATATGTTAATTTTTAATATACAAAATTTACAAGCTAATTATTTATAATTTTTATAGTTTAAATTACAAATTACAAATTTTTTGTTTCTTTAAATTACATGATTAAAGGAGAGAAAAATGATTGTTATAGACAATTGAAATGAACAAATGTTATTTCCATTTAAATATTTTATTATAAGATCATTTTCAACAAAAAAAAAAAAAAACATGAACTTTATTTAATTGAAATTATTTGATACAATTTTAGATAAAATTAATTGTTATGAAAATGTTGAATGAAGCAAAGATTTTATTGGTATAGGATGAAATAGACGTGAAACAAAAAAAAAAAATATATAAAAACATCAGATTTTAATTTAAAACACTGAGTTAGAGAATATCTCACACTTTAACAAAGTGGTGTTTTAAAAGCTGGTTTTTAAGAAGTGATTTTTAACATTGGAAGAAACTAAAAAGTGAATTTAAATTATTAATAATAATAATTAATTTATTAATTAATTAATAATCATCTCAACTTATTGTTAAATACTCTTAATATCTATTAACTTATGTCAGTAAATTATAATTAATTAAAGTTCACTATTTTCTTTGTGTTAAAATTAATTTTAAATTTTTACCTCATAACTAATTTAGGTTAATTAATAGACATTACCCTCAAATGATTTATTCAAAGAATCCAATCTAATAGAGATGAAGTACTACAGTATAAAATATAAAATTTTTCTATATTTTACAAATATTTTAATTCATTTTGCTATATTTGAAAATAAGCATGTAATCTTACATCATTTTTATCTTCATAAATTATAAAGGTGTTTTTGGATCTCTCTCTTTTATTCTTGGTAAAAAAATACAATCATTTTAATATAATAATTATACAATCAAGCAAAGTAGATTTTTTTTTTTTTTCTTCATATTCCTCTTCCTTTTTACTTTTGAATTTTTATTATTATTATTATTATTATTATTATTATTTTGAGAAAAAAAAGGTTTGGAAATGGGTATTATTGAGGTGATTGGGCGTATAAAGTGAAAATGTTGGTGTTTGATGATAATTATTCCCAATGTCCTGACACCCATATACACACCTTTTAGGAATTTGGCCTACTCTTCATATCAAATGAAACAGATACCTCAATTTTAACTTCTACTTTATTATTATTATTTTTTTATAATAATAATAAATAAATAAATAAATAAATAAATTAATGATTGCAAAATAATAAATAAATATAATAAATCCAGGCATGTAATTAATTTAGAAAAGTTTATAATAATATTGTTTTGTCAAATGTTTGGTTTTTTGTTTGTAAGGCATGTGCCCTTTGCCTTTATGGCAGGCCTCCCCAAATTACACTTCCCTCTACCATATTCTTTTATTCCTATTATAAATACATTCATTCTTCACTATTTCTTTTTTTCTTTTATTTATTAACTTTAACTTAGTTTTCTTCATTATGATTCCTATTTACACTTTGTAGTATATCATTAAATAATTATAACAACAAACCTTTTCAAGTTATTCTTTGTGTTTATAATCTTTTTTTTTATATACTAGTTTTTATTCTTTTAAGATACCATTCAATTTTTAAGTTTGATATAAATTTACAAAATATAGTTAGAAAGTAGTTTTTTTAAAAAAAAAAAAAATAGTTTCAACTTCTTTACTTTTTGTTTCGATTCATTTTAGTTTTCGTACTTTTAATGTTCACCTTCGTCTTCATATCTTTACCTTTTGTACATCTTTTAATTTTAAAAAACAAGTACATGATCAAAATGAACATTTTTAAAGTACAAATACCAAAATGAACTAAAATTAAAAACATACGAACTAACTAAAACGAATATTGTAAATATACAAAGATCAAGTTAAATGAAAACTAAAAAATTTAAAAACTAAAATAGTATTTAAACCAACACATAATTATAATTATATATATATATATATTTGTTTGTTTGGTTTTTTGAATTTGACATTTTTTTAAAGTATACAACAAAATCTGGTAAACATATCAATCAGAGTTATGACTATAAACAAAACGGGCAATGAACTCATTCGCTCATAATAACTTTGTTGTGATTATAACACATCTAATACAAATATTTAATTTTTTTTTTTTTAAAAAAAAAATGTTTCCATATAATTGAAGTATACATAAACAATGCTACCTTTCACTTCCTATTCCCAGCATAATGCCTTTTATTTTTCCCTTTCCATAAAACAAGATGCATGATGCGAAACCCATTACCCATTTCCATTTTTTTTTTAAAAAAAAAAAAAATTTGGCAAACACAAACTTTTATTATTTTAATTTAAAAAAGGTATGATAAATATTTTAGTGTAAAGCAAAGTAAAGTCATGATTACATTCCAAGGAAGTAGACAATGTAAGACTTGATTTTTTTTTTTGGGGAATTGTTGCTTAAACAAAATCACCTAACTTACAATAAATAAATAATCAAATATTACAAAAATATAGCTGCCAATTACAAGAAAAATCTTGCTTTTAAGTTTTAGTGAAGATATTTAATTTAATTTAGGGTGTAAGAAAAGGGGGCAAACTAAAGATAAAGTCTTATGAAAGCATTGCATCATGCATGGACCAAAAACAATATATATATATATATATATATATATATATATATAAAGCCACTATAATTGACTAAAGAGGCATCCCTTAGAGTTGGTGGTTCTCATCAATATCTCTAACTTTATTTCCCCCTTTTTTTAGCTTCCAATCTCATGCTTCCTTCTAATTATCACTATCACAAATACAATCTCTCTTTTAATAACCCACAAAACACATAAAACAATCGCAAATGTGTTATTAGGGTTACAATTTTAGGTGTCTTAATCCTTATAACATTACATTTACATCAACATTAATAGTAAACAAAATTTAAAGATCTCACAACATAATAGTAAAAAATAATAAATATAAGTACAAAGGATGAAAACTCAAATCAAATTTAGTAGATTAATATTAATAATAATAATATGATAAAAGAAGAAAGGAATTAAAAAGCGGTATTAAATATAAAAAATAATAAAGTTGGTAAAGGTTGATGGATCCCACTTGGATTAATGTTGTTTATGAAATATTGGGCAAAAATAGCTGCGCGTGGGTTTATGAGCAAAAACAAACAGAAAGATAAGAATAAGATAAGTCACCAAAAAATTTATAAAAAAAAAAAAAATGACAAAAATAATTATTAATTTTTAGAAAAGTTTTAAATCTTATTATTCTCTATCATTTTCATTTTCTTTTTCTTTTTTTCTTTCCAAGGAATTTTTAGTGTTGGTTTTATATTGATGATTACTAAGCAGATCTTAGTTTATGAATGTAGTAGAAAGTTGTTCCCTAATTTAAAGAAATTGGATGTCTATTCCAATACATATATTTGTTTAAAATAAAAATATTGAAGTTGAAAGAGTTATTGATATATAGAATTGAAAGATTAAGATGAGATATTTAATAATTATAAAACTTTGAGAAACTCTATTACTTACCAATTTTAAAAGCTTAGATAAGAATAAAGTAGATCACAAATTATTGATGAATTTAAACACACAATTCATAAAACATCCAATTTTCCAAATGAAAGAGATAGAAAGACAAACAATTAATTGGATTTTTATTTTTTATTTTTTATTTTTTATTTTTTATTTTAATAAAAGAAAAAGAAAAAAAAATGTGATATTCTAATAACTCAAAATCATTTAGCCCCGTTTATTGGACAGTTTTTCTGTGGAATTTTAGATAGATATTTAATATCCTTGTTTGTTTCATATTATTTCAGTTTTTAAAATTTATGATATTATTGTCCATACATGGGTTTTTTAATACCATATAAAAGTGTGAGATTTTTAATTAATTTATAACTAATATAAATTATTTATTAGTATTATTTTTAATTAATTATTAAATATAAATATATTATTTAGACTTAATAAACTAATATTTTTATCGTTAATGTTTTACGTTATCGTAACTATTTAATATAAATTATTATTGTTAATTATTAATATTTTTATTAATTTAATTATTTTCAATAATTAATTTAATTATGTTTAGTTAAAAGGTAATCTTTTATTTTTTTTATTTTTTATTTTATTAAGCAAGTAACTCATTAACAATAAATTATTTTATGCTAAATTTAATTGGTCTCTAACATTTAATTAAATAATTAATTAATTATATATTTTTACAAATTATTGAATTGAATACAAATATTTAACTTTCAGACATCAATTATACTGCACATCCATAGACATTTAAAACCTATACATTTAATATTTATACCCATGAAACAATAAGTGCTTTGGAAGTCGACTTCCTATCCACATTCCATGGGTTTGAATAGTAAACGCTATTCAAACTTATGGGTTACCTTTTTATATAATTTAGTTCAGAAAGTTTGTTGGCCAACTTTCGGACATCATCTCCTGTGATCGTTGTCACTTTCAACCACCAACTCCAATAACTCCGTCAAACCTCCGGTAGCCACTGGCTAACCTTAAAAATATTAATAAAAACACTTTTAGTATATAACAAACCAAACAAAACTTGTAGATAAAAGTACGTTTAAAGAACAATTGTCAAACACATTTGTGTTTTTATTTTACGAAATTTTTGTCAAAAGTGTTTAAATAAAAACAATTTTTTAAAATGTTTATAAGGAATTCTAATTAAGCCTTTAGTTTAATTACAATAATATTTTGCATTCTTCTATTTTTTTCGAGCTTTTTTAACATCATTACTATTATTAGATTATCTTTTTTTAATTATCATTCTTCTATTCTTTGTTTAAAATTAATGTTTTTTTTTTTCATTTTAGGAGATTTTGTTTATTTTCTATTTTTTCTAGGTAAAAATTGATCACCTATTTATTGCAATCTCAATTATAAATCAAATATACTGTTAACATAGTGAAAAATGTAAATATATATAGCATACATCATTGTTTATGTTTTAGTTTAATAATATTTTCGTTTTTTTCATAGGTCAATTTAACTAGATACCTTATAATCGTTTTTAAAACTTAATGATTAAAATGTTTGAAACAATTTAGTTGTCAAATAAAAATAAAAATTCAAAATTTTGATTACTTTTATTCCTCAAATATAGTTTGATAAAAAAAAAACTATTAAATCTTTTAAATGATTGAATTTAAGATTAAAATACTAATTTTCAATTTGAAGCTAGTAAATTATGATTAAAAAAATGTAATCTTTTTAAAATGAATTAAAGTGACCAAAATTTATGAAATTTTATTTAAAATCTTAGTAAAATTAAAACATCAAATTAATAAACAATAAATTAAATTAAATTATAATTATAGTCAAGCCTCTGTTTCCAAAAAATTTTAGAAAAAAAAAACAATTTTCTTAGAAACTTTTTAGTTTATTTTAAAATTAATTATATTAAAATTAATAAGACGAAACAAATTTAAACTTAAAATTTAAAAATCTACACGCATTTTCAAGTTTTATAAACTTGGACTTCAAACACAGTTTTCACATTTTCAGACTACCTAAACCTCTCAACTTAATCTTCACGCTTAACATTCTTTGCCTTAAGATTGCAAACCTGCATAATAAACGTCCCTCAATAAAATCATTATTTTTTCAAAATCCTATGAAAGACGTCAAATATATGTGAAATTATACATCAACCACTTTAAAAATTATAAAAATGTACGTCAACCCGAATGTAATTCACCTAGCAACTAAAAAAAACAATGATGGTAGGTAGGGCACATGCATTTTGAAATGAAAGAGGGACAATAATTATAAGAAAACAAATATATATATAATAGAGGAAGAAATAAGAATAATAAATATAGAAAAATAATGATTGGGAATCAAAGGGTTGGGATTAAGGCAAGCAATGTCCATGAAAGAATAAAAAAGGTTGATTTAGATGATTTGATTTGATGGGGCAGGCTTTTCTTAGTGCGCCTTCTCTCTATTCTACAAACGACCACACTGGATCATTGCTTCCATACCCCAATCATCTGATTTGACCTTCTCTCCACGCCTTCCTTCTTCATCGCCCTCCATTCTCTTTTTCCTTCACTCACAATAAAACCAATATTTATTATTGGCTTTTTTTTTTTTTTTTTTTTCAATTTGGGATGAGTATGAATTGCAAACATACAGTTAGAATTGCTTTTGACTTCTTTTATTTAAAATTATGAAATTATGGTATTTACCGTGACTGTCATTAGAGTTCCTACTAAATTTAATATACCATGTTTATGCATAATTGTTACACGTGCAATGTAACAATAACAACAACAAAAAAATATGACATATTCATAATTATAATGATGTAAAAAGTGAGAATATATGTAATGGTAATAGTAACGATAATGATAATGGTTAGTGGGTTCCACGTAAATCTCAAACACAATGCATCTAAGTCAATGCTCTCTCATCCTAAATACTTATAAATATTTTTTTAAAAAAGAATAAAACTGAACCTGACATTGAAGAGTTGCACGGCTACACCCAAGTCATGTTTTCCTTCTTTGTTTGCACTTAACATAATATAAAGTGAACCTCACACATTTCATTACGATTATAGAAGACAAATATATAGTAATAAACGTTATTTGATGGAGCTCACTTTTTAGATTATCATTTATTTATTTCATTTACGAGTGGTTTAATGCCACTTAAATTTTTTAATTTTGTATCTAAGTGAATCAAATATTATTCAACATTACATTAATAACTTTGGTTTTTTATTATAATGTGCAACACTTTACTATTAAATAATTGATTGAGGACACATGACGAGACTTCATACCTACTTATCCATACTCAAACAAATTTGAATGAAAATTTTAAGAGATAACAAATTGCATTAATCTAGTTTTTGAGATTCAAAATGTAATTTTAGTTCTTTTAACTTGTGAGTTTTGTTTTAATATAATTCATAAATTTCAAGTTTTCACTTTGATTTTTAATGCATTGTCCATTAATGATTTAAATGAATTAGGAGGTGAGTTTAAAATTAATTTTAATAGAGAGCAAAGATAGTGAAACTTAATTAACTATATATTTTTTAATTGTCTTAAACTAATTAATTGATGTTAATATTAAAAACTGAAAATGAGTATTTAACGAAAAAATAAAGTTAAAAAGAGTAAATTTTTAAATTTAGGAACAAAATAAAACAATAAAATTGTAATATTTATGAATTAAAAAAATAAATTAGAAGTAAATTGAGTTTGAATAACTCTAAGTGTAATATATTGAAATTTAGGGGAAAAAAGTTTTTTCCTATTCCGGTTTCACTTATTTTCAGAAGTTTCATTTTTCTTCTTATTATTATTATTTAAAAATACTTTTACAATAAGTAAATGGAGTGAATGGCCAAAAATGGTGGGTACCACATTCTAGAAGTAATCTTAGACTCTTTAAACTTTTAACCATAAATTTTTAAATTATCTGTGTTGGCATTACATGGATGAAATCCCCTCTTATGAATACACTCCTCCTAATTTATCCTCTTCTTTATAATCTTCATCTCTAAAATTATAACCCCTCGTGTTAACAAATGAGCCATAACTAAATCGAGATTACATTGGAATGAAAGTTGTCTCAATAATATGAACGAATGTTTAAGAAATACTTAAAAACAATTACAAGATACTATCGATATCAATATAATGCACATTTATTTTCAGTATCTCAATCATAATAATTCTAAAGTTAAATGCACTAAGCTTGAAACAATCATAATGTTAGATGACTTTCTGATAATTTTTCTATGAAGCATACGAAGAGGAGACAATACATGTTGAAAGAATCAAGTTGATTTGCAGAGATAGGACTTCATTTTTAGAAGCAGGCAAATAGATGTCGGATCCTGGTTCTAATTTTTTAACTTGAACGTTACAAAAATTCTCTCCATTACTTTTTTTTTTCTCCTCTAAATTTTTTTCTAAAAAGTATATGAGTGACAATAAAACATATTGTTGCAAGGACTTGCAATGATAACTTTGGTTATTAGTGGGATAGTTCAAAACAAACAAGGATAACCCAAGTTGCCAGGGATGCATGAAAACACAAGAGCAATTGGGTGTCAAATCCATAGCTATGGGGCCACAAAAATGATCTTCATTTTCCTTTTTTTTTTTTTCTCTTTTTAAATATTTTTAAATTTGAATATAGAGAGAATGAAATGGACTATTTAATTTCTTAGCATAGCTTTTTGTATGGAATAATTGAATTTTGATCTATCCTTCGCGTTGAACAAAAATTTAATAATTGATTTTCGCTAAAATTTTAATATATAAATATGAAATATATCTTTTTTGTCCCAGAATTTTTATCAATATAATTCTTTTCCAACGATATTAGGTTGTTTTTAAATATATCTTGCCACGTCAACTTTTATAGTCAAACTTTTTATCAAATTTAATATTTTTATTATGTTAAGGAATAATTCAAACATATTTCAAAGATTTTAAAAATCAAAACAACCAATTTAAAAGTTCAGGGACCAAAATACTTGCAGTTAAAAACTGACGGACCAAAAAAATATTTCTTTATATTTTAATTTAGAAATATTCCATTATAAACGAATTGGAAGGCACAATTACAAATTATTTGAAGTTCAGAAAGTTTATATACAATTACTAAAGTACTACACACGGCTATCCAATAGATAGGCCACGGGGGTGGATATTGCGCCACCTACACAAAATGCTGATTATTTTTAATGTGAAATAAAAAATAATAATTGAAGTATAAAAGCAGCGTAGTTTAATTAACCTATAATTTTGTTTATAAATATTAAAAAATTAATAATATTCCTAAACCTTCAATGCCATAATTTTGTTAGCTTTGTAATTCAATTTAAAAATAAGTAAATAAAAAATTATAAACCATAAATTTTATTGTATTAGATAAAAAAAATATATAAAAAATTTTATGAATGAGAAAAAAAATGCTTCTACATACTCCTTTTTAATTAGTCCATTTGTCCAAATACTCTAAGAAATTGAGGATAAATCGAAAAAGTGTAGCATCATATATCCAACTTTAGCACGTAAACAAGATGATAAGCTAAAATATTTACTATTGATAATTTTTTTTTTGCATGTTACATATCAAATATAAACTAACAGTATATAGAATCATACAACAATTTTGAAGACCAAACTCTCTATAAACAGTGAAACATTATTTATGTATAGACACAATACAAAGATAAAAATATAAAGATGTATCAAGTAGTTTTTATAGTACAACGATATAACAGAAACAATATTAAAAGTTTGATAAATAATTTAGATATAAGATACCAAAGTTATAAGATAAGACGTTAAAAGAAAAAAAAAAAAAAAGGTTACAAGGGGCGAAAAGAAAGATGAAAGGAAAGAGGGGGGAATCGTGGAATAAATAAAAAATTGGATGGCGCACAAAAGAAAAGAAAAAAAAAATGGAGGGAATTATTGTAATATGTAAAATATTGGGGAGGGGAGGGAATGAATTAAAGAAAAGAAAAAAGGGGGAAATCACGGGAGCATGGCAAGATAGGCAAGTGTGCTCAAACAGTGACGTGAACTGGGGCCCACTTTTTGTTTGTGTGCTGTAAAGGACACGTGTAATATTATATTATATTATATTATATTATATTATATTTAGTTAAACCTTAAAAATGATTAAAATAAAAAAGTTAAAGAGAAAAAAAGAAAAAAGGTGAGCCGCATGGAGTACAGTATCCGTCTGCCAATTTTGCGTTTGGGCAGTCACCAAAAAGAGACACCGGCCGACCATTTTTCCCCCTTTAATTTCATGTTTAATCAATATATATATATATATATATATATATATATATATATATTTTATTTTTAATTTTATAAAATTAAAAATCAATTTTATATATGATTTAAAAATTCAATTATTTATTAGCTACTTTTAAAATTAAATAGATAAGGTGGAATAAAGTTAGAAATTAACCCCAATTCTTTTGGGTAGGGACATGCTTTGTACTGTATTCTTTTATCAATTACATATGATGTGGGTGAATTTAAGCAGGGTTGAAAACAAAGTTTTTCTTTTTTTTTTTGTTTCTAAATTAAGATTTGAATTAAGTGAGATGGTTAATTTAGGATTGAGGGTTTAAAGTTTAAATATAAATAGTATAAAGCATATATATACGTACATCAAATGTTAAATAAAAAAAAATGTATGAAATCGTGATTTATAAAGTAAAACAGTAGAAGCTAAATTAAAAAAAAAAAACGAAGCCCATGTATTAAGAAAGGTAGAAATGTTTTTGTATTAAGAAAGAAATGGAAATAAAAATGAAAAGGAGTGGAAGGAAGAATAGAATAGAATAGTAACATGTACACGCTCTCTCAAAATTCATTACTCAAAAGTTTTCCCAGGTGAAGAGGGATTGGTTGGGTAAAATAGTATTGTTTTTTATATTTTTGGATCTGGAGCTTTGTGCCATCAGAAATAATGAAAAAGAATTGAATGGAAGATGGAGATTGATGGGAATGGAGGTGAGTAGTAGATTAGTGAATTATGTAATAGTATGGGGTTAAAAATGTGAGGGCAGAAGAAGAGACATGATATGATTGGATATTAAGTCTGTGTTTTAAATTAAACTAATCTCACCCTTTCCCTCCCCCATTTCAACATTATTCTCTTCCCCACCCCTCATTATTCATTTATTCAATCTCATACTAATTCTACTTTACTTTCTCATTTAAAACATTCTAATTACAACCCTAATCTATCCCATTTTTAACATATGTTTTCCCCACCACAAACACCAAATTTTCCACCTTCATTTCCTTTTTCTTTCTTTTTTTTCTAAACAAAAAAAAACTAGCTACATATACCTAATAAGTTAATCAATTATTTAATCACTGTCGTTACAATAAAAAACTATATATTTTTTTTTTTTTAAACTAAAGAATAACGGTTGGAAGTGGAGAACCTAACCTCACAACTAAAAAAAAAATATTTGATACAATTGCAAATATAACAATCATTCAAAGTATAACATATGTAACACAATGCAAAATATTTTACAAATATAGCAAAAAAACGTATGTTCAACTCTCGTACACTACAAATGATAAACTATATCCTTAATAAGAGTCTATCATCAATACAGGTTTATCAACCAGAAAATCTATCAATGATAAATTTTGTTATATTTACAATCTTTTAAAAATGTTGTTATATACTTAATCCCTAATTTTATACTTTGTACAACTTCACCCTTTGCTACAAACACTCAATTAGACTAGACGTATATTTTAAAAATAAAATAAATCATAGTAGGATAATAATTGCACAAACATAAGCTCTCTAAAAGTGATGTTGTAACTTTATTACATTAAGAGAATTTATAATATTAGTGCCATAACTAATTTAGTTTAGTTTATGTTGCCATAAATATATACTCAAAATGAAGGATGTTTTATTTTATAATTAATGAAGTACGACTTTTTCAACGCAAAAACTAATAGGGTACGAAATTAATAAACCTATAGTTTTAAATTAAACACAAAAATGTCGTACCTCAACTAGTCGTGTTACATTAAATAACCCCACTTGATTAAAAATTTATTGTAATAATTAATCAACCAAGAACATTCACATTATTCTAAGCAACCTATAGTGCATCTTAATATTCTTATTCTATTTTTCTCTTCCCCTCTAAACTAATGTTATTGTCACATTACCAATTGCATCAACCATGATGTAATTACTATGTGTATGATCTTGAAAAACAAATACAAAAAAGTCACTTTTAATCGATAATTACGAGACGAGTGCTAATGTATATTATACACCAACTTTAATCTTATAGTTTAGACAACCCATCTTTGTCTTTAAACTTTATGAATCGTCAGTTTGAATCTATCTCTCGTTTAATTGGTATTAATTTAATGTCGAGAAAGAAATCTATCAATTTATTTCTCACACCATCATAATTTAAATCTATCATTATCTTTCTTGTTATAACTTCTTTCTCTAATTTCGTAGAACATTAATGCATATAAATATAAATTTTTCTTTAAAGTACTATTTCAAATTTCATATGGTGCCTTGTGTAAAAGGGCGTCTTACCCACGATAAGTTTTTTTTCTTTTTGAGAAAATCTTACTCAAAGCATCTAAGATTGGGTTCGATACATATTTGTTTTTTTAATGAAGTTGCGAGAAACTCAATTATAATAATAATAATAGGTGCAATTATTTCAAATGTTAAAACTACTGAAAATATTTTTAAATACATAATTTTTTTAAAAATATATCAACGATAGATATTGAATTTTATCAATGTCTATAATAATAGAAGTCTATTAAAATTTATCGATAAATTTTAAAATTTTATTGTATTTATAAATATTTTGGTTTATTTTACTATATTCGAAAACAACTCTTCTATCTTTTAGTATGACCTTTTGTTATTTGAGAATAATGAATGCATATTGCATAATACCAACTTTCCTTTGCTTTTTAATTTTATTTTATAATTGAACGGGACAATGATCGGCCTCTAAATTCTAGGGCAGTTTGCTAAATCTTTGACTAATAATTACCATTATTTTTTGTTCAAATCACTAATAATTACTTTGAATATACACAATAATACCATTTTCTATAATCACTAGATTGTAGCATTGCATTTACATTGTTACAAAAGAATAAAATAAAATAAAGGAAATAAAAAACTTATAATGTGTATGTTAGCAATATGAATTAGAAATTTGAAAATAATTGTTGATGTTGATGTTAAATTTTGGTCAAGGAAAAGCACACGTGATCTTCACGTGATAACAATGATAAATTTTTAATTTGAAAAAGAGAGAATCTGTAAAATAAAGAAAAAAAAATACTTCAATCCCTAAGTTAAGTAAGAGAATTATATAATAGAGAATAAGTCAAAAGTTCTAAGATACCTCATATAAAAACCACAATGGTGTAAGTTTTGTTCATCTTTTCAAGGCCCAAATAAGTCAAAGTAAGCTTTGTTCATCAAATGAACAAGGTCAACCTCGGTCTCATCATTACTCATCCTTGATCGATCCCCAGGTCAAGAAGATTGGTTTGGACTTTCGACCCAAACCATCATCTTCTCAAGACTTAAATAGGCCATATAGTATGCTTCGATCATCAAATAGAGAAGGGCGCCCTAGACCTCATCTTTGGCGAGCCCAACCAGGCTATTGTGGCTCAAAGTCCGATTAGCCATTTTCCTAAACACTATTTTATCCTCTCAACCTAGTTACTTGGCTATTTGCTATAGTTATCTTGGCACATTGGTCTACTTTTTCTTATCACGAGTCATTTGTCATTGATTCTAAAATCTACCTGAAAAATAATGATAGAAAAAAGTTGTATTTTATGTTTTCATCGACTTCAAATATACTTCTAGCAGAAATTTTAAACTTGAATCTTTATTAAAAGAAAAGTTGTTCAATAACATATTACATATTCATATATAAATCATGATAAAAAAAGAATTAATATACATTGAGTGGTTAGTTCAACCTAAAAATTTGATGAAATTTAGGTTAAAAATCACATTTAATCCATGTACTTTCATAAAAGTAACAATGTAGTCCCTAAAATTTTAAAAATAACATTTTAATCCCATACCTTGAAAATGGTAACGATTTAGTCCCTACTAATATGACTGTTAAATCTAACAGAATTATGAGGTTAGTGTCATCTAGGTTCATATGTCCAACTTTTGTTAGGTTGATTCAAGTTTGGGCGTTTTAAATGGTTTTAAAATTTAGAGATGTTGGGATTTTTGTTTAGATTCCAATCAGGGTGCACTTTATTTCTTCATTTTCTTTTAATCTATTATCATAGAAAAGTGTGTATAAAGAAATCAAAGTGTTTTGTTTTAAAATTAATTGCAGAAAATTGATTGGATCCAAATCTGACGGGGTTATTGGATTTTTTATCTTGTCATTAAGGTGGGATTTTAGCATTTCTTTTTTGGTTTGGTAACCTGCAATATGATAAAGAAAGTAATAGATTGATAAGAAGTAATTTTCGCAACGTCTATATATTTTACTAGTTGAATGCTTTTTTTTTTCTTCTTTTGTTCCATTCAATTTTTTTTCCTACAATTGATTTGAATCAAATATCTTCGATTGCCCAATAATATAAACTCTTTCAATGAATATTACATCGAAAGGAAGTGAGAAATAAAATCCCAAAAAGCCCTAGATCTCACAATTTTAAGGTGGTTTGTGATGGTTTGAATCGGTTCAATTATAAACTGACCCAAGCTTGAGCCAACCTAAAAAAAGTTGTACACATGGATCCTAGATGGCAGCAACTTCATACTTCTGTTAGATCTAAACAATTTCTTTAATGATCGGGACTAAATCGTTACCATTTTTAAAGTATGAGGACTAAAATCTTACTTTTTAAAGTTCATGACTAATTTGTTACTTTTGTGAAAGTGTAGGGACTAAATGTGATTTTTAACCTAAATTTTATGGTACATTTAATTTAAATACCATATTTTCTCTTTTTAACTTTTATTCATCTTAATCAATTTACTTTTAAATTATCTTTTTTTTTTTTTTTAAAAAAAAAGAAATTTACTTTTTATTCTTCTAAAAATTTATTTTGGTCAGTAAAGGAAATGAAAACAAAAACAATCCCATCATTCTTTTTAAAGTATAATAACTAAAGTTAATAAAAAACAATAAAACTTTGAAATAAATAGCATAGTTACTAGTTTATTATTATTATTATTATTATTATTATTATTATTATTATTATTATTATTATTATTATTATTATTATTTGGTTAATAGTTAAAGAGTTATTGTATTAATCAATAGTTAAATTCTACAGCACCAACACTAACTTAAATTCGTGGAAAACATGACATTATTAAAGTAGTGAATCCACATAAATTCTTATCAGTATTTGATAATTTAATTTATCGAAATTGAATAAAAGACAAGAATTGAAATAATGTCATAATATTAATTCTTTTTAGTTTACATGATCAAATAATTAGGTAATATAACAATATATTAAACAACACTAAATTAAATTTAATGGCTTCATTAATTATTTCTTACATTTAATTAAATTAACTCTGCTGGATAACGATTTGATTTTTTATTTTTTTTAATTAAGTTGCTAATTAATACTATTTCTAAATTTCTAACTTAATCATCTGCTTTTTGCAAATATTTTAAAAAGCTAAACCCAATTTTGAAAAAAAATTAAAATAAAACATGTTTTTTATTTTGAAATTATGATAATAACTGTCCTTTTTAAAAGATATAAACCACTCTAAGAAGAAAATGAGAAAATATATTCCATTTTAAAATTACAAAATAAGAAAAAATAAAAGCTCATGATTATCTCATTTTTTATTTTAAGTTTTTGAAAATTAAGCTTATTTTGTTTCATTTTATAATCTGATTACATATTTCTTAATTAATTACAAGAGTTGATTGTGCAGTTAAATTCAAAAAACACAAAAAGTTAGAAAAAATTATGTCTTTTTAGTTTGTAAAACTTGACTTGATTATTTAAAATATTAGTAAAAAATAGATATTGTTTTAAAAAGAAATAAAAGAGGTATTTATGAACTTAATTATTATTATATATATATTTAAAAAAACACAAATATTTAACTTCCACCGTTTAAACATGGTGAATTTGTAAAGGAAAATTCCAAATATTTAAATCCACCCCATAATTGAACATTAGAAGCCCAACAAGGTAAGATTTGAGAAGAAAAATTGTACTGTTATTAAGAACTTACCTCATTTGATATAAATATGTTTTTTAAAATAAAAAAGTCTCGAGTTCAAACTTAAACACTCTTTTGTACTTAAAAAAAAAAGCCATTAAAAATGTATTTTTCGTAAATGCAAAGATGTTAGGAAGAAAGAAAGAATGTGAAAAGAGAATTAAAAGAAAAAGAATATAAAATAATGAGAGTAAAAATAAAAAATGAAGTTTCTTCCCCACAAATGCAGGCATGTTGGATGTTTGGGTTGGTGTGCAAGTTAGGCTAAATCTGTTCTTGCTTACCACTGCCATTTTCACTCAGTCCTCAAAAGTTCAACCAAAAAAAAAAAAAACTTTTTGTGAGAGAGTATCTTCTTTTAAGCACGCTTTGCTTCCTCATCTGATTAATCCCTCCCTCCCTCCATTTCTTCTTTTCCTTTGTTGCGTGAATTATCCTCTAAATACTCTTCTTCTTCAGAATCTCTTCTTTCTATTTCTCATTTTCTCCTTCTTCTTTCACTTTCTTTTTAAGCTTTTAATACCAATTTTTCTCCTCAACCCATCTCTCTTTCTTTCTTCTCTCTGGTTTATGCTTTCCATACCCTTTTCTCTACTTCTTTCTTCAACCCCCTTTTTGTTTCTTTCCCTTTTGATCGTTTTTGTGTCACTTTGCGATTTGGGTTTTGTTTCTTTTGATCTCTTCCTCAACATTTTTGTATTACCTCCTCTGTTTCTTGTTCAAAATCTGTTCTTTCCTTTTTCAACTCACTTTTCTTTCCTAATTTCTCAAGAAATATCATTTTTAATCGTTTATCTCATCTGGGTTTTCTCTAAATCTTCCAATGGAGATGAATGGGTGTTCTGAGAAAGATGAGGATTACCCTCAGCTGTTGGATTTGATCCCCAAAGACCGGCAATGGCTTACTACCGGAGATGTCGACGGAAAAACTAACACCTCCGATGACAAGAAGCTTGAACTGAGGCTTGGTTTACCCGGAGAAGGTGATTGGTCTGGTAAAGGAAGGGATGGCTCTGTTCCTTCTTTTGGGTATTTTTCTGTTTCTCGAAAATTTTCTCCCTCTGAGAATCCATGGCCGCCGTCTCCTAATTTCCTTGGAAACCTTCAACCCACTAAACTTTCAGGCTTTTGTCTGTCAGCAATGGGAAAAGAAGGAGTGTCACAGCCCTGTTGCACTAAAATGGGAGATCTACAAAATGCTGAAGCTAAACCATTTCCTTCCTCTGTAAACATAGCTGTTTCTAACAGTTCTCAAAAAAGGTAGCACCTCTCTTTATTTTTCCATATTAGTTTTATTCTTCATGACTATTGAAATTTGAAGCATGTGTAAAAGGACAAAGGTTTTATCACAGGTTTGTATTGTTCACTGTGGTCCTCCTCGTCCTTGCATTTTTTTTCTTTTCTTTCTATTTTGTTAATGAAAATGGGTCTAGTTTTATCTTTCCTTTGGCTGTTTGTTTTTTGGCCTTGGTCTTATCCAAAGGTTCTTCTCAGGGTTCATTTTTTTAAGCTAAGTTTTGTTTCAATTTCTGAATTTAGTTAAGTGAATGAATTTGGCTTATAATGGTCAAGTTCTTGGTTTATTTTGATCCAAGTGAAAATGGACAAGTTGATGAACAAGACAACCCACCTAATTGCCCTTTGTTTGTTTGTAAAATGGAGCAATTTTCAGATGTTACAACTTTTACTTTTGATTAACAGTGGATGTTGTTTTCTTTCTTATAATTTTGTTATGTTTTTCTATTAATGTCTTCTTTTTTCCAGTTGTCGCCATGTTTGCTATTTCTGTGCCTTTTATTTTTGTCAATATCAACTTTAGTTTGAATTCTCTGTTTACAAAGAATTAGGTGCTGAAATACACTAATAATTCTTCATCTTTCTGAATGAAATTCAAAGGACTGCACCTGCCCCAGTTGTGGGATGGCCACCAATTCGTTCGTCGAGAAGAAATCTTGCTAGCAGCAGCTTCTCGAAGCCTGCGTCGGAGTCCTCGGAAGCATCCCCAAGCAAACTCCCTGGACCAGGGGAGAAACCGGTTGAAGTTGGTAGAAAGGGTCTGTTTGTGAAGATCAATATGGATGGAGTTCCTATTGGTAGGAAAATAGATCTCAATGCTTATGACAGCTATGAAAAACTTTCGTCTGGTGTTGATGAACTCTTCAGAGGGTTACTTGCAGGTAATCTACTCAATAATTTTTCAAGTTATTCTTGATTTCATATCAGTTATGTTAATTCATATTAGTTCTAAGATCACCAAACCATATTTGAACACTTCAACAGTTTTTTTTCCAAATTGGTTTAAGCAATTGTGTTTGTGTTATGAATTTGTGACTCAAATTCCCTAATTAGTTTCACTAATTTGTTGAGACAAAAATGCCTCTGTTCAACATCAATTACTGTTGAACTCTTTTGAACAAATTGACATCGAAGACTCTTAAAGTTTCATTGTATAAAACTTTTTGAAATTCTAGTTTATCTTTAGCCAGAACCATACAGAGATTCTCAAGTACAATTAGTTGAAGTGAAAAATAGTTTATTGAAGTCCATATTCAACTTTTCAAACGTGTTTGACTTTTTTGTTTTTCCTTGTTGATGAGGATGACTAAACTTGCCTGTTTGTTCCTGTCTACAGCTCAAAGAGATTCCTCAGGTGGTGGCGTTTTGAACAAGCAAGAAGAAGAGAAACCGATCACGGGTTTGCTGGATGGAAGCGGGGAATATACTCTTGTTTACGAGGATAACGAAGGAGACAGAGTTCTTGTAGGCGATGTCCCTTGGCAGTAAGCATTTTTCATCTCTCTTTAATAATAGGACATGAAAACTATAGTAAAGAAATGGTGAAAGAACATACACACACAAAAACCAGCAAGTTAATAACAAAATTGTTATCAAACACGGGCTAAATTATCAGTTTCAACATCTCGAAACCTTTCTTTTCATTTGTTTTGTTATAGTTCTTGCACATCATTTTAATTTCTCATCAGTTCCAATGAAAGCTGACTTATGTTAGGCATGTATAAATGATATCTATCTCAAACATGGATTGAATTGAGGCATGCTTTATAATTATTGTTTTAGATAAAAACATTATCAAGCGAAATTCTGGGAAACATAGTACATGTTCATTTCAGCAAAGATAACAGTAGATTTTTCTAATTTTCTCTCCCGTCTCTTTCAGAATGTTTGTTTCGACCGTGAAGAGGCTGCGCGTGCTCAAGAGTTCTGAATTACCCTCCTTGAGTCGTGAGTTCAAACACAATTAATATTCTATTTTTTCTTCATTTGATACTTAAATTTCATTAAAACAGAGACAATTTGTTTGATTACAGTCGGCTGCTTGAAGTCACAGAAGATGGTACACGACCCTTCGACTAAGTGAAGGAAGAGATATTTGAATCTGAAGTTTGAGAGAAGACATTTGAATGTTTACCTTCTATAATTTGGCATCTAATATTATTGTGAGGTTGAAGAAAGAGGAGAAAATTATCTCATTAGTAGTAGCATGCTTTATCATCCATCCCCATCGAGTTTAATGGGTTATGCTTTTGGTTTTGTAATTTCTGTAAGTTCTTGTGAAATCAATCTGTCATCTTCCTTTTGTAGAAAGCCTGAGTTAACCAAGTTGTTTTTTGCATTGTAACACCAAACAACAATCAAGTGAGTGATTTGGAGTTTTAATATAAGTTCCAGTTTGATGGGAGAATCCATCATTCTCCAATACAACTTTTAAGTAGGAATTTGTTATCAACACAAAAAGGTAAAACCCTTTTTAGTTTTGGATCTATATGATTTGGTTATAATTTTGCATTGCCAATATATCAGTGTTAGAACATGTTCGAGTCTCAATCTCCATCTGAAGCATATGATCAATAATCAAGAACATAAAATTTAAATAAGATAACTACAAATAAAGGTTGGAGTGGGTTTGTTTAGTAATGATTCTAATTCCATTTTGTTGGGAAGAGTTAGAAGTGAACTTTCCACTTAAAGTGTTAGAAAAGAAGAAGTTGGATCCATATATGATCTATTTCAGACAATAAATGAGAGCATAATTTGAAAAGGGTTTCTGAGTTGGGAAAAAGTGAAAAACAAGGTGGGTTTTAGTTCAAAAGATGAAAGGAAGGAGACATTAGGGAGATGGTTACAAGAGCATAAGGAATGGGAACAAAGGGTTGTGGTGGCATCCATCATTGTGTGTCATTTTCATTGAGAACTGCCTAACTTTGGGCCCATAAACTGACCAAGTCTTTAGTCATTTTCTCATCTTAACTTGTGGTCAGGGCTACACAACATCTCATACTCTATCCTTTGATAACAACATTGCATTGTGCTTGAGATAGTTATTTAAGAGCAATGCTTTCAAGTGAATTACTTTTTACCATTTAAAAAAATTGAAAAGAACTTTTTCGAAAAGTAAATTTTAAAGAATGGTTCGTGTGTAAACATTGCAATAAAGAGGGAGAGAAGGAATGAATATGATTAGTAAATATTGTAACAAATAGAGATTTAAATAGTTTTATTAAAGTTAATGGTAGGTTATAAATATTTGTAGACACTTTATTACATTTGGGATCCCAAACATGAAGTGAGTTATAATAGTTTACAATCTACTACACCAATTTCAAGTTGCGAGCCCAATAACCCCTAAAGTAGAAGCAAACAAGAAATTTGATTCATTGTTTTAGTTATACACTTTAGCTTCCTTAGTATTTTACGAGACACTTACATATAATGAATTATATAAATTTGAATTTTAGGAGACTTATATTTTGATGATATGTAATTTATAAATGTGAATAGGTTGATACCTGAAGAAATAAAGTTTCAAAAAAAATAAAGCGGTTTGGTTAGTGTTTAATTTTAAAAACAAATTATTTTAAAGAATTAAATTGTTTGAAAACTATTCAAAATAACGTTTAAAACATATGTAAGGGGTGTTTGATGATATGTAATGAATTAGGTTTATAATGTAAGGTAATCTATAACCCATGTTTGGATGAAGCATTTTGAGCCCGATTTGTAATACAAAACTCATTTCATTCCGACAGTTTTCAATCTAACTCTCTTTTTCATTATTTTCACGTTTTTCAATCTCATTTTCATTTATCTTTGACTATTTACATTTTTCAACACACTTATGATTTTAATTAATCATGACTACATTTCAAATCTTCAAATAATTTAAATATTAAAAAAATGTTTTTTTTTTAAAAGTACTTTTTTTCTCTAAACTCTTAAACTTCGGATCCGTTAGCTCTGCCCAAGATACTGGTACTACTTGTAGTGAAGTCTAAAATAGAAGAATCTATTACAATATTTGATTTCATTTGGTTCATCTTTGTGAAATAAAAGAGAAAAATAAAGACTTCTTTTATCTACAACTTTAACAAACATATGTTACTTAGAAATTAAAAGACTAACATGGATTGAACTCACACATTATCATTGATAATGTTTTGATTAAAAAAAACGGCAAAACAAATAATCAATTAAGCATAATATCGTCCGAGTGAGTTTAGCTCAATAGCAATCGACACGGTCTTCTGTTTTAGAGGTCCGAAGCTCCATCTCCCATCTCCACAGTTGTACTGAGAAAAAGAAAAGAAAAGAGCAAAGCATAATTTTAGTTTCTGTTGTTATAGGCTCATGTGGAAAAATCACTTTTTAAATGCTTAAAACACTTTTTCTCAAAGCTTTGCTTACCATCCAACATTCTTTTGTCTTCTCTCTAGTTCGTGCCTCACATCCATACACATCATAAGCACTTTAACCTTGTACTATAAAATAATGAACAATTATTACAATTTTTGGGCAACAACCAACTACTTCCTAAATTAATATAGGGAGAAACTATCCTTTTCAGTTCAAAGAACCCATGACAGAATGGTTCTCTCAATTATTCCATTTGTTTTCTTAAACATTGTCTTTTCACCTTAGGATTATATAGCACCATGTAAATTTTGTAATAGTTTGGCATCTCTCTCGTTATTATAATCGAAAATTTTCATTCCTTTTATAATACGTTGAGGTGTTTGAGCCACCAACTTAATGTTGGTAGAGTGTATTATTATAACCTATCCCGCTTTCAAACTCCAAATATAATAGTGATGTTTACAACTATTTGTACCCTATAAATCAAATATAGTTGATATACTATTACAAAACCCTCTTTACTGCATTATTTACTATTTTTCACATTCTCTCTCTTTTTCTTTGTTACATTCTTTACAATTTCTTATCTAGACTAAAATAGTTTGGATCCCAAACCCCTATTATTATAACTGTTACTGTATAGTTGTCTAATTTTATTAAAGGCAAAGCTTGAGCAACATGTTAGTCAATTAGTCAACGACATTGTCAAGAACATTGGTGCGACAGACAACAGCTTCAACAAAATATACTTTTCATATATGCGTAATTTGCAGATTTTCGTGGATTCCTTATTCTCCTGCAATATTTCATTCCTTATTCTCCTGCAAATAATATTTATTCTTTTCAAAATATATTTTCGAAGCAAGTCGTACTTATATGGTGCTCTTATTCATTTTTAGGGTTAGCCGCCTCATTATAAAAGTTTGTTCATTGAACGTTTTGAGTTTAGAGGTTGTCTAAGCCTCAACTTTCATGTATTGTTATTGAGTATCTTTATGCTCCTTATTGAGGTTGTTTTTTCAAGTAGTCATTGTAGATCTTGAGAGGTCGTTCACTTTGATATATAGTATTTAGGGGGAGCCTAATATGATGAATGTGAGGAGATCTCACTCTTAGGTGGAGCCTAAGCATATTGTATTGAGGAGAACTCATACAAAGCTTGAAGAAACATTATGTGAAAGTGAGAGGACTTCAGACTTAGGGAGAGTCTAAGTTGAAACGTTGAAGAGCAAGTTATACGGGAGTCACTGAAGAAGGAGTCTATCAGATAAGTGCTTTTGTTGTAATTGCCACCGGACACACTGCTCCCTAAACCTAGGTGATTTTGCACTGAAATAGGTTATCAATCTTTTTGTTGTTGTTTTTTGTTTGCTTCTTTGATGATCCTCTTTTCATACATGTTGTCTATGACATCGTGCTTGACATCGTGTTATCTGTTAGATCCACTTGTGCTGTTTTTTTAAATAACCTAGACTAAAATAATTTTCACCCCAAACCATACTATTATAACCCAAACTAAAGTAGTTTGCTCCAAAAACACAGGCTATTATAACCTACAAACCATTATAACCTTTGATTATATTGATCAATTCAACGCTTCAAATGGTCTCAATGTTTAACATTTCAACTCATATATGTAATATTATTAGTAGGTTAAAAAACACTTTTGGTCCCTAAACTTTCATAAAAGTAACAATTTAGCCTCTAAACTTTGGTTTGTAACGATTTAGTCCATGTATTTTCAATTTTGTATCAATTTAGTCTATGAACTTTTACATGTAACAATTTAATATTTTTATTTCAAATTGCAACAATTTAGTACCCAACATAAACAGAATTTATCAAAATTTGATGACAATGTTTAGTATTTGGTGATGTAGACATTGTATTTTATAAAATTATTGAGTATCTAAGTAGTCTATTGATTTACATATGCAAAACATTCATTAAAGTCTCACACTCAATTCTATAGTAGAGATTAAATTGTTACAAATTTTAAAGTATAAGGACTAAATTGTTACAAAGTAAAGTTTGAGGACTAAATTGTTACAAAATTGAAAGTTAAGGGACTAAATTGTTAATTTCTTCTGTAAGAGTGATTTTGATCCTTATTAGTATTAGTTGATCCAATGATATTAAAAATCGAAAGATTTATAAGAATGGATCAATTAACAAATATTTAATTTGCGTTGATTTTGGTTTAAAATGGTGAGAAGAGAAAGTGGGGTTGGGGGTGGGGGAGAATTCAAAGTGGAAATCAATTATGATTTAGACTAAAGAAAAAAACATGAGAAGGGTTAAGTTTGTCAAAGCTTTCATGAATGGAGGAAGCATTTAGGATGTGTTGTTTCTGTATTTTGGGCCAGTGGAGAATATAATGATTAATGGTTGCTTATCACTCTCTTCACACTAACATCAACATTCTCTAAAACCCAATATACTCCCATTTCTCTACTCTTTTTAAAAAATATTACTCGTTTGATTTTTTTGAAAATTTAGTTGTGAAATAAAACAAAATAAAATAAATTTGGTAAATTTTACTTTTAAATAAAAAAATAAAAAAATATTGTAATACAAAATATAACAAAATTTCAGATTTTATCAATGATAGACACTAATAAACTTCTATCAGTTTATATCAATGTTCACTGATAGAAGTCTATCAATGTCTATCATCGACTGAGATTCAAATTTTGATATATTTTGTAAATATATTTTTGATTCATTTTGCTTTATCTAAAAATGTCTGTTAAAAAAATTAATGCTCGATGGCTGTGATTCAACGATACAAAGATGAAAGGATGCTTAACTATTGTCATATCAATATTTAAGTTTGTGTATTAAAAAGATAATTATATATATAAAAAATTATTATAGGATTTAGCCTTACTTTTAGGTTTTTAGGTTGTTTGATGGGTTTTACTATGAATTTAATTTTGCCATGGTGCTAATTTCAAGTTTAGTTAGGAGTTTGAATTTTGAATTACATGGGTTGAGTTGCATGCCAAGAATATTCAAATGAGAATTATCATCTTATCTTGTGAAGTATTTAAATCTTGAGTTAATAAATTTATTGTTTGTCACAAGATATTTGATCTTATAGTAGTTCATATCTAACTTAATCTTTAGGGTTGAAATTGAGTTGATTTGAGGGTTTTAATAATTGAGGATTGTGGGTTCTCATCCCAAAAGAGTTTTTCCATGATAGTGTTTGGAGCAAAAATTT
Source organism: Cucumis cinereus (assembly GCA_037974625.1). NCBI lineage: Eukaryota > Viridiplantae > Streptophyta > Magnoliopsida > Cucurbitales > Cucurbitaceae > Cucumis > Cucumis cinereus. Next base: position 8,461,621 of record JBBPDJ010000017.1, read on the forward strand.
GGAATGAGTAATAGTCCACTTAGTATTTGAGACGAGTGTTAAAACAATAGAGGGTAAATATTTTTTCAACCTTTCTTTTTGCTATAGTAATACTATTTACAAGAGATTAAAATTATCAACACTCCCTCCCTCCAATGTTTTTAATGTCTCTACCTACCGCCGACTAACTTCAATGACCACTCCCGTTGACCAATTTTGACAATCACTTCGTTGACCAACTCCAATAAAAGCCACCCAGGATGCTAATTTTGGTGACAACCGTTGGGTTTTATGTCCTAAACCTCGTAGATAGTAAATGTAAACCGTTGACCATTATTAATAAACAGTTATTATTTCAATTTCATAAATAGTTATTGATTATTTTGGTCTAATTAACCCAAATCCAATAAACTAACATCCTAAATTGTTTTATGAGTCTTGAATAGTATGTGGAGACATACATGGATCAATGTTCGAGATACAACTTAAATGGTCTATAGTATAAGGATAGGGTTGGGTACCTTATCCTGGTAACACTATGGATACGACTCATTTTGTATTTGATACAAACACAATGATCTAATGTGTTCGTGTAGGTGACACGCACGTGAGGGTATCCTATGCAATGAGTTTGCATAAGACTGGACCACGAAATAGTAACCACTACATGTAACTCTGTTGACTAGTTAGGTTTCTATTTCAAATAGGATGACCTAGGCAACTTAGTCTTAATTCTGAGCGTATTATGACTTCCTGTTCATGAGGAATTATGTTTTGATTTGTATGGGTGAGAGTAGCCCGTTTGTCAACTCAATAAGCCTACCATTTTGGGGACAAGACCGAGTGGAGAGCTGAAAACATAATCACACAAGATGGAATTCACTCATTCTCGACTTTAGGGTAAGTAGTTGAGTGTTCTCTTAATTGGTGTCTTCGGGACTTGAACAAAGGGCCCTACCCTCTCTTAGGCACGAGAGAAATTTCTGCTTATTGGTTGGACCATAAGCATGTTGTTCATTAGAGGAGCATTGGTATTTAAGGACCAAGAAGTAAC
>JBBPDJ010000017.1:8465310-8485393 GCA_037974625.1 Cucumis cinereus
GCGAGGGGCAAGTGAATCCAGTGACCATATCAGGAGGGACCAGGAGACCTATTTTTGCTTCCGCTTACGGTTTTTGGGCATTTGTTTTCTTTACAGTTATACTGTTGTTGGTTTTCTTTTACTATTAATGATTTTGGTTAGAAAACTATTTTAGGGATACCGTCTAGGTTCTTTTCTTATTTTTTTTAACATTACTGTTTGAACGTTTGAAATCTTATGTTATTTTATTTGAACTAATTTAAAGTATTTATTTTGATTTGCCTTCGTCTTTAAAATGGTTTTAATGATTTTTATTAGAGTAACGACCTTGGGTTAAGGTTAAAAATCCGGGGCGTTACAGAAACAATAAGTGAAACGGTGGGTGAGTTAAAATCTATGTATTCTAATGCAACTGCACATATTGTCAAACTTGCATCTTATTTTCAACATGAAGCTGATGGTGCTGAAAGAAGACAAATGTTGTATGATGAGAAAATGTCACTTAATGGTTTATCGACATTGGAGCGTGTTGGGGCCTCGAGGATTATAGCAAAGGATCAACATTTGATTGATTATCTCTTTACTATTCGAGATCCCACTTTTAAACATGAGTTCATACAAGATGTGTTAAGAAATGAAGCAAATACTTGAGTTATGGGTGGAATGCAGAAGAATCTATGGGTGTAGTTATCTAATATCTTTAATTTTGTAAGCCTTTTTGTAGGAAATCCTGAACATGAATTTACTTATTTTGTATAGTTAGCAATGAGTTTAACTTTGGTAAATTACAGGACAATTCTCATTCAAGTGGTGTATATGTGACATGTTTGTTGCTTTATATCTATGTAAAAATTCTCTCATTTTGTTTATAACAGTGAAAATGAAATATAATAGCGATGGATTGACTTTTCTTGTAGAATGTTAATTTTTTTTAATGCTAGTTGGGAGTAAATGAATGAATGACATTGGTGAAAATCTTGAACATCGTGCATAAGCAATATTCATCTGGATCTAAATTATTGAACTTTGAAAAACTTAGATGACTTCGATATATTTATAATGTAACTAAGATTTATATTTTGTTAGATTTATTTTATCTCAATCCAAAAAAAATAGCAACAATTTTCTATTGATATAATTGAATGAAAAATATAGTGCAATGTTTATATTTGGATTTAAAATTTAATTTTTATCCTTATTTTAACAAAAACTAATAGGTCAAAATAAAAAAGAAAAAAAAGTTATGTAAAAAATACATAGTTAAAACATTTATTTTTTAAACATAATTGGTTGTAATATATCCTTAAATTTTGGTTAACTTCAAAATCATATTCTACAAAATATGTAAATCTCAATACATAAAAACATGTAAAACAAACACATGAATTTAATTTCCAGACATTAATTATTCTGCATATCCAAATACAGACATTAATCTTTCCAAATATTTAAAACCCATAGATTTGATTTCCAGACATTTAATATCTATACCTATGAAATAATATCTGCGATCCAAACAGACCCTAAAAGAAGAAGAAGAAAAAAAGAAAAAGAAAAGAAACATTTACAAAACCAACGGGCTCCATGGGCTGCCCGGTATGTTTGTTCTTTTTGGGCCTTTTTTTACCTATTACTATAGCCCATAATAATTTATAAACCCAACCTAATACTGTTTCTAATTAAATTTTCAAAAATTGCAAAATAATTTTGAAGATTATTAATTACTAATTATCGTATTACTATTCACCAAAAACTTATTAATATATCCAAAGGCGAAAATATTACATTGATGCCAAATATTAACCCAAAGCATACTCAATCTAAAATTCAAATCCTATTAAATGTTAAGAAATCAAATATTTTTAAATCTTACAAAATTAGTAACTAATTCAACTAATCTAAAATGCAAAACATGCCAATCAGCATTTTATTAATTATTAAAAATACAAACGTTAACAAATTTTGAACTTAGGAAATAATTTCGACAACATGCATGACACGGAGCAAAAAAAAAAAAAAAAAACCCTAAATAATTACAAACAAATGCCTTATTTCCAAAATAATTATTAGTCCTCAATAAGACCCATCAATACATTTACTTAAAAAAAACATTGTATTCGAAGGGATCAAACAATCAATTTCAATATGATTAACCAAAATATACAAATACTGAGAATTCAAAATAACTAAGTATATTAAATAAAAAATATATTGTATTTGAATAAATCAGACAACCAACTTTAACATGAACAACTACAAAAATACCTTGTATTTGCGTCTAAGTAGAAGATATGTGTGTATTGATAAATGACAACATAAGCCCAAAAAAATCATAATGTGAATGGAGAGCATTTCCCAAATTCTTTATTTGAACATCTTTATTGAATTCTAATTGTTTATGGGTGATGAACTTGCTAAATAATATTTTGAACGGTATTATAGAACTAAATTTCTCACCTCATCGAACAAGTTAAGACTTAGAGTTGTGTTTCGGGAAGTTGTCTTTTTCTCTCATGTTCGTCAATTTCAAGATGTCCTAGCTCATTGTCTTACATTTAAAACTTAAGAAGAGTTTTAACCTTCTTTATGAGTGATTTAATTCTACGTTTGTTTTACGTTATATAATCTTTTAATTTGTATGTCGTTTGTTTTACTTGTTCCTTCCTTTGAAAAGCAATAGTTCGATATTTCATAGGTGTGACAAGCAAGTTCTACAAATTATTTTAATCTTTTTTGGTAAAATTATAAATTGTACCATATCTTATATTTATTTAATTATTTAATACATGAACTTATAAAAATGTAAATTATATCTTAAGACTAATGTTTATTATCAATGTCAATCATGAATCAACACTAACAGACACTTTACCAATTAAATGCATATAAAAAACTCTAATTTAATGATAGTATAAATTTAAATCATGAAACTTTGATGTGTGAATTAGTATTTTGTAGCACTTTTCACTTGATTTCATTTAAAATCATATCAAAATCACCAAAATAATATTAATCTTCTCCAAAAATTATAACAAATAAAAAAAATCATATAGTTATTTGTAAATAAAAAGAGATAAATAAAGAAAACCAAGAAAACCTACTGCAAAAATGTAGTGAAAAATCACTACTAGATTACATTCTTACCTTTCTCTCTAATTTATGCTAAGGAACTTCAAACATGAATGACAAAATAAGATTGAAAGATTAGGTTTATAGTAAAAATTTATTTACTTTTATAAAAGTGGTAAAAAAAAATTCAACTTTCCTGATACATCTTAATACACCACTAATATACACTGTTAATATATACTTGATACACTACTGATTTTCACTTTGATACACTTGATACATCTGTGATATAAACTTGATCACATTTGATATACACTTCGTACACACTTGATACACGTGATATTCATTTGATACACACCCTATTATTAAAGGATTGAGAAAAGAGAAATATATATTTATTGTAAAAATATAAACCACAAGCACATATTATTAGAACGCAAACCAAAAAAAATAATACACCCTAAACACAAACTATTATAACTTAGGACTATAATAACTCACTTCTTGCTCCAAACGATCACTAAAAAAGTTTGATGTTTTTTTATCCTAAAGTTGATAAAGATCAACTTATTTACAAAAATGTCACATTGTTTTATTTACCCAAACGTCATTAGACATATTTACTTAATTGTCATTAAATAAAATTAATTTTAAACTCAAATTGTCAACCACTAAAATTTTATTTACCTTAATCATCTTGCATTTATAGAAGCCTTATAGGCTTGTGAAATTAAAGAACTAAGTATTCTCTAACAAAAGTTTAAGTTGAAGATTGTAAATGGATCCAGTTGTAAATTTAATTTAAGAGTTAAATTAGTAGAATACAATCTCAAAAGTTAAAAGAATATAAATTGATATTTTTGAGATTAATTATAATAAGGTAGGTGTTACAGCTTAGAGTAGAGATGTATATTGTTGTAATGTAATAAATATAGGTAATTAATTACAATAAATGTACTAAATATTTGTGTAAGCTTATGGCACACGAGTATGACAATAAATATATAATAATGCATAAAAATTTCAGGTCAAAACCTATAAATCTACTTTCCTATCACTCAATTATTTCTCATTATTCATAACTCTAAAATTAAGATGTTTTAAATTATTGTTTACTAATAACTAATTTCCAACAATTTTATCCACACATTCAATATCAATAATAATGTGAAATCAAATCAACTATTATTTTCACTATCTTTTACGCTAAAAACAAATTAATTTCAGTTATTGGATCTGATTTTTGTTTTTTTTTCTTTTTTTATTTATTTATTTTTTGGTTGTTTAATTTCTTCCTTTTTTTTATTATTTATCTTTTAATTTGTTATAGGAACCCTTAACCTCCGATCACCATATCTCGTGATCATTGTTAGTCAATTTCAAACATCAACAAATTCTTTTATTGTAATTTAAATTTAATAAAATAATTTTAATATATAACAAACTTTTACGTAAAAATAAAGACTTGTCACACACGTGTTTTTATTTTAAGATTTTTTTATATCAAAAGTGTTTAAATAAAAACACAATTTTTAGAAAATATTTTTTAAATTACTTTTAATTTTTTTTTATAGCTAAAATCACTTTCATTTAAAATGTAAGTCTTTTTCTTTCTATTCTTTTAGAAATATTAATAGGAAGTAGATTATGAATGAAAGAAATATAGAGTTAAAAATAGTTTATATAAACTTTTAATTTAACTAACTTTTTTATTAAAACAAATGTTTTCCATATAGTTTGCTCAAATCACACATTTTATTTTTCGTCACTATCCAATTGGATGTGACATTTTCATTTTAAAAAATCAATAGAAAACAATTACAAAGATGGTGACTATCATATATGCTCGTTGTTTCTCCCTATATTCACAAAATTAATGTCTTCCGCTACATATTTTACTATATTACTATAGTCTCGATTTCAAAATCATTTGGGAGTAACTAATCTATCTTATAAGAAATGAGAGTTTTTTTTTTTTATTCAAGTAATACCATACTAATAATATGAAGTTCCATCTCAAAATTAATTGGTGATGAAATGAGTAGTCCATTTATCTTATAAGGAGTGTGAGACCCTTAATTTTTTTCAATATGAAATTCTGAGCATTTCAACAATCTTAAAGTAAATGTTACAAAATTAAATTAAGTAAATTAGATTCAATCTCAAATGATAAGAATAATACAGAAAAATAAATATATATATATATATTAAAATTTTTAATGAATTGTAATAAACAAACATATACATATACAAAAACTCCTGGGATTAAATATACTAATTATATATATTAATTACTTTCTGTCATGGATTGTAGGTTTGAATCCTCTCCTACTAGGGTTTGAAATATCAATAATAACATGTCTAAATCTTACATAATTTAACTATGAATATTTTAAAAAAAAAATCAAAGTATATTTAAATTAATAAATAAAAATTTTACAATTTTTTAAACCACCAAACATGTTATTTATATTATTCTTACATATATCAATGCATTCTATTTTAGGAGAAAATATCTATTTTGTACTGAGTTTCAAAATATTACACATTTAATCCTTAAATTTTAATTTTGGTTTCAATTTAGTCTCTAAGTATCAAAATGTTATAATTTTTCTTTTAAGATTTGAATTTTGTTTTAATTTGATCCCTAAATTTTAAGATTTTACATTTTAACCTTATTTTTTCATTAAATACTCAATTACAAGTTACAAACATTGATGTCAATGTTTATTAATTAATGTAAAGTGGTTATGAAGTAAAATTTTCAATTTAATTTTAAAAGTGATGAAAAATAGTGAAATTTAATTCATTGTAATATGTTTAATTATTTTAAATTTTAACATACATTAACACTAAAGATGGAAAATAAGCATTTATTGAAAATTTTGAGGTTAAATGTAAATAGTGAAATCTATGGATCAAATTGAAACAAAATTCAAATGTAAAGGATAAAATTGTAACATGTTGAAACCTATTAATTAAATTGAAATCAAATTAAAAAATTAAATACCAAACCGTGTAACATTTCAAAATTTAAGAACTAAATAAAAACTATAACCAAACAAAAAAGTATTGTTTTGAACCTTTCAAAATTTAAGAACTAAATATATAACTATAACCAAACAAAAAAAGTATTATTTTGAACCTTTATTGAATGGTTGGAAATTTAGCAATACCCCCCTCAAAAAGAGGGCTCACATTGGGGCAATAGTATGATTATGATGGGCGTGATCAAGTGAGCAGAAGTGTACCGTACGCGTTATTTGGTCCCCTAATCCAACGACTCAAACTCAATTATTGACTTTGATTGTCTGCGCCATCAATATTAATAATAGTTAGGTGTGGTATGGTCCACAGTAAGCTGCCAAATCTGCTCAAAATTTAAAACTTCCATATAATTCTTCTCTCAATTTTGCTTCCTACAAACTTAACACACATATATAAAACAAAAATAAAAAATAATACATATTTTATTTATTCATATAGTTTTCAGGTCATTCAAAATTAATAATTTTTAAAATTAATTTTTACTTTTACCCAGCAGCCCATCAATTCAATCACTATAATGATAAGAAAGTAGAAAAAGTTTAACTTCGGAAAAAAAAAAAAAAAAACAATGACGAATTAAATTTTATTTCAGGGACCCAATTGAATTGATAGTAGAAAAAAAATTATAAAAAATGTAAATTTTAAATCTAAAACACAATAATTTTACCAAACACCGTGATCAATTTGTTCAAGTCTAAACTTTAAATTTACCACACACTGATTTATTTTATATTTAAGTTGTCAACAATTATTTTAAAAAAGCTACATCAATCACAAACCGAGTCTTAGATCCTCAAACTTTTTATAATGATAATTGGACTACTAAACTTCTAAAAATGTTAAAGTTGAATCATCAAACTTACAATAATTCTAAAATTTAAACTCACAAATGATTTTTTTTTTAAAAAAAACACTTAAAATAAATTTTCAAAGTTTTTTTGAGTAGTGGTCAAACATTAACTTTAAAAAAAAATTATTTTTTAAAATTAAACACTTGTTTTTTTTTTCCGCTACTCGTTAAAGATGATGAATAACATGAATTGGAAAATGCATATTTATTGGAGCTAATCTGAACAAATATTGGGTGGACTAATATATATTAAATGAAAAAATTGACAACAATCGTTAATTAAAAGTGCTATTTTTTTAAAATTCAAAAACTAAAATAGATATTAGAGTTTATGAATAGTCAAAATGATTATTTTTAAAATTTTAAAACCCTTGAAAAATATTTTTATAGTTCTAAGGATCAAAACAAATGTAAACCTAAAAAAAAAGTCACCAAAAAAAAAAATGAAATCAACAATAAACTATGTATATATATATAAAAAGTTCATAAAACTATTTCTAAATAGTATATCCCTTAAAATGCACAAATTACTCATTAACTATAAAAATTGATCTACCCTAAACAAACCAAACAAGAATTATTTGCCCTCAATTGTTTTGTTTCTCAAATTGTTACCACATTTAACTTTGTTATAAAAGTCAAAGTTAAAATTGCAATGTGTAAAGTGATTTTTTTTTTCTTTTTGTAACATGTAAAAAAAATACCCATTTGAAATAAAAGTAATGAAGATTAAGCTATGAGACAAATTATTTATTTCCTAAAATAGGAGAAATAGATAATAATTTAGGGTATTTGACCATGAATGTATAACTATAAGAAGAAAAAGAAAAAAGTAAGGGTTATTTTTGGAAAAAGCAAATATATATATATATATATATATATATATATATAATTAGGGGGAAAAGAAAATAAGCATTTTCCATTATTTATAGGTTCATAGGGAAGCTGCTATTAATTATAAAGAGGCTAAGTATTATGAGAATGAGGGTGGTTTTTGAATTATTTACCTTATAATATTATAATACAAATACAAATATATATGGGTTTGGTTTTGATAGTGGTTAGTTGCATTATTCTTATTAATTTCTAAGTTTTAGTGATAAGGTACAAGAAATTAACAAAATGATTGTTAAGGGATTAAATTTAAATTCCACGTGGTGCATTGTTTATAAAGTTTTGATTTTTGATAGGATGTGGATAATTGGATCATAATTTGAATTTGAATTTGAATTTGTTTTTAAGTTATATGTATGTATGTGAGGATGCTATATATGGTAACTAATTATTTGGTTGGTAACTATGTTGATGACCTAGATTGGACCATGCTTAACTTGAACTACTGCTTTGTGAAAAATCAATTGTGACATGAGCTAAAAATAGTGTTGGGTGACTTTTAATTTTTTTTTATTGTTTTAAATTGAAAATAAATTTGTTTTCATCGAAATTATTTGATAGAAATTTAAAAAGATGTTATTTAAAATTGAGAAACGAATAGAAGTGAAAGGAGAAGAATATATTTATTTGAAAAATTAATTAGATAACTTAGGTATTTAAAAGAGGTTTTTTCAAATATAGAAAAAAAACAACTATTTACATTTCACATAGAAAACCACTAAAAGAAAAAAAAAATTAATTACACGTTATTTTTTTATGAAGTGTAAATATTTTGTAAATTTTTATATTTTTGATAATTTGATTTTTTTTTTCTTTTTCTCATTTCTAATATAATCGATATCTACTCTTTTGTCATAGTCAGAAGTTCTAATATTTATACTGAAAAAACTAAAATGAGTGAAACAAATTTGAAAGTATTTCAATTATAATAATGCCTATTCATAGATTCTGAAGATTTGAAAAACACCCAAAATACACGAATCAAGCGAACATATACTCATTAACAAGTCTATAACCGATATAAGCATTGATATATGTGATCAAAATTTAAGCTAAAATCAAGTTCGTGTTGCAATAAAACCAAGTTTGCATATTATTATAATTCTGGGCATTAATCGTAGGGCATGTCCATTTCAGTTAATGAAATTTTGAGCGATTTGACATTGTAATTCCCCAATTAATTCATTGTTAAATTTTGGAATGTTATAATATGAGTATATCAGTTATAAAAGTCTATTAATGATATGCTTATATCACCAATAACAAAATATTCAGTGATAGAAGTTTATCATTGATAGACTTATATCCAACGGTAAAGATAAACAAAAACATTAATCACTCTAAAATGTTTTCATTGATATCCTTCTGTCATTGATAAAAGTTTTGTGATAGAAGGTAACTTTTGTTATATTCGCAATTAGTGTTGAAAAATAAGTCTATCAATGACAAACTTATATTACAAATAGTAGTGTATTAGACTTCTTTTACTGATAGACTCTAACAAATTTGCATGCAGTTAATGGATTTTTTTGAACATTTTCTTTAGATTGAAGATAAATTTGGCTACATTTACAATTAGTTTAAAGTTGTGCTATTTTTACAATATTTTAACCTGATTATGTTATCTATGCAAATAACCCAACAAAGAATCTAGATCATATGGTAATTTTTTACTCTCTCTCTCTCTCTCTCTCTCTCTCTCTATATATATATATATAGAGAGAGAGAGAGAGTAAAATTAACCAACCTTTTATCTAATGCACTAAAGTCTTTACCTTGTGTTTCTAACTTTCAAAATATTAATTTTAGTTCTTAAAATCTTAAAGTTGTTGTATGTAAGGCCTTCAAGTTTTAAAAATTTAAATTTAAATGTCTTATTTTCAAAAGCTAATTTTGTCTCTACAATGTAGATATGAATATTAAGTGTATTAGTATAGTGATAAAAATATGATTTCAAAGCCAAATAAGTTAAATACCATTAGAAGTCAAAGTAGACAAGTAGCAATAGCAAGATTAAAATAATTTGTTTGTTTTTTTTTTTTTTGTTTCTTTCTTTTTGTAAAAGTTAGGGGCTGAAATAGACACATTTAAAATTTAAGAAGCAAAATATAAAGACCCAAAATAATAATAATAATAATAGAAATTTTAGAAAAAATAATATAAGAAAAAAGAGAGTTGAACAGAACATATTATTACATTCTGGAATTGAAATATATTATTACTGAAGGAAATTAATTGATGACACAGATAATAAATAATTGATAAATGGATTCAAATAGCTTTTATACAAACGCAGTGTGCTGTGTGCTGTGTGCTTCCCTTCAAATCTGCCAATTCATAATAACCCATGAAATCATATCTAAATTCAAATTTTGAAATCCCTAAATCTTTCAAATATAAATCCCATTATTATACAACCAACCAACCATTTTACCATCTTAATTTTTTTTTCTTTTTTTCTTTTTAAATAAAAAAATCTTATTATTATCCTTCACCCTTTTCCCCACAAATTTGTCTAAGCCAAACCCTATATCTGTGTGTGTGTATATATATATAGGCATGTTTTGTTCAAGACTTTTAATTTTCATATTAATATATATATATATATATATATATATACCTATTGGGATTTGATAGACTGCATGAATTTAAGACCATGGATTTTATTTCTTGGATCGCATTTATTTTTTACTGATTTTTGTTTTTTATACCAATTACGAACATAAGTGAAAAATTGCAAAACAAATATTACATATATATGGAAAATATATTGATATCCACGAATTTTTAAATTATTTTTACTTTAAACCAAAGTTATAAATATTGTTATTAATATTAAAATTATTAATGTTGAAAATGTTATTTTTATCCTTGTACTTTTAGTTTTTGTTCATTTTAGTTTCTATATTTTCAAATGGTTTATTTTAGTCCATATACTTTCAATTTTGGTTTTTTTTTTCAAAAAGTAATTATTTTGGTCATTTTATTCTCATTTTTACTTCAATTTTAAGAGATCAAAATTGTTATGTTTTGAACGTTCAAAAATCAAAATGAATTAAAATTTATTGTAAAATGATTGTAAGAAATGTTTTAAAAGAATAGGAGCTAAAAAAAAAATTGTTTATCTTCAATATGTATTTGTAAAAGATAATGGAGCTATTGAATAATCATAACTTTCCTTGGGGGAAAATAAAAAACATAAATTTAAAAATGGTAGGAAGGAGTAGGTTTGGGGTGAAAATGAAGAAAAAGTACAATACAATATGATTTGGAGTCAAAAGGAAGTAACAGTACAATTATACTGAACCTCTCTCTGTACTCTTTACTGCTAATTTTGACTCATTTCTTTCTCTTTTTTTATTAATTAATTCAACCTACACCAACATTTTTTAAATCATCATACTTTCACAGTGTTTGAAACAAGAAATTGATTATTATAATCGAAGTACAATTGTTTGTGTTTAAAATGCATGTTATTTTAGAAATTATTTTAGTTTGAGTTATAATAATATGTGTTTGAGATTTAAACTATTTTAGTTTGAGAAGAAAATAGTAAATACTGTAACAAAGAATAAAAAATAATAAAAACTGTAGCAAATAGTAAAGATAGTAGCAAATGAGAGTTTTGAAATAGTGTTTTCTATAATTAATTTAAGATTTTTAAATAATGTTTGCGATAGCAAAATGGAGTTATTATAATATTAAGATTTTTTATGCTCCAAACGACTCTTTTATTTTTCAAGTGTAAGAGAACTCACAATTTAAAGTCAGTCAAGGCACAAACAAAATACAATTGCATGAGTTATTAAAAATAAAGACACATGGTCAAAAGATATCTAGATCATAGAAGTCCCAAGACAATTGGAAATGAAAGAAGTGAGAAATGGCTAGGAGATGGCGCGCGGTAGCAACATGGGCTACAAAGTTATGCTCTATCTAAATATAGTAGATGACAACATACCATATTACTTTTTAAACTTTTCTGCATTGAACTATAGTCTCATGTAACAAATTGAGTCAAACTTGAAAGGCAACCATCCATAAAATCACATCCTCCCAATCCATTGGCTAAAGACCATTAAGAAAAGGCTAAATGGTTTTCACTCTAAACATCAATTAACTAGCCATTCTTATTCTCGAATAGAGCTCAATTTGAAATTTTGTAAATAGCATGCTTGTAGTACAAAATTAATTAAACTTTAATAAAATTTGGCATTAGTGTAGAATAATTTTTATTGAAATATGTCAAATTTAAAAGATTATATTGTTTGTAATACTTAATTTTGGTTGAAATCCACGTGTATGAAGAGATTTTTCCTTAATCTCTTATTAAATTTTATGAGTAAATTTAGTTGTAGGGTCATCTCGCTATTCCGTGAGATTAGGTTAACGTCAACTTAACTTAGTCTTCTTCTAAATATTCTATTCTTACATGTTGTATATAATAATAATAATAAAAAACTAGTAAATTTAGATTAATCAAAGTGACGGTAAGTTAGCCTAGCTATCGATACACTTTTTTTACCTTTCATGAGTTCAACTTGTTTTTTTATTTTTACAAAAGGAAAAATAATTAATTGAACTACGAACTTAACTTTTAAAACTTACTTTAACAAAAATAAATATATAGAGTTAATTGATTGATTTATTTAAAAAAATAATTGAGAATTATTATTATTATTAAATTTGAAAGGATTATAAAATTATAATAGAGAGTTAAAATGTTTAAAATAAAAAGGAGGAGACGAAAGAAAATCACGGGATTGACAGTTTGTATCCTTACTATTCAATGAGTACATATTGCTCCTGAAAGTGAGAGAATTTCATAACAACTTCCATCAAACCTTCTTCTTCTTCTTCTTCTTCTTCTTCTTCTTCTTCTTCTTCTTCTTCTTCTTCTTCTTCTTCTTCATTACCTTTTCCCCTTCTCCCTGTTTTTAAATGGTGGGGTCTCGCTGCTCCTTCTTGATATTCGAACCGATTTGATCTGTGAACAAAGTAAGCAGCCTTCTTTTATTTTTTTTTTTTTTTGAATTTCAGCAACTGGGTAAGCTCTTCTTCTTAACATTACTCTCTCTTCTCCCTCCTTCATTCAAATTACTCTCTCTCCTCTTGTCTTTTTCTCTTCCTTCTTCTGTTCATCTTTTGTTGATCCCTACCTACCCTTCTCCTCCTCTTTTTCTTTCATATTCTTTCACGAGGATCTGTCAGATTATACCCTTTTTGAATCCCTAAAGGTGACCCATCTTCCTTTTTTTTTTTTTTTTTAAGGTTTTGGATTCAGTTTTTGTTCTTTACTCCTCTGTTTCTCGGTTTTCTTCTTTGTCTTTTCCTCTCCACCTTCATCTGCCTCTTTGCGTATTTTCCCCTTTTTTTCCATCTCTGATTCAAACCCAGAATTGTTCTAAACCCCACTTGATTTTGGCTGTTTTTATTGTATATTGAAAAACTGTTGTTAGTTATTTCTCTGTCTAGGATTGTGTAGGATCCCCAATCGGGTTTACTTTCTCTCTCTAGGATTTTGTGTTGTAGGGTTATTCATTTGGTCCACTTGTGACTCTGTTTTTGGCTTCGTACTCAGAATGGGCAAGGCTACAAGGTGGTTGAGGGCCTTATTGGGAATGAAGAGAGAGAAGAATTCCGATGAGAATTCATACTTACCTGCCGGGGATAAAAAAGAGAAGAATAGATGGAGTTTCTCCAAATCCGGAAAGGAATTCACTGGAAAAGTTCAAATGCTACCGCCACCGCCGCCGAGAAAAGCAGTGGCAGATGCCGATTGGGAGAGATCTTATCCTGCAGAGTCCGAGGAAGATCGCAATGACCATGCGATTGCGGTGGCCGCCGCTTCCGCAGTCGCTGCTGATGCTGCCGTGGCGGCGGCTCAGGCGGCGGTGGCCGTTGTTAGGCTTACGAATCAAACTAGAGGAAGTGCTCTGCTCAATGGAGGGAAAGAGATCATGGGTGTTGTTAAAATTCAAAGCGTTTTCAGAGGATTCTTGGTAATTATGAATATTTTAAATTTGAATACGTTACTGATTTTTTTGTAACCAATTTAATTAATTTAAAATTTCAGGCAAGAAAGGCGCTACGAGCATTAAGAGGATTAGTTAAATTACAAGCTTTAGTAAGAGGATTTCTCGTAAGAAAACGAGCCGCTGCAACATTACAGAGCATGCAAGCTTTAATCAGAGCACAAACCACCGTCCGATCACAACGAGCTCGTCGTCGTTCAAATAACAAAGAGAACAAATCCCAACCGGAGAAATCCCCAGAGAATGACATCAGATCCCTTTACTCCGACGAAACAGAATACCCAAAAATCGTGGAAATGGACACAATGTTCAAAAGACCCAAATCAAGATCCCGTCGATTCAACAGCCTGGTGTCGGAGCTGGGGGAGGAGAGGCCGTCGCCGTACTTATGGACAATGGCGTCGCCGGCGAGATTTTCGGGAGGGGAGTGGTGCTTGGGGGGAGGAGAGGAATGTGGAAGGATGTCGACGGCGACGGCGCAGAGCACGCCGCGAGGGGGGAGGTGCCGGTGGGGGGCGGTGGCGACGCCGGGGAGGTGCGTGTACGGAGAAGGGTATTATCGTGGGTATGGGAATTATTATCCGAATTATATGGCGAGTACGAAATCTTCAAAGGCGAAATTGAGGTCTCGGAGTGCGCCGAAACAGAGGCCGGAGATATGGTCGAAGAAAAGAGTGGCGTTGAATGAGATAATGGGGGCGAGGAATAGCATTAGCAGTGTTAGGATGCAGAGAAGCTGTAATGGAGTTGAAGGAGAAGAAGGATTTGATGAATTTTGAGGGTTTTTTTTTCCCCTTTTTTTGAGTGTTAAAAACAGAGTGTTCTTGTAAATTCATCATTTCTTACTGAAGTTTAATTTATTTTAATTTATAAATTTAGCTTAAAACTATATGTTATTTGTTCTTTTTTTTTTCTTTTTTAATTTTGATTATTATATTAAGTTTAGGGTAAAATCTTATGAATGCATTCTAATTCTTTAAACTTCAAACTGTCTCAAATTTGTAATTCAATGTTAATCTTATAAATAAAATTTCTTTGAGTTTATTTTCCTGTTTTTTAATTTGTCGAAAGTTGAAAACTCCCTCTGTTCAAAGAAAATTTTCGTTCCATTTTTTTTCCAATTTATTAAATTCTTTTAAAAATTAATAAATATATTGAAATTTGCATGGAATTAATATGACCATAAGTTTTCAATTTAGTATTTAATAAATTTGTCATTTTAAAAATTCTTCAATAAGTCAATTATATATTATATCCATACAATTAAAAGTATTAGGACATAGTTAATACAAAATTGAAGGTTAAGAAATGCATGAGACATACAGAATTTATTTAGCCACTTCAAAAGTTTATAGGCCAACGTTGTATTTTGTAAATCATCCTTTAATTTAGTATTATTGCATGAAAAATATCTATATATTTATTATTTTTTTTATTCAATTTCTCAAAAGATGGACTTCAATGGTTAAACATGGCTACATTTGATTTACAAGTTTGATAAGTTTAAATAATTTAGTAGCTAAAGTGTGAAAATTTGCATTTAGATTTGATATTATAATTAAGTTATAAAAATTAATGTACATTTCTATTTCGAAAAAGAATTATATATCTTACAATAATATGGTTTTAATTGAGTTTAGAACACTCATAAACTCACTTACTACCTTAATACCTATATCATTAAAAAAAAAAAATGTACGAATTTTCGCCTCTCTCCATATATGTTTTAGCTTAGGTTTGGGAGTGAGTTTGAAGTTGGCAATATCACTTTTAATACGTTCTTAAATTACTTCAAAATTAATTTAGTATTTAATTTAACAATTTTTAAGGTAATTTTTATATCAGCAAAATTAATTTTATTTTATTATTATTTTTAATTTATAGGCTCATTTGTAGCAGGAAAGAAAAAATATTTGTAAATAAATAAATAAATAAACCCTCACACGGTCTACCTTTCCAACAGCCCTAATTCCATTATTGTATAATTATTTGTATATTTATTTCACACGTAAATACTTCATTATTTATAAAGTTTGGCTTTCATTTTTCCATTGGCAAACCTTCACCTTTAATGGATGGGAAACGCAGCCGAAAATTTTGTTTTCATAATTATTTTTGAATTAAAAAAAAACCATAAAAAAGAGTAAGGACTTATTTTCTTGGATATAATAACTATAAATTTATTTTCTTTTATTTCACCTATGCACACATAAATGGGTACAACCAGAGAAAGAGAAATTCAATTTTATCCTAAAAGTTATCCAATTCTATCCATTTTTATTTTATTTAAAAGCAATGGTGGTAGAAGATTTGAATCTAAAATCTTTTAGTTCTTATGTACACAGATGCTAGTTGAATTAAATTTTTGTTACTTTTTGACCATCGAATTTTGACTAAGATAAAATATAATAAATTAAAGATCTTCCATCAACACGATATATAACATCTATAATACCTTACACAAATTTTAGTTGGATTGATATACAAATTAATCATTTTAGTAATTTTACTATAATTTACAATTTCTTTTTAAAAAAATATATCTCAAATATCATTTTGTCTGAAATCTTATCAAGTTTGTAACATACATATATTTATAATTCATTAAACATTGAAAATAAATTGCAAGACTTATTGCAATTTGAGGTGAAATTTCTGAAATGTCACGAAAGGGAAGGTTTAAAATGAAAATTGAATAATGAGAATAATGAGAGAAGGAAAAACCAAGTTATATGATATTTAATGATTTCATTATAGAATACTAAACAATTTTTTTTTTTTCTAAAACAACATTGATTCTTAAATATCAAAATGTATAGGGTTAAATTAATATAAAAGGTTTAGTCCCTTTGAACTTCGTTAAACAAAACTTTGTTTTTGTGTATCTTAGCTAAATTTAGGGTTTAATATGTTCATACAACCCTCACCTATTTTTTTTTCTTTATCTATCACTTGATATTTAATTTAATTTGTGTTTCTTTAATATGAGAATTATATATATATATATATATATATATATATATATATATATATATAAAATGTAAGTTATATAAAGACCTAATTTGATAAAAGACTTAAATTTTATCGACTTATTAAAAGTCTGTTTGATAACGTTTCACTTTCTTGTTTCATGTTCATGTTTCTCATATTTTAAGAAACATATTTGTTTGACAACAATTCTCGTTTCTTTTTTCCAAAATTTGAGAAATATTTCTTAAAAATTGGCAAGAATTGAGAAACAATAAAAAATATTTTCTTCTATTTCTATTTCTATTATATCTTTCTCACAAGTTATAAACATGAGCTTTTGGTGTATTGGTATTAGACACCCATGATAATGGTCATTGTCTTACAAGTTATGTGTTTTTTTTTTCTTTAAAGAATTTGTTCCACTGCATTTCTTTATTCTCCTTTTCTTTTTAATTTTTTGTATTTACAAAATTCTCCAATATTTATATTTTATTTTACTTTTGAATTTTATTTTTTTTATATTTAAATCTATATATTATTTAAAATTTTAATATGTACATTAATTCATTTATATTTCAAATTTCAACTCACAAGATTAACAAATTTATTTTTTTTTCTTTTATATTTGTTTTCATGTTTTATAATTTATTTATTAATTTTGCTATTTACAAAATAATTATGCTAAATTTATATTTTATTTAATTTTAAATTTTAAAATTATCTAGTATTTAGATTTATATCTTGTTTTAATTTTCAACATGTATATTATTTTGTTGAATAAAAAAATATATGTATATTATTTTTTTTATATTTCACGTTTTGAGTATTAATTCTTGCAATATGCGTGTTTATACATTATTTTAATTCTACTATTTTTAGTATATGTTCTGAAATCTGAGATTTTTTTTAGAGAAAAATGAGTAGAATTTTACAATATATAAATGTTTCTGACTAAGACATTCATTTAGCTTAATTTTAATAATATACAATCACGATATTTACACAAATATATAATTAAGTTGGATTCGACTCAACATCATTTAAAATAAATGACCTGAGTTAGAGATGACAGTGTCAATCCAATTTGGACAACATATAAAGGATATGATACAACTTTGTTATTATATTTTAGTTGTCATGGAGATTTTCTTGTATTAAATGACATGATCACGCACATAAAAAACAAAAATCAGAAAACGAGAAACAAGAAACAAGAAACGAAAACGTTATCAAATGAGTCCTAAATGACAAGGGAAAGTTAAGAAACTTTTAAAAGTTTATAGACTCTCAATATAAACAAGTTTGAAATTAAACCTAAATTTATAATTTAGGTTTTGATGGAGGACTACTTGATTTTTAAAAGTTGTTTTTTCATAATTTCTTAATCATAGTCTTCTTATGTGAACATTTGGTTTATTAGTCAAATTCGAAATTCAAAAACAAGTTTTAAACCCTATTTTTTTTAATTTTTAAAATTTGGTTTTGATTTTAGAAACATTTCTAAAATGTAAACAACAAAACGTAAGAGCTAATAGGCGAAAGTCGAGTCTATAGAATAGTACTTCAATCTATTGATTTCTTTGTTCTCTTATCTATTTTTAAGAGTGTTTGAAAAAACCAAGTAAAGTTTTGAACTCTAAAAAATAGTTATAAAAAAAAAACTTGTTGATACTAAAATTTGATACCAATTACATTATGAATTTGTAATGTTCGAATCGAACAATCACACTACACAATAAAGAAAACACCACACTAGTTGGAGTACTTGGGCACCAACACTATGAGGATCAAGTTATCAATTGTTTAAAATTTTGACATGGTTTTAACACAGTTCAAATGTCTCAAGCTCTTATGATATCACATAAAAATGATTACTAATGTTCACTTGTGAGTTGACCGTTTTAAGCCTTATGATTCGCCGTGACATTAGGAGCCGACCTTCATACTTACTAAATAATTCATTTATCTTGGAATAACTCATTGAGTCTTCTTCTCTTGAAGCTGTATACTTAGCCATATTTTTAACCTATGTCTAAACTTTTTTTTTTTAAAAAAAAATTAGTTAAGAATTCAAGTGGTTAGCTAAAAATGATTAAAATAAATGTGAAACACAAATTTTAAATAAAAAATTGAAATAATTAGCAAACTAGATCTAAGGTTACAACATGTAGTTACCCATATTTAATTCTGTAAAAAAAATAAATGGATTTAAAAAAAGAAAGTTAAAAATAAGGTTGGTTGATATTAAAATGTGGACATAATAATAATAATAATAATAATAATAATAATAAGAGAGTTAAAAAATAATAGAATGATTAATAGAGAAACAATGATTAGAAGGAGAGTTATTGATTTGGTTTTTAGGAACTACGCATGGTACTATCTGACGCACGTGCAATCACGTGAGTTGAAACAAGGGTAGTTTTGGTATTTTAGTACCATCAGTCATGATTTTGACCAATTCAAAATTATTTTCCATCATCACATCGGCTGTGACACAAAGATCACGAGCCTGTCATAATCCAATCACTAGATTTTTTCTTTTCTTTTTCTTTTCAACTAAATCCATTAAATAAATAAAATAAAAATTTATAATTTTCAATTTATAAGGGTAAAAATTTCGGATGTTTTATTGAAATAAGGTTGTTAGGAAAAGAAATTAGAGATTTAGAGTGGTTTTGAAAGTATTTATGGATTTAGTGTTGTTTTGGAGATGTCCGGTCTTCAAGATCGGACCTCCAAATAGTTGAAAAAAGAGGTCCGGTCTTGAGACCGGACCTCCAAACTTCATACACATCTTCACAAAAATAAAAAAGGTCCGGTCTTTGAAGACCGGACCTTCCAATACTCTTACAATTCAAAGCAAATGTATTTGCCCATGGCTCCAATCCAAAGCAAACAAACCATCGGTGACAGTGTTCTATTCCTTCCTCATTCACTGACATGTGTCATCCCTCCTTAAAATTCTTTTGGTAAACTTGTTATTAAAATTATAGTTTTAAATTTGTCAATGAAGCAAATTTTGTTAAATGCTATGAGTAACGAAATTAATAATTTGAATGATTTTAAAAGAAAATAAAGAGATTAAGTGGATTCATTTACAAAATTTAAGAGTTTAATGAAATTGCAATTTTTATTTAAACAAAACATAATAGAGAGTGTAAAAAGACACACTTATGATAAGAATTATAATTGTTACAATTATCACTTCAAAATTAAATTAAAATAATATTTTTCA
>JBBPDJ010000017.1:8485493-8508819 GCA_037974625.1 Cucumis cinereus
TACTTGATGGTTTTATAAAAACCGTCAAGTAATGTAAAATAAAAAGTGTCAAGTAAACTCAAGTTTGTAGTAGTGTGAGAAAGCATAATTCCACACAATAAACGAGGAAAGCATATTGGAATTTTTAAACCAAATGACTCAACATGTTTGTTCAGTTGCGACAACACCAGATCACCTACATTCACTTGATTTTCCATACCAACTTGATAAATCAAATGACCAAGAGCAAGAGACACATGTGTTCAAGGAATCCAGTTAGCAATCTCGATCTTATGCAGTATAGCATATTTAACACTGAGAGCTGCAACAGACAAATGTCCATCAGTAGGCCAAGAAGTGTGAGTTCCTCCAGTAAATTCAGTGGTTAAGGCATCAGATGTAGGAGGCAGAGGCGAGACTTGGACGCCCTTTTTATCCCAAAAAATTGATTGATAATTGCAGAAGACAAATAAAAGCATAAACCATGAACCTGCACCCTGCGATAATCAATATCACTAGGATTATCAGTAGGTAAACAATCAACTCCTGAATCATGCAAGGATAGAAAGAACCAACTTGAGACATTGTCTTGGTTAATCATGCCTGGTTGATCAAAATCCATTATTTCAAATCACGAACGATGCTTGTCAGTAATATTTACTTCATCAGCAATTCGTCACTACACAACATATCTCCCATTGTCTACGTTATATTTGAATATTTGAATATCTTTAACAATAATCTGAATCTTGAGAATATCTCCAAATAAAATAATAAGATCCTCCGAATAAATAGCTAGAATATCTAAACCATTTTTTTTTAAAAAATCCTTAGCAGATAATTAATAAGGATAAAAATAAGTTAAGATATTTATTTTGTGAAAAGAAATTGTCTAGCCAACAAAACCACCAACGATTTAACTACAACGAAATATATATAAATATCAAACTTCATGAATATGATCAAGTGTTTGAAGTAGAATTGCCATGGATGGAGATAGCAGCGGCACGTGGTTTTGGAAGACTATTTACTGCTTTCAAGTTCCAATAACTTTGATACTATAAAAGCCACGTTCCAGTGTTTACTCGCACTGTGATTATTATTAATAATATTTCAATGAGAAAGATGACTTCAAGAGCTCTCAAAATTAGTGAATATCAACATATATAGTTCAAGGGAAAATAATATTTGTGTCCTCAATTTCGAAATCAAAAGCTTAATATTTCTATCATAAATATTAACGAGTAAAAATAAAAACTCCAAAAATCTATCAATTTATCAACAATTTTAATATTCAATACAACAAATTCCCAACCATTTACTTCTACATATGTATATCAACGTAAATTCAGACCTCGATTATGATGAATTAAGAATTGAAGTGTTTTTGACAAGCACACCTATGTGAAAAGATTTTTTTTCTTTTGATACATTTTTCTTCTGTTTAGACAAAATTACTGTTGGTGTCACGTAAAAATCAGATGCATTTTCTTTGTCAAAAATTTAGCATTAACAAGTGAAATTATGATATTTTCAAAAAAAATCATAAAATATACTTAATTTTTTTAATTTAAAAAATATTTAAATTAACCAATCGCAATTTTATCCTTTTTAAAGAACAACATTTGATCATTTTTAGACACACGTGTACACTTTCTTTTAATTAATATTAGATTTAAATGTAAAAACATATACTTTTTTATTAATGAATACTATTCTGATGAAAACATGGCTTTCGTGTATTTTCTCCATGAATTCAAGGTCCTTGTATAAATCTAGTATAATTTGTAGAAAATATGTACTTAAATGGTCCTAAGTTGTAAATATTGAAAATGACCGGATTTCTATCTCTTATTATTTATTTATACTTAGTTTGATGTAGTATCTAAATTTAAGTATTTTTCGATTCTAATGTAACTTCACTTTGACCATTTATATAGTTGGTTAAATTTATATGTTATTTGTAAGTTGGGTTGCATATATGTAAACATATAGTTATCTAATTTGATAATGTTGACAGATTTGAATTGAATAAGATTATAGAAATTTGGGGTTTAGATGAATCTACTTTGTAAAGGGGATTATTATTACACATGTAAGGAAAGAGCATCCAAAATTTTAACTTTGGCCCTAAGAAGACATATAGTATCTAACAAATTGTAACCTTTTTTAAAATTTGCATTCTTATAGTAATTCTTGTTGTTTTTATTATTTTTTAAAAAATAAAGTTTGTATTTAACTATAATCATTAGTTGTTTTTTTAGTACAATGCATGTGGAGAAATTCCAGCATCAAATCATTTATGTTATTAGAGCTAAATTCATTAGAAATTCTTGATTTATGTCATTACAAATCAATATGCGTGGATTGATTTTGAACATTTTTTTCTCGAGTATCAACAAACACAAATAGAGTATGCAAATCCAAATCATTTTTCACATGATCTACAAGTCATTGAGATATGCAATAATAATGCGAGTTACATGAAGGAGATTCATTATATGTATGATGTATCTATTGTACCTGCACCAGTTACAAAATGGAGAAAAGTTACCTATTGTACCTAAAAAAAATGGAGAAAAGTTACAAAATCTTAATTTAGTTACAAATACAAAGAAATGTACATAGAATTAAAAAAAATGGAGAAACGTTACATAATCTTAATTTTAGTTACAAATAAAAAGAAATTTAGTTAAAATTAAAACAAATTAAGAAAAATTACAAAATCTTAATTTAATTACAAATATAAAGAAGTGTAGTTAAAAAATTTTTTAAAAAAAAGTGAGAAAAATTACAAAATCTTAATTTAATTATCAATACAAAAAAAATTATTTAGAAATTAAAAAGAAATTTGGATAAGATGTACAAATTTTCTATTTAGTTACAAATTTGAAAAAAGTAAAAAAAAAAATCATTTAATTACAAAGTTAAATAAGATAGAAAAAAAAAGTGTAATTTTTTCTCTCTCATAACCCATGACATAAGAAAGAGAAAAACAAACAACACTAAAATTCTAATTATTTTGAAAACAACACTATTTTTGTAAATAAATTTTAAAATAACAATATTCATGTAATTTTACCGTAAAAATTCTTCTCTCATAATCCGTTTTATATACAATAATATAGACTTATATTTTGTCATTTACAATTTGTATTGTTTTAATTATATAATACGTTTTTAAGTAATTAAAATGTTTTGAGATAAACTTGGACCTTTTTTTTTTTTGTTAACTTAAATAGAAATGCATAGGAATATTATTAAAATTGAAATAATGAAGGGGACGTTTAATTAAATATAATTCAACTTAAACAAATAATAGCATCTTAATTGTTAAAACCTGTGTTAAGTACGCAAATTACAAATTTGAATTAGTAAATAAAAACAAAACTTTAAATAAGTGGATACAAATAAAAAGAGATTTTAATGATTACAATTATAAAGAGAACATTTATGATAATTATACATATCACTATCTCAATCCCATTTCATATGAAAATGATTACTACGAATGCAATTTTGCTTTTTTTTTTTTTTTTTTAAATTATAATTCTAAATTGTTTTCATAATTCAACTATAATATTTTCATAATTTCAAGTCATCCTAGATACATACTATTATAATCCAAACTAAAATAATCTACTCTTCAAATAAAAATTATTATAACTCAGCTATAATAACCAACTTCTTGCCCAAACGGTCCCTAAAGATCAAATAAACACATACTTAAATATTCAGGTAAACATATGCTTTAACCAATCAAATATTTCTTTTAAATATAATTTTTCAATCAACTCTATTACAGTTTTTTTAACAATTATTATCTATATGTATTAAACTAAAGAATTTTATATTCATGACTAATACCAAAACATGGCTAAACAACTACTAATTAACTTTTTGCTTATGTTTAGTTTTGATGTCATCCAACTCCATGTTTATTAGGGCAATCTTCGAATTCTCACATACTTGTGAATTGTTATCAGGGCAATGTTTACTACTAAGACTTTTGATCATTTGATCATTTTCACCGTTTTTGTACCATAATGCATCCATTAAAATATCTCTGGTTCATTTTTTGGCAAACAAAGTTCTAAGTACATTGTTTAATTACATGGATTTGAGATGTGGCGAAGATCTTTTCTTCTTTGGTCATCAAAATATGTATATTCGAGTTGAATATGGTGGAGTGAAAATTGAACTTCTTATGGGAGTGAAAGGAAAAGACAATGAATTTTATTTTAAAATTTTGAATAAGTAATAATTTTAGAGCGGAGACAGAGCCTTTGAAGTTGGGCTTGGCCCAATTGTTTATCTAAATGGGCCAAGGAGTTTGGAAGTTATCGAAGCTCAATTCTGGAGTTCCATAAACAGTACAGCAGACAGTCTGGCACTTCCAACGTTCGAAATTCTTCAAATTTCAAGAGGCTTTTCATCTTCCTTTGCCCCCATATTTTCATCAACAATTTCACTCCCTTCAATCCCTTTTCTTCAGATGGAGAATCCTGATCAAGTAGTTTCATCACCAACTACAAGCAATCCTTCCATGTCCTTCAAATCCGGTGACTCTCTTTCTCTAAATTCTAATAAAACAATTGAAAACTCAATATCTTATCGGTCTTCGGATTTTCCTGCCTCTTTCTTTTCTATGCTTAGATTTAAAGTTTAAACCATTTCCGATTTCTACTTTAAGGAATTTTTTTATATTTCTTTCTTGTTAGATGAAAACGATCCAAATTATCCTCCATCCGTCGCCATTTTGAATCGGAAAAAACTAGGGGAAACGGAGAAGTCGGATGAAAAGAAGGTTTTGAATGATCGAAATGGGGCAATCCATCCGAAATTTACTGAGAATTCGTTGTCGGAAATCCCAAACGTCGATCCGAAACCCTCTTCTTGTGAAGTGGATTCTGTGTTTCAGGCAGCATTGCCCTATGATCCATTGACAAATTACCTCTCTCCTCGCCCTACATTTCTACGATACAAACCAAATAAGCGGCGGGAGATCTTTTTGAGAACTTTTGGCGAGGATTCTCTGTCAGTTTCTCACACTTCATCTTCTGAAGAAGAACAAACGAATAGTAAAGAGGAGGAGGAGGAGGAACTGCTTGAGGTGGAAAGTGAGGCGAAATCTAATGAAATTGATGATGAAGGTGAAGGAGATGAGGAGGAGGTGAATAGAGGTTGGGCTGTGAAAGAGTTGTTGAAGTTTCTGGTGGTAGTTGTGAGTTTGATTTCGTCTACCTTGTATATCAGTTCCATGAACTCGCCTTCACCTTCATTTGAAGTTTCAGGAGCCTTCAGGTCTGGTTCTTTCTCGATTTTGAATCCTACAATCGAGTTTTCGTCGAGCCCAGTGGTGGAATCTGTTTATGCGAATGGAAGTAATTTTTGGGATGAAGAAGTTACTGAGGCCGAGTCAATGAGGAATTCTGAAGGTGTTAGACAATTGAACAATCAAGAAGATGCAAAAGATAGAGGTTTTATGGAAGAAACCGAGATATTGAATGGTGAGAATGGAGGTGGTAAGGCTGTATATGGAGATTTGTTAAGAGTCGAACTGGTTGAAGAAGGAGAAAAACCACTAGCTGGGGAATGTATCACTGAGGAGATGGCTGAAGGTGAAACAAGTAGTGTTGAGTTTCTGGACTTTGGAGAAACTGGTGATTGGAAAAAGATAAAAGAATCTGAAATGTCTAACACAACATCTGTTCCTTGTTATACATCAGAAGAAGATGAAATTATGGAAGCTTCAAATATCAATGGACTTGTTGTGGTCAAGTTGTTATCTAACATTTCAACTGCTGCTGAGAATGAGTACACTCCTCAAATGAAGGTGGTTGAGAAGGAAAAAGGGGAAGATTTGGAAATGATTGAAAGCAACCCAGTGGAATCTGAGAGTTTTGTTCTTGAGGAGGATAAAGTTACAGAAGCTTCAAATGTCAATGGATTTGATGAGGACAAGTTGTTATCTAACATTTTTTCTGTTGCTGAAAATGAGTACCCTCCTCAAATGGAGGTAGTTGAAAAGGAAGAAGGGGAAGATTTGGAAATGGTTGAAAGCAACACAGGGGAATCTGAGAGTTTCGTTCTTGAGGTGGATAAAATTACTGAAGCTTCAAATGTCAATGGATTTGATGAGGACAAGTTGGTATCTAACATTTTAACAGTTGCTGAAAATTACACTCCTCAAATGGAGGTAGTTGAAAAGGAAGAAGTGGGAGATTTGGAAATGGTTGAAAGCAACACAGGGAAATCTGAGGGTTCCATTCTTGAGGCGGATAAAATCACCATTTTGGAGGGGATAATCAGCAGATTATCCAGTTTTGTTGAAGATTTGAAGAAACTGAAGTCTAAGCTTGTTGAGCTTATGCACACTGAAACTGAGTCTGTTCTTAAGGCTGTACTTGGACTTTCAGTATCATCTGCAGTGCTGACTTGTTTGGTCTTGTCTTTCCAACTTAAGAAGAAGAAAGATGATACAAAAGTACCAGCCATTTCTGTGAGTGTAGAACCGTTGCTGCAGGGTCCAGTTGCAAAAGCTGAGAAAGTTATCGTGAGGAAATCACCTTCAATTAAGGCTACTTGTGACGATAGTAGAACAAATATCGAGACTATCAGGAATTTTGATTCTTTCAAAAATCTCTCATCTTCTATCCATTCAAGAGATGAAGGAGGAAATTTCAAAGAAATGCGCCATAATGAAGCTCCAACAGTTCAGTTCCTTGGTGAGTTCGTAGTGGGAGAGATCAGCAACTCTCTTAAGAACAAGGGTGGATTGAACAACTGGACGATTGAGGTAGAAGATAGCAATTATCCTGGTTCAGTTGAAGAGGAACCAGTGAGCAAGAATATGACTTCTGGACCCGAGCAAGCTTTGTCAGAGTTCTCTGCCACGACTTCTTCCCCATCCTACGGGAGCTTTACCACTAAGAAGAAGATTGTCACAAAAGAGGTGAGGATATTTTTAACCTGTAAGATTTTTTTTCCTTGACATATCAGTATTTTGAAACCGACGAATGGCTCATCTAAGGTTGCTGATTTTCATCTGTAGGTGGGAGGAGATGGTGAAGTAAAGTCGATCCCAACCCCAGTGAGAAGATCAAACAGAATTAGAAACCGTATGATGTCGTAATGAAACTTCATTGCCATGACATGCTCTTCTGCTTTTTGAACATTATTTATTATTGGAACAGCACCCTCCGTTGTTCATATTGTTTGCTTTGTTTCAGTCTAGTATTCCTGAAATTCATTCTAGACAGACTTCATAACTTAGCCATTTAGATTAGTTTCTCTCTTAGAGAGTTTAGTGGCATCATTAATGTCCATTCCTCCTTTTGGATCGAATTTCTGAAGTGAATAGTTGTTTGTTTCAAACATCTTCTATCAAAGAATATCAATCATTCGTATCACCTGTGCCAAATTGTTTAGTGTATTTGGGGAAGAAAATAATCTGTGGGATTTTAATATAATTGAATGAAATGTAATCGTTTCTATTAGAAACTCTCATCAATGCTGAGAGAGTAAAAATTGGCTATAAAGCCAGCCACATGATTTTCATTTGCATTTCTATTGTACAAGCAAAAGTTAGATGGAAATAATGGCCAATTTAATGTTGGAAGTTCTTAAGGATCAAAAGCGTATATAGGAATGGAAGGAGGTCTACAATCAGCCAAATTACTGCCTCTCCTAACTTGGACAAAAGACAGAGAGCTTTTTGATGCCTTCTTAAAAGTTGGAGCCTTTGGAAGGGTATAGGAAGACTTGTGGGTGTCCAAGCCACCTGCATAGCTCTTACATGTATTCAATCTCCTGCTGTATGGATTTGGCTTCTTTGGAATGTCTTCTATGCTCTTTACACTTGATAGAGATGTAAAAGACCGGGACTTTCCCTGATAGAACATTGATAGTCCTCTCCTGCACATAGAGTAGTTGTTGTTAGAAATTTTAGAACAGATTCAGCAATAGTTTAAAGAGTCATACTTATGATTCTAATGAAAGAACTTCATCAAAAGCTTACTTGATTGGGAGTTGAGCAAAAAGCTCTGTGAAATCCTCCAATGGTCCATTAGATTGAGATGAAGAATTTGAAGTCGATGAACACGCATCGTCTGCCAAGTCTGATGAAGATAGCGATTCACTTGAAATCGTTGAATCTCCAAATGAAGATGTTGAAGATGCAACGTTGTACTGATCACCTCCCTTGGTGATCGTCCAATGATCTTCTAATTTTGCATGGAACTCTTGGTGTAGTGTAGCTGAACATGGTTGATGAAGCATAAATCTCTGTATTTCACCCATAATGAAGAAGATGAAGAACAGGAACAAAAAAGCAGAATTTGATAAGGTTTGGTGCTTTTGATGGTCTGAGCTTTTGATGTATTTATATAAGATAACCCCTTTGAATATAAATAACCTTGAGTCTCTGACATTTCTTGTGGAACATTTTTATAGGCATCCAATTATAAAAAGAAGATAAAATTCCAAGAGTGGTTGCTTATTTTTCAAAAGGGAAATTACAGGGAAATTGCAGGTCTCACATGTAGAGGCATGGAAGCTCCAAACAACCAATAGAAAGGGTATGGCCCAAAAGAAATAAATGTCAACCAGTGACCCTGAAAGCATAAAAGCTCCATGCACTGGATGGTGACACAAAGAGGTAAGGTCTAAATTTCAAAATTTATATGAATAGAAAAAAGGAAGGATTTTGAAATAAATAATGTCCTCTGCTTTTGATTGAATGCCTTATCTTAAGATTCTTCATTATCTTGTGTTATGGTATGAATTGCTTGACCTTTTGTAAAGTTTGGATTTGTGGAATTGAAAAAGTTTGGGGATAAGCTCAAAAAAGGGGGTAGGGATGATAGAGAAGATCTATCCATCCACATAAGAAGAAGGGTCGCTATCTTTTTTTCTTTTTCTTCTTTTTTTTTTTTTTTCTGTGGGTATTCCATATCTTATTTGGAAGAGGAAGAATCTTTGGTCAAAAATATTGTCTGAAAAAAACACATGGTAGATGCAAGGAAACTAGGATGCACATAACATTAATTGGTTAGGTGGGGACAACCTTTTTAATTAGAGAAATTTGAAGCCTTGGCCTTAGTCTTAGGGGACAAATTGCAATTATGTTTTATGAAAACCATGTGTTACTCTATCCACACGTTAGATTATCAAAATCTTCTTCAATCCTCCTCTTTTTTTTTTTTTCTTTTTTTTTTCAATTTCAAATCTTCAAGCCATATTTGGATAATTGATATTTATATATTTGTTTTCAATAAAAGAACAAGAAACGTGAACGTTAGCAACGGGCCCTAAATGATAAAGGAAAATTAAGAAACTTTTAAAAGTTTATATAGACTCTCAATAGACACAAGTTTGAAATTAAAGCCTAAATTTATATTTTAGGTTTTGATTGATGACTACTTGATTTTTAAAAGTTATTTTTTTCACAATTTCTTAATCATAGTCTTCATCTTTCTTATGTGAACATTTGGTTTAGAAGCCAAATTCGAAATTCAAAAACAAGTTTTAAAACCTATTTTTTTAGTTTTTAAAATTTGGCTTTGATTTTGGAAACACTTTTAAAATGTTAACAACAAAACATATGAGCTAATAGGTGAAAGTTGAGTTTATAGAATAGTACTTCAATGTATTGATTTTTTTGTTCTCTTATCTATTTTAAGAGTGTTTGAAAAAACCAAGTAAAGTTTTGAACTCTAAAAAATAGTTATAAAATAAAACTTGTTGATACTAAAATTTGATACCAATTACATTTGTAATGTTCGAATCGAACCGTCACCCTGTACAATAAAGAAAACACCACACCAATTGTAGTACTTGAGCGCCAACACTTGAGGATCAAGTTATCAATTAATTGTTTAAGACTTTGACATGTTTTCAACACAAATCAAACATCTCAAATCCCTTTTAATATCACAAAAAAATGATTACTAACGTTTACTTGTGAGTTGACTTTTTTAAGCCTTATAATTCACCGTGACATCATGAGTCAGATCTTTATATTTACTAAATAATTCATTTCTCTTGGATTACTCATCGAGTCTTTCTCTCTTGAAGCTATATACTCTTAGCCATTTTTTTCTACCTATCTCTAAACTTTTTGTAAAAAAAATTAGTTAAGAATTCAAGTAGTTAGCCAGAAATGATTACAATAAATGTGAAACACAAATTATAAATAAAATTTTTTGAAATAATTAGCAACTAGATCTTAGGTAACAACATGTAGTTAGCCATCTTTAATTCTCTTAAAAAAATAAATTGATTTAGAAAAAAGAAAGTTAAAAAGGAGGCTTATTAATATGAATTACATAATATAAAATGTGGACTATTATAAATGTTATATAATAGATGTCCCATTATTGTATATGCTTAGTGTCCAATGCCACATGACTAGTAAACATTGACACATATGTTAACCATGTGTCATTCATATATTTATGGTTAATGTCTATGTAAGCCACCTCATGCATGCCAAATTGCCTATAAATAGTGACATTTGGTGGACATTGTAAGAAACACACACATTGATGAGGAATCCAAAGAAATGAAAGAAAGTGGAAAATTTTGAGAAATTGTCTATTTTCTTATTTTCTATTTGTTTATTTGTTATTTTATTTTAATATTATTTTTTTCGATATTCGTGTTTTCGTTGTGCTTCATTTTCACAACACGTTATCAGCACAAACTTCGACTGTTTTCTACGTCGAAGGTAGGTCCTTAAGTGTTACCATGACAAATCTTGCAAAACTAGAATTTATGGCTCTTCACATTAACGGTAGAAACTATTTGCCATGGGTTCTTGATGTTGAGATGCATCTTGATGTCATGAATCTCAGAGATACAACCAATCAAGAAAAGGAAAAAGCCATGATTTTCCTTCGTCATCACATTCATGAGAATTTGAAATCAGAATATCTAACAGTAAAAGATTCTCATATGTTGTGGAGTAAACTGAAAGAAAGGTATGATCATTTAAAATTATTTTATCTTGCTCAAGCTTATTATGATTGGATGCATTTGAGGCTACAAGATTTTAGATCAGTAAGTGATTACAATTATGAGCTATTTAAGATTAGTTCAACATTGTTGTTATGCCGAGAAAAAATTACTGATGTGGACATGTTGGAAAAAACGTTATCTACTTTTCATATCTCGAATATGCTCCTGCAGCAGCAGTATTGAGAGAAAGGTTTTAAAAAATATTATGAACTTATCTCATGTCTTCTTGTTGCCAAACAAAACAATGAGTTATTGATGAAAAACCACAGATTCAGACCAACTGTAACAACACCATTCCTTGAAGCGAATGTTGCGAATTTTAATCGTGGACGGAGTCGTGGTCGAGGTAGAGACCGTGGTAGAGGAAGAAAACATTATTATTTTTGTGGTGGTCGTTCTAATAATCCAAATTTCAAAAGAGCCACACAGAACGCTGATCATAAAGGGCTCCACAAAATAAAAATTCAAAACATGATGAAGAAGTTTGCTACCGATGTGGTATGACCGGACATTGGTCACGTGTTTGTCGTACCTCGAAACACTTAGTTGAATTATATCAAGCCTCCTCAGAGAAGAAAAAGGAAAAAAAATGTGGAAGCAAATTGTGCCTATCAAGATAATGATATATTTGATCCATCCAATCTTAC
This sequence comes from Cucumis cinereus, assembly GCA_037974625.1. Classification (NCBI taxonomy): domain Eukaryota; kingdom Viridiplantae; phylum Streptophyta; class Magnoliopsida; order Cucurbitales; family Cucurbitaceae; genus Cucumis; species Cucumis cinereus. Next base: position 8,497,139 of record JBBPDJ010000017.1, read on the forward strand.
TAATTTAGATGTGACAAATTTCTTTGAATCTCCTGAAGAAAAGATCGACATAGTTGATGATACAAGTGTTTCTTTTGATTTTAAAAATATCTAGAATAATGTTGTTATATTATCCATCTTCATGTTTTGTTTTTGTTAATATTAACCTTTGTACATTCCAAGTGTTGTTTTACTTAATGTAATTATTTTCTTTTAATGAAGAAAGATGCATCATTTTAATAAACAAAGAAGATCTATGTCTGACTGATAGTGCAACCACACACACAATACTTACAAGTAAAAGATATTTTTTTTTTCCAATTGACGATGTTAAAATGCAAAAGTAAATACAATATCAAGTTCTGCAAACCTGATTGAAGGCTTTGGAAAAACAAATATTACTTTGCTTAGAGGAACAAAATTTACTATTGACAATGCATTGTTCTCTAGTCAATCAAAGAGAACAACGTATATTAATAGTTAGAAAAAATAAGATAGAATATCTCTATATTATCTCTATTGTCTCAAATGAAAAACGTATATTAGAAAAGTTGCCTGCTTTCTCTTCAAGATTATATTATATATATGAGTAATTGAAACATATGCAAAAATGAACTTGAAGTTCATGAATTCAAATATATTTGCTATTTGACATAACAGATTAGGTTATCCGGGGTCCATAATGATGAGAAAAAATATTGAGAATTCTAATGGACACCCATTAAAGAACCAAAAGATTCTTCAATCTACTGAATTATCATGTGATGCTTGCTCTCAAGGTAAATTAATAGTTAGACCATCACCAACTAAAGTGAGAATTGAATCATCTACCTTCTTAGAACGAATTCATGGTGATATATGTGGACCTATTAACCCACCAAGCGGACCATTTAAGTATTTCATGGTCTTAATTGACGCATCCAGTAGATAATCACACGTGTGCTTATTATCAAGCGAAATCTTGCATTTGCAAGATTACTTACTCAAAAAATTAAGTTAAGAGCACAATTTCCTAATTATTCAATTAAGAACATTCAGCTTGATAATACTGATGAATTTATATCTCAAACATTTGATAATTATTGTATGTCAATTGGGATAAGTGTTGAACATCCTGTAGTTCATGTTCATAGACAAAATGGTTTAGCGCAGAATTGTTTGTAAAGTGAAAAGCGGATTAGAATCGTACTATCAGTAGTTACAACGATAATTATAGATTATAAAAAGATGCAATACAACAGTAGTCAAATAAACGGAAAGAGACACAAAGACGTTGATAACCCAGTTCGACAATCCAACCTACATATGAGGGGTTTTCACCTTGATGAGATCTGTTTTATTACTATCACCAGAAGCTTCACCCAGCTTATAATGTTACAATAATAGTTATAACTTACGATAATAACTAAAGCCACACTGATACAAGATTGATATCTCTATGTTGTATCCGATCGACTCCCCCTGTCTATTACACTGATACAATCACAAGCTTCCCTTGTAAGAGAATTCCAATGTGTCTTCAACACATTATTGATCTTGTATCCACTGCTTTCATCGACCTCGTTCTATCAATCATAGAACTCTCCCTGTGTGAATTCTTTTAAGATAGTTGATGAGTTAGGCTCCCCTTAACACATAGAATCCTTTGCATTCATATGCTTCAACATCAATAAGAATAACAAATCACAAGTACTGCTCTGATTCCATTAAAATAACATAGAGAACATCAACCAGAGAAATAACATACATTTTTACAGATAAAAATGATCAACACATTCAAGTAACCCAACTACCTTTTTTTCACTTATTTATTTCTCCACATCAACCAAAACCAAATAATCATAAATTCTCCAATCATAACCATACTCTTCAACACCGTTGGATCACCTAAAAAGACTCCAAGAAATCTCAACCAATTTACAACCAAGAAAAGAGAATAAATAGGTAAATATGGTTAGATTATTTTTCCTCAAGCTAAAAGAAATATGTCAAGCCAATTTAAAATACAACATAAAGCATTTGCAATTAATTGCTGACCATTGCTTATGAGAGCTAAGCTCCTTACGTCTGTATGGGTAGCATGCTGCATCACTTGTGCGTATTAGACCAGCAACTTATCACAAATACTCGCCATTGCAATTAGTATATGACCATGAGCCAAATATTTCTCATTTGAAAATTTTTGAGTGTGCAATGTATGTTCCAATAGCTCCACAACAATGCAGTAAAATGGGTCCTCAAAGGAGGCTATGGATATATGTTGAATTTGATTTTTCATCAATTATTAAATATCTTTAACCCCTGACGGGTGATATATTTATTGCACGATTTGCTGATTGTCATTTTAACAAGACAAAATTTTTAACATTAGGGGGATGAATTCAAAATTTGGAAAAAGAAATTACATGGAATGTATCATTATTGTCTCATTTAGATTCTCGTATAGATCAATGTGAACATGAAGTTTAGAAAATAATTCATTTACAAAATATAACAAATATGTTACCAGATGCATTTGTAGATGTAAAGAAAGTAACTAAGTCACAAATACCAACTGAAAATGTCCCATAAAAAATGATATTCCAACACAATAAGTTGTTATTAATGAATCTGAAGCACGCTAGAAGTGTGGTAGACCAGTAGGTTCCAAAGATAAAAATCCTCAAAAAAGAAAGGGAATCAATAACTCGATTAAGGATACGGATGTTTCAGAACAAATTCAATATTTGATTCCTAACAAGAATATTGAAGAAGATAAAACAATTGAGTATAATAATGAGATTTTGAAAACTATGCCACAACAAAAAAAAGATGGAACTGAACTAATGTAGTTGTTGATAACATTTTTGCCTATAATGTTGCTCTTGATATTATATTTTAAAATGAGGATCCTGAACCAAAATCTGTTGAACAATGTCGACAGAGAAAAGATTGGTCTTTATGGAAAGAAGCAACTAAGACAGAATTAAACTCACTTTCAAAACGTCTAGTTTTTGGACCAGTAGTTCAAACACCAGAAGATGTCAAACCTGTGGGATACAAATGGGTATTTGTGAAAAAAGAAATGAAAATAATGAGATCACAAGATATAAAACAAGACCAGTTCATAGGATTTTTCACAAAGACCTGATATTGATTTTGATGAGACATTCTTCGATGGTGGATGCAATCACATTAAGATTTTTAATTGGTCAGAATGTGTATGCAAATCTGGACATGTATCTTATGGGTGTAGTCACAACATATTTATATGGATCTCTTGATAATATTTATATGAAAGTTTCAGAAGGATTTAAAATACCTGAAACATATAAATCAAGTTTTCAGAAACTATATTTAATAAAGTTACAAAGATCACTGTATGGATTAAAACAATCACGACGAATGTAGTATAATCGGCTGAGTGGATATTTGTTGAAAGAAGGATATTAAAATAATCCAATATGTTCGTGTGTTTTTATAAAGAAATCACAGTCAGGATTTGCTATTATAACTATATATGTTGATGATTTAAATATAATTGGACTCCTGAAGAACTTTCAAAGGCTATGGAATATCTTAAGAAATAATTCAAGATGAAAGATCTCGAAAAAATAAAATTTTGTCTTAGCTTGCAAATTGAGCATTTAGCAGATGAGATATTTGTTCATCAATCAACTTATAGATAAAAAAGTTTTGCAAAGATTTTATATGGATAAAGCACATCCATTAAACATTCCAATGTAAGTTCGTTCACTAGATGTGAAGAAGGATATATTTCAACCTCGAGATGATAATAAAGAACTTCTTGGTCCAGAAGTACCATATCTTAGTGCAATTGGTGCACTTATGTATCTTGTTAATAATACAAGACCAGCTATTGCATTTTTAGTAAATTTATTAGCTAGATACACTTCCTCTCCAACAAAAAGACATTGGAATGGAATTAAGCATATACTTCGTTATCTCCAAGGAACGATCGATATGTGTTTGTTTTATTCAAATAAATCAACTTTTGACCTAGTTGGTTTTGGAGATTCAAGATATTTATCTGATCCAGATAAAACTAGATCTCAAACAGGTTATTTATACGAAAACAACACGACATATATAACTTAAATCAAAGGATGTTATATTAAAGGTGATAGAATAAAACATATTTCACCAAATCTTTTCTACACCCATTTGAAGAAAATGGCGACATCACAATACAACAAAATTGTTCAAAGGACAATCTGACAGACTTATTTACAAAATCATTACCTATAGCAATCTTTGAAAAATTGGTGCACAACATTGGAATGCAACGACTCAGAGATCTTACATAATGTTTCCATGAGGGGGAGTAAATTTTTTTTTTTTGTAAATATATAAATTATATGAAATATGTACTATTTGTTTCTTTCACTAGAATTTTTTTCCATTGGGTTTTTTTCTAGAAATGTTTTAACGAGACATATTTCATATACGTAATAGACATCTAAGGGGGAGTATTATTAATTATATAATAGATGTCCGATTATTGTATATGCTTAGTGTCCAATGCCACATTGACACATATGTTAACCATGTGTCATCCATATATTCATGGTTAGTGTCCATGTAAGTCACTTCATGCATGCCAAATTGCCTATAAATAGTGGCATGTGGTGGACATTATAAGAAACACATATTGGTGAGAAATCCAAAGAAATGGGAGAAAGTGGAGAATTTTGAGAAATTTTATATTTTCTTATTTTCTATTTTATTTTATTTATTTGTTATTTTATTTTAATGATATTTTTCTCGATATTCGTGTTTTCGCTGTGCTTCATTTTTTCACAACATGAACATAATAATAATAATAATAATAATAATAAGAGAGTTAAAAAAATAATTAAATGATTAATAGAGAAACAATGATTAGAAGGAGAGTTATTGATTTGGTTTTTAGGAACTACACATGGTACTATCTGACGCACGTGCAATCACGTGAGTTTAAACAAGGGTAGTTTTGGTATTTTAGTACCACTAGTCATGATTTCGATCCATTCAATTTTTTTTCCATCATCACATCGACTGACACAAAGATCACGAGCATGTCATAATCCAACCACTAGATTTTATTTTTCTTTTTTCTTTTCAACATTGTTGTGTGAATTATACAATTGGTGTAATCAAGCCAAGTCCATAGACCTTAAAAAACATCAATTGAGATAGTCTAATTTTAAAAACAGAAGATAAGGGAAAAAGGAAAAAATTGAAATTTCTATTGAAATCTCGAAATTTCGAGAAATTGAGGTAAAATTTAAATTTCTCACTTACCAAAATATCAAGCATGTCGAAATCTCGAAAGCTCGAGATTTCAACCAAAACTGTACACCTTGTGTAAGTATCATTCATAGATAAATTCTATTTTACAAAATAAAAGATATCAGATATTCTATATTTGATGAAGATTATCATTCTTCAGTTTAAAAAGCATTAGTTATTAAAATACAAGTTTTTTTATAGATAAAATACAACTTTTTTAAATACAAACCTTTCAAATAAAAAATTCATTAAAATGTCGTAATAAAACTATTGTGTTAGAAAACAAAAGGACAATAATGTATGTTTTAATTAGGTTTATTTCAAATATAGCAAAATAAACTAATTAAAATATTTATAAAATATAGCAAAATATCACAATCTATTTATGATGGACTGCGACAGACCAAAATGCTACTATATGTGTCTGTGTCTATCATAGAAACATAGAGTAGTCTATCGTGATTATCGATGAATTTAGTGTAAGTATATATATATATATATAACTAGCTATTTATCAATATCATTAGTTGTCCCAATGGTAAATTAGTCTTCTATCTCGGACATTATGATGATTCAAATCTTACTTTTTACAAATTTTTTTCATATTATTTTTACTGAACTATAAAACCTCAATCTACAAAATTTCTGCATCAGCCACTGATTATGATCTATATAGATTTACATTATGATGGTTATTTTTACACTTACCTAACGGTTAGGCTTAAGAAGGAAAGCTTCAATTAGTAGTTGGGGACCATTTTTTTAGTTACCTTCAACAAACGACAATTAAAAATTTATGTTTTAATCAATATTTAAAATATCGACATTAATAGATAAATTAAAGTCCAAAAAATTAAGAATTCGATGAATGTTTCTGAAAAAAATTATAAAATAAAAAAATTCAAAAAATCAAAATTTCAAACTAATAGTAAGGATACTTTTGAATTTTTTTTTTTAAAGTTTAGGACCTTCAAACAATTTAGAAAATTGGGGTTCGTTAAAATTTAATGATTTTAATTTTGTAAATTAAATATTGTAGATTAGTTAGTATTATATCGAGTTGGTTTTGTGACAGTATGCACGACATTTTACTTCAAATTCTCAACGCAAGCAATTAATATCATTTTAGTTTCTGAGATATGTTTGTTAGTATATTTTCTAGAAGAATGTATTATTTTGTATTCTCTTTTGTTTGAATATTTAATATTTAAATTTAGTAACCCGATAACTTTGCTAAAAAAAAGAGGAAATGTCTATTTTATTAGTATAAATTTTTATTTCCAATTTGTATTTAAAAAATATATATTTATAGAATTTTTATTTGATTTTAACCCCTTAAATTATAATTTATTTAGATTAGTATTTAAATCCACTTAAAAGAATTAAAATTTAAAAGAAATAAGTTTTTATACAAAAGGGAAATTGTAAAAAAAAAAAAATATTAACTTTAAATTAAAAAATAGGGTCAATGGTTTATTTTTTTTAAAAATAATATTTCATCTAAAAACATTTGATCATCAGGTTTGTTTGTACTATTTTTAAGTTCTAATATTTTTTAAAAATATAATTAATAGATTAACATACTTAAATTTACCAAATAAATAAAATGTTATGATGATTGAAATTTACTTCAAACGTACTAGTATTTTTTTAATCCTTAATTGAAAATCAATCCTCCATGATTCAAACCTTACTCTTTTTTTAATATTTTTTTCAAATTATTTTTACTACAAATTTTTTGCATCCACCACTCATTGTGATCTATATAGATTGTGATATTTTATTATAGTAATAATTATTTTAAAAAGTTTTGTCATTTAAAATGATTTATCTTTCAAATATTTTAATATTAGATTTAAATATCATTTTAGTCTATGTACTTTAGGGTTTGTTTAATTTTAGACTCTCTACTTTCAAATGTGTACTTTGAGTTCCTACACTTCCAATAAACCTTAAATTCAGTCCCTACTACTAGTTTATTAAAACTATTGTAATTACTCAATCAATTTCAATAAAATCAACTTGGAGAGACTAAATTTAAGGTTTACTAAAAGTAGAAGGACTAAAATTGAACAAATTCCAAAGTAGAAGAACCAAATTAATAATAATAATTTAGGGTTGGTTGGATTTGAAATACTAAAGAAATGGAGGGAAATAATTAAAAGGAAAATAGAATATTGAAGAACAATGATAAATGATTTTGGTTATAAATAGTTGATAAATGATTTTGCAAAATCACAGCAAAGCCTTATTTCTTATTAAAATTCAAATTGAAAAAACGAAAGTGACAAAAAAGGAAGATGAATTTTATACAGGTTTAGGCTTCAGAAAGCAAAGCTTCAATTAGCAGGTGGGGAACATTGTTTTGGTTACCTTCAACAAACAACAAAACAGATTGTTAGTTTTCTTTCAATCCTCTCTGTAATCCAGTTTTTCATAAAAGGCATCTTTGCCTGTGTTCTTTGAGTGGAAGTAGGCTCTAAATTCCTGAACCACTATTATCTTTGGACTTCATCTTTTTCCTTATAATCTCATCATCTTTACAGAATTGCATGTTGATTTCAATGCTTGTTAAAATTTCATCATCTTTTCAGAATGAAAGTAGGCCCATTCGATATTTGGCTCAAAAATTAGAAGTGAATAAAAAATGACATTTTGATTACATCAACATCTTGTGAGTTTACCCTTTTGTCCCTAACTTCAGTACGCGCGTCCTAGGACCACTCGATGCACGTTACACGTTTACTCGATGCACGCTGCTCGTCTACTCGATAACTCGATCCACAGGTCAACCAATAAACTGACGTTTGACTACTCGATGCACGTTACATGCCATACATGTTACACGTTCCTTGCTATACTCTATGCACGTTACCTTGAAGTATGTTATGCAAATTGACGTTAAGCCGCAATTTTGGGAAAATTTCTGACAATGGGTACAATCTGGTCTTATCAAATTAATGAAAAGTCATTTTGTCTAATAAACCACCTTTTTTTTGTAACATTTCAAAAATTATATTTTCCCTCCTAAAAAAATTAAACAAAGAAGAAAACAAAACTCATAGCATATCACAACCGATTTCCTTTAAAGACATCGTTTGTAGGAAGTTGCTCAAGTCAATCACGTAAGTTGCACTCAAACTCTAGTTTTGGATACTTACCAGATTACACAATAATCAGTTTATGTATGAGTTTGTCAAATATATTAGAACGAGTGTGTTTTGAATTCAGGGCTCAGTATGTGTTACATGGTAACTTGTTTTGCATGTCATGTAAGTTGAGAGGTGTAGCTATAATCGAGCAACAAAATACATTCGTCGAGTATCTTCCAACGTGCATCGAGTAGCTTGCTTGAGTAGCGTGTATCGAGTAGCTTGCATCGAGTAACGTGTATTTTACAAAATGATGAATGTTTGTACCGTAGAATATTTTAGCTGATTTATTTTGTTTGCTTGTATTCTAGGATGGAAAAGAGGTATATATTCATCTAATTTTGTGGTACATGGAATGAGAAGAAACAAAGCTACAGTAAAGGTCGCCATAAGGGTGCGAAGGAGATTCTACAATCACATATGATGCATTTAAAGAAGTGATATACAAAGTGTCCAAGTGCAGTGCATCAAAATATAGTCTAGTTATCCAGGTTAAATATTGTACGGACGTAGAGTCTCCTATTGTATCAGTAGAGGATGGTGATGATGTTCAATTCTTGCTTCATGAATATACCCACAGCAGACTGCTGATATATGTAAGTGTTAAGAAGATCCAAGAAGAAAGGATAAGGTCATTTACAACAGCAGTCTCCCTAGATAATGATATGGAAAACACATGGCAGTATTATGATGACAACGGTATCGGTGCTAAGACGGTATCATGTACTCCTGATGCTATAAACACTCCTGTTATCCTAAACCCTCCTTATGTTTTTTGTGCGAGCGGTGGAACTAATCTAATCGGGAAAGAACACACAGTTCGAAATGTAAAAAGCTTTCTTAGTAGTGGTCAATTTATATAACAATCAACAAGTTTAGGCCATAGTTGTCAGATTGAATCCAATACTCCTAACGTATCTTCTAGTAGTGGTTTTAGACCAGTGGACTTGGTAATTCAACCATCAGTTGGATTAAGCTTGGACACAAATGTTCATAAGGGACCATTTAACAATAATATACTAATTTCGTTAGGGTAAATATGCATTCTATCTTTTGGTTTTAATGATGGACAAGCAATGACAGTAAGGTTTTAATAACAGACTTTTAATGACGGACAACCTAAAATGTCATCTTCAACCTTTGAATTTTCTCCCAAATTTTGTTTAGTTTTCTGCCACAACTTTGGCGACACAAGCCAAAATTGGACATTCTAACTATTACCAATCAATTACCCATAACTTAAACTACATTACCTTAAGATTTGGCCATCCAATTTGCTCCCAATCCACAAGAATTCAAGCTGAAAATTTCGTTGCTCTGTTTCTCAACGAGTTTTTCTACAATTTTTAAACTTCAAATTCGTCACTTCTAGCTGAAATTAATTGTTACCTAATCAAAGAGGGACTTCTTATTTAGCTTACCACCAAATTTGAAGATCCAATTTCAACTCCAATCTCTTCAATTTCTTGAAAAACTTCAATTGTTCAAAACTTTGAATTTTCCAGCTCCACTGACAAATTCTTCATTTTTCTTGGTTCTCTCGGCCAAATTTCTTCAAATTGAGCCTTCCTTTAGCTTCCTCTCTCTTTCCTAAATACATTAGACACAAATTTCACTCAATTTGGTCAAGAATTGAAGCTCAATTTCTCTCTTTATCTCACTATGTTGAACTTTCGGTTGCCCATAATTTTTCTTCTCTTCCTCTCGGTTTTTCTTCCTTCTCCTCCTCTTCTTTTCTTCAATTCAGCCAACTTTAACATAATAAATAATGATTTCCACCGTTGTTTTCATTCAATTGAGAAAATTTGAGAAGAACTTAAAAAATATTTCACTTTCTTTCCTTCCATTCTTATCTCTCGAGTTCACATTTCAAAAAATATCCCATTTTCTTCTTCTTTTTTTTTTTATTTAAAAGTAAATTCAATCCCACAATAATAACAGAAAAATTATAAAAAATAGAAAAATTTACAAAAAATTTACACTTATGTTTATCAACTTCTAAATTTGTTTTTTTCTTTAATTTCTTTATAGAATGTCAAGTATTTTAGAAAACAATTATCAGTATTCAGTGTTGATGACATTTTGACAAATATTGAAATTAAAGAGAGAGTACAGTTGTTCAAAAATATTTTTCATGGATTGTAGCTTTTAATATAGTATAGATTAATGTATACTACTTACTTGACAAAGTTATGAGAATAATATAACATGTGAAGTAAAATTAGATCAAGTACATACTACAATGTGTGAGTGTTTTTTTTTTATTTTTTTATTATTGTTATTATTATAACATTTTGCTATATTTTAAAAATATCCCTTTGAAAAAAGGTTGAAAACACAAAGGACTAATTTAAAAATGCTAAAATCATGACTAAGTTGAAAAACAATTAAAAATAAATTAGGGGCAATTAACACCCACACAGACACATATTTATCTAGAAAAACATTCAAATTAAAAAAGATTATATTGTAAAAATATATAAAATAAATATGAGAGAGTTTTAAAAATAAGGTTTAAATCCTAATCTAGTCTTTAAACTTTGTATCTTGTTCTATTTTTGTCCCTAAATTTTAAAAATGTCTTGTAGTCCTTGCACTTAAAAATAACATATTTTGAATTTTGTCGTTAGGATCCAGTTAACTCTCTAACGAAATGATGAAGTAGCTCCTATATGTGGATGACTAAGCTTTGAGGTATGATGATCATTCTAAAAAATCTAGCGTTTTAATTTTTAATTAGAGGCGAAATGGTAATTTGATTTTTTATTGGAGAATTCAAAAAGTCACTTTGCCTATGTACCATCTCATAATTCATATTTAAGTAATAGGATGAACCTAGACTCTAATAATCTAAATATAAAAAGCCACATCATTATTTCGTTAAAAGAATTAACAGAATCCCAAACACAGGGATCAAAGTAAGTTTTTTCTTTTTCTTTCTTTCTAATTCAAGGACTAAAACAGACGTTTTTAAAGATTTAGAAACGAAAATAGAACAAAATAAAAGTTTAATAGACAAAAATACAACTTTAACCTAAAACTAACTATATTAATTAATGGAATTTTTTTAATAATGTTTTTTTAATAATTATTGTCAAATTTAGGTGAGAAGGTTTGAAAATGTCAAAAATAGGGTTGTGGAGTCGTGTCTGGGTACACGACTTCAGGACGTCGTGGACGGGCCTGACGTGTCTGCAGGGTAGCAGCAAGGACGGTCAAACTGCCACCCTGCAAGACAGCTCAAGAGAGTCGTGGACGGGGTCCACGACTTCAAAAGCG
>JBBPDJ010000017.1:8519871-8529885 GCA_037974625.1 Cucumis cinereus
CATACCCTAGTGTGCACACCTAGTATAGTAGCCTTAGGCTCACATGGATACACATGCTTAAAAATAAATCATCGTAAATTGTGCAAGTCACATAAAACATATCATCATCTTAAATCATTTCTCAAATTTCCAAGAAACTCGTAGTACTTGAAATCATGCTTAAACATCACTAATAACATGGTAAAAATCTTATAAAAACATTAAACCATCATAACTCATGATTTCGAGAAATCTCGTAAAACGTGTAAAACGTGCATCGGCCCTATAGCAATCAAAACATGCTCAAACAGTTATGAAAATCATCTCAGTAAACATAGACAGGGCCTAACATATTATAAAACATGCTTTTATCGTAAACAGGCATAGTCTCGTAAAACGTGTCAATATAATATTATTATATTCAAACTACTGGAAATGCCTTAAAATAATTAAATCATGCTTCAATCAAGTTACCATGCGAAAGTACATCGAAAAATATGAACACCATGATTTTTCTGAAATTTTCTAAAATTTTTGCAAATTCTCGAAAAATGTGCATTTCGATAATTATTTTAATATTAAATATTAAAATAATACTATCACTCACAAACTTGACGGGCTATCCCTGGCTTGTAAATTTTTCCAATTTTCAAATCTCCTGAAAATAAATTCAGAATCGACCCTTAAGTCACTTGGCACGAAAATCGAGGAAAACCAAATTTTCCTTAATACTATTTATAAATATAATTACATACATAATTAATAATAATAATAATATTATAATTTCATCTTCTTCACAGGTTCAAACTCAAGAAAACATCTAGTTTTCCGGCAGCAACACTGACTCAACTTCGGTGAGACAATTCTCTCAATCTACTTACAATTAGAAGCTCTAACCTATGTCAAACGATTTATACATGAGTCTATTTTCTTACCTCAAAATATTAGCTTCAAACTTCTCGTGGATAGCTCGAATTTGCCTCTGGAAGTCACGTTGCTCAGTTTTCCGACGAGCTTAAAACAGAAAATTACAGCTTCGATTTCTCCCTACACAAACCAAATTAACTCAATTCCTTTTACACAACTCTAAATGAACTAATAATCTAGCTTACCTCCAAAAATTAGATCTTTATTCGGCCTGTAGACGGAGAATTTGATTTTCAAAGTTTCGGGTCTGTTTTTCGCAAAATTCCAGCAGCTCGAGCTATTTTTCTTGAAAATCAGTGGTCTCTTCGGCCAAATTTCTCCAAATTGATCTGTGCTTCACCTTCCTCTCTCTTTTCTAAGCAATTTAGACACAAATTTCACTCAATTCGGTTAAGAATTGAGCACAAAATCTTTACTTTCTTCCAAGTGTGCAAGATAAAATTGCCTAGAATTTTCTGTTTCTTCCTCTCGGTTTTTCTTCCCTTTTTCCTTCAATTTCCTCTTCTTTTCATTCCAACATGATCACAAAGATACTTAAGGATGAGGTTTCACCGAACACCCATCCAATTAAAGCAAATTTGAAGAGAAGGAAGCAAATTCAAACTTTTTTTTTCTTCTTTATCCTAATCCTCATGGCACACAATTTAAAAAAAAAATCTATTTTCCTTTTTTTAAAAAAAAAAATACTAAATATAATTATAAAATAAATAAATTTCTTTTTTCCATTTTCTTTTTCCTATTCTATTCTTTTTTTCTTTTATCAACAATATTTTATTTATTTTTAACAAAACTACAAAATTAATTTTAATTAATTAATTTTTTTTTCAAATTCTTAAACAAAATTACTAAAATACCCTTCGATATTTTATTAATAAATGTACAACAACAACTTAAATACAAAGAAAAAGTCGGGTATTACAAATAAAACTCAACACCTTAGAGAAGGCTGGAAACCTCTCCTCGCAAAAGCTCCAACAACTTTTCCTAAAATAAAACCTACTTGCATCAATTCCAAAACATTCTATTTATACTCCTATCATTGGTGAATTAATGGTGGGGGCCCTTAGATATTTCCCACTCCTTCCTTATTCTCTGTCGTGGCTATTGTATAGGAAATCATTTTCTTGCCTTTCTTTTGTATGTGTGAATAATTGGGGGCCTAACAGATACCTCCTTTATGAATAGGGCTACTCATTACTCAATGATAGCACAAAAAATGTGTTATCTAGCTCTGCTTAATTAGAGGTTGTTTCTATATTTTATTTTTTTATTCGATTATTTTATAGGTTTTGAGCATCAAAGAGGTAAAATCGAGCATTTTAAAAGAAAGTCCAGCTAAAATGGACCAATTCAGAGTCCTAACGAAGTATTTAGGCAAAAGACTCAAAAATTACAAAACTACCACTAAAAGGGATGCAAAATCCCTTTTTTTGTGACACCGCCATGACACCGTCATGTAGAGTACAAATTCGTAGCTTTGTTTTTTAGGTAATATCTTTTGATCCATGTGACTGTTTGGGGCAAATGACCACTCATTGTTTAGGTTTTTCTGTCATCTATCCATCTACAATATTAGTTTTACGTTTTATTTCATCTTATCTCTGGAGTCAAGAAAAAATGATGTGGGTCTCTATATTTTCCACCATTATAAGAAGGTAAGATCTTTGTTCTTTCTAGTTTTGAGAATTTTGGAGAAACTCACTGTATTTTTTGGAGTATTATGATAGAATGATTGATATTTCATTGTCTATGGATTTTACTCTTGATTTATCGGTTCTTACGAATTACATTTTCTTGTTATTGATTGAAAACCAACTTTAGATTAACATATAATTGTATATTAATATCCAAGAAGCAATATATTAGATAGGCTTGTGATTTGTGGTCGACAACAAAGAGCATAAAACCATATTAAATTTGTAATTAGGTTTTTCCTATTAGAAATTTATCCTAGCGTAATCCCTAAAGTGTAATGTGATTAATTAACTTGACTAGGATGCTTCTCATCTAATTAAATTGGTTAATTTGATATTTAGGACCATTGGTTAGCTTTTAGTAAGAAGCTAAAAATCATACAGAGATAATTCAATGATCAAAATTACATTGATTGATTCCATTTCTCTAAGCTAGAACATTTCGTTTGATTGCATTTCTATCTTTATTTTTTTCTTGCAACCACACCAACCTCCCCCCCCACAACAATAGGACTTGAAGTTGGTTTGCCTACTACTTGATATTACCGCTTTGCATTAGGGAGTTGTATTTAAATCTTACTTTTGGCATAGTAGGGGAAAAGAGAATTTAGGGTTCTTTAAATCTATTCCCTATATGTTTAGGCTTAAGTAGAAGTGTTTTAGACTTGTTTATGCATGAATAGATCTAGGAAAAGAATTCTAATTTGTGCATCAATTGATTGCTTGTTTTTAGATTGTATCGTTGATTGCATGTTTGGTTCTTGTTCGTTAAGGCATGAGTAAGCAACTTGGAAACTTGGCAAGCTATCATGTGTGACTGTATGTTTATTTTACTTTGCTTAGGACGATCAAGATTTAAGTTGGGGGTGATGATAGCATTAAAAATACGCTATCTTATTAAGCTTAAACTCGAATCATTCTAGTATTTTACGTGTCTATTCCATGATTTTGTAGGTAGTGAGCTTAATTCAGATCATTCTAGGCCATAATATTTATTTCGGGACAAAACGAGCAATATTGGAGGTTTAGAGCGTTAACGGAGCAAGGAATTGATGATTGACACATTGAAGGCACAGAGCCACGGTGCCGTAAGATAGAATGAGGCTTTTTTTAGCAAAACGCATAGCGCTGATGCGTTAGGAACTTGGAAGACGGAAAGGATGCACGCAAAGCCACGGCGCCGCGACACTGACACATTATTCTTTTAAGTTACCTAGTTGTCAGCCCTCGCGAGATATCTTTTGGACATATTCATAGAGATTCTTGAGAGAAAACTCTTGGCACTCTTTTGATCATTTTAATTGAAGACTTTTACTTATTATCATTGACAGTTTTGATGATGTATCCTAGCTAAGGTACACTTTTCTAGCTTAGCTCGTCGTTAGGATATTTTCTCTATTTCTTTGTCTGTGAGCTTTTCAACTATGATCTTGATGTAACGATGGTTTGATTCTGTTTAATATTGACTGAAACAACATATTATCGAACGCTTGGGGATGTATGTTTACTGCTTGAATTTATATGCAATATCGTGACACTTGATTTTATATTTTTCTAGAAGCAAAGAGTTGAGTTAACTTACAATTCTAATTAATTAGAAGAGTATTGATTTAACCCAGTTAGGATCAAATCAATAGAATAATTAGCTACGCGCTTGAACCTTGTAATTCAAACACGTATGTTTTTCATCTGGTTGGGTTTCACTAATTTGTGGTTAGGACAACTTGGTTAGCTTTTCTAATTAAATTGGTGAAAATGCCATGATCGAACAAATCAAAATAGGGAGAAATTCGTCTTGACTCAAGCTTTATTTAATTGATTCACATTTACAATTTTCTTTGTTTCATGCAATTTATTTTTGTTGTAGTTTAGACAATCATCAACCGCCCCCCTCCCTCGGTTACCTTGGTTGAAAAATTATTTGGTTTGAGAACTTTACGTGCTCCCTAAGTTCGACCTGGACTTACCACTAAGACTAGTGCTTGGTATGTGATTCAGTAATATATTTGACATGGATTTGGACAACGAAATCCGTTGGTTACTCAACTACAATGTACTTATCACAACTTTTCAATACTTATATTAAAAACCAAAGTAACAATATATAAGTACAATCTCAGACGTGTAATACTTTCAAAAAATCATATTTGAAGCAGTATATTCATAAATACACAAAAAGAAGGGGTAAAAAAGAAGCCCAAAATACATAGAATGGGTAGAAATCAACGACCAAAATCACCACACTCTTGCTTTCTCATCCTGATTCTTCACACTGTTATTTTCTCTTGCGAACAGTTCACAGCCATAAAAGCAGGACACCAGTTCAAAATCCCAATTATGTATAGAATAGAAGAAGAATTTAGAGGCCTTGATCAATCAGGTAATCTCCCAACTTCTCAACAATCATGTTGCACTGTCCTGGAGTCATGGGTTCATCATATAAACCAAAAATCAGTGCTTGGGTTGTTTTCTTTACAGTGATCCCAGAAGTGCCCTGTCATCAGGTGGATGAAATATAAACAAATTTTGAAGAACCATCAGAAAATGTACAGCTATTCTTATGAACAGCTGAAATTTATTGCGTGATGCAAAGTGCAATGTATAAGATTGTATGTTAATTGGAAATTTGAGGAACTGAGTTGGATTGGATAGAGGGTTATCAATGATTCAATAAGAAAAATGTAGAATCTTATAATGACAACAATGGAGAAACTTTGCCATAAATAATCTATACTGTGTGAACATGCATGTTTTTGAAACACAAACAAGTCCCAGATTAGAGATCAAGTGACGAAAATGATCTTCCCCACAAGTTTTGGTCTATCCTTTGGATTTGATTTGATTCCTAGAGAAGAACGCATTAGTGATGGCTCAACTAGCCAAAGTCAAATGGATTAACAATTTTCATTCAACATCTTTCAGTTAGGAAAAAAGAATAGCCTAATAATCGGAATATGGTTTCAATGTTCTTTTTAATCATAGAATAACCAGTCCTAACCTGATCAGGTTTACGTATAATCTGTGTTAGATTATTCATAAAATAGAATGAGCAACATTGATGATGGATGATGGATAATCATAAGATGAGAATCACGGCAAGATATGAAAGCTGGTACCAAAGCATACCTTCTTTCCACGGATAACAGCTCCAGATTCTCCCTGAATAACCATGTACTTTGATCCACCAAGGTGCAACCCAGTCGGGGCAAGAGATCCAGGCTCATCAAAATCCTTCATAATGGCAGAGATCTCTTCTGGCTTGTACTAAAATAACAAAGGAAGATAAATAATTATTCATCCAGAAACTACTATCAGCCAACACAATTGCAATGAAAAATGTGCTTAATCAACAAGAATAGTTAAGAATCGCCAATGCAAAGTTTCTAATCTCAACACAACTAAATGTATTTGAAACAGAAACAATCCATTTCCCAATCCACGCTCATGCTCATGTCAATATACAATATACAATAGAAACAATCTAGAATCAGCTCGAGAAAGCAATCGGAAATTTTAAAGAAAATGAAAGTGCAAAATTCTCAGATCTCATCAAGATCATAATAAGTAGATAGTCGATTTTGAGGAAATGCATGGCTCATTATATCCGAAACAGAAAATGAGGTAGCCGAATTGATCATAACGTGGACAACAACCAGAAGGTAGAAGAAAAGAAAACAAGAATATAGCATATAATAATGAGAAAGACGGCAGTAGAGAAGAAAATTTGATGAGAGAAAATAGAAAAAGAAAACCTGAGGGAAACCGGAGCTCTGAGCCCAAACAGAACCGTCGTTACCGATTATAGCAGCGGCTTTGAGATGTTGGCCATCAACCTCATACATCAACTGATCATCAATATAAGATTGCCACGACATTTTCAATGTTGACTGAGTTAATGAAATGAATCAACGAAATTCAGTCTGTAATTTCCGTTTATCTGTTTTGGTTGTGGTTTATTCGTTCTCACTTCGAAGAAGAAGAAGAAGATGAGGGGTATATATAGTGTTGTTTCTGTGGGACCCGTGGTAGGGCCGGACTGGTTGATTGAATTTTGGTGGTCCTTTTATCATGTATTTTGCACCGTTGATTTGGATTTAATGGAAGGAGTGCCGTTCATGTTTGTTGCTGTGGGGTTTCTACTTTTTAATCCACAAGACTCGTTCGGAGTGGGGGACCCTAATGAAACGTGGCAGATGGCAGATGGGGTCTGTGATTCGCTGTATCCACAATCATTGTTTTTTCTGTACATGCTATCTATCATGACCGTCTGATGCTCTTAGCTGGCTTTATCTGGGCCCGACTTTCTTTTTAATTCATAAAAGATGCTTTTAACATTCATTTCATTTTTTGTGTAGTCCAATCCAAAAAAAGGTCTCTTATTATTTTCTAATTTCATTTCTTTAAGAAAGAAATATAACAAATTGTAGTCCACTTTAAAATTTTCATCCAAAATTTGAGATTTTGAATGGCTTAAATCTTCGTAGAGGAGGGTGTTCGATTTTTCTTCCATTTCTCCAAATTTCATATTTAGGTTGGTATTGCTATATTTTCATCCAAATTTCAAGCTTTCCATCTTCTTTTTTTCTTCTTTTTTTTTTTAACTATGCTAGCTCAAAGAAAATTTAAGAGATTTTTTTTTCTTTTTTATTGTACAAAATTCTTATTTTTAATAAACTGCATATTTTCATTTAAATACTTTTCATATCATTTCACCTCAAAGTTAGTCACAGATCCAAGATTTTATGTAGGGGGGGCACGAGTTCGTATCAGTATAATTTTGGATGCATCGATATGATATTCAAATAATATAATATCGTCAAAGCAAACATAACTAGCTAGCATACGAACAATGGTTGATTTAGAATTTCATGTTTGGGGGCACAACTTTATATAAGTGTAAAATTTTAGTCCATTAACTTCTAAATATATGTCATATATGTAGTTTTTGAACTTTAAAATTTTGGTAACCATTTTGTTTTTGTTTTTGAAATTTTTGCCTATAAACACTAACCACCAATTTTCTTCTATTGTTATCTACATCCTAACTATAGTTTAAAACATCAAGCCAAATTTTGAAAACTAAAAAAAGTAGCTTTCAAAAAGTTATCGTTTTTTTTTAAAAAAAAAAATTGACTAATAATTCAACCATCGTATTTAAGAAAAATGCAATCATTGTGAGATAATGAAAGAAAATAGACTTAATTTTAAAAAAGAAAAAGAAACGAAAATGGTTAAACAAAACCAACCATTATAGTTTTCAAATTTTGACTTGATTTTTTAAATGTTCGATAAAAAGTAGATAACATGAAAAAAGTTTGAATGTAGAAATATAGTTTATAGTCTTAATTTGAAAAAAAGACAAAATAAAAAACAAAATAGTTATTAAACAAAGTCTAAATAGTTGCGAACACAACATTTAAACGTGTACCCAAAAATAAAATTGAAATTAAGTCTTCTAACCCATTACAAAAATCTATTAAAATTATATATATATATATATAAAAGAAGTTAAAAGCTATAAAAGTTGGTTAATTTAAATGGGAGAACCTTTGCATTAGTTGAGATTTAAACCTAGAAGTAAGATAAACATAATCATTACCTAGACCAACAAATCAAGCATGGAAGCTTAGTCTTATTAGAGCACGCATATTTTATATTTAAATATAAATACATTTAATTTTATATTTAATAGAAAATACAATGTGCATGTGTATACCAACCCGATGTAAGGGGGCATGTGCTCCCTTTGCCTCTTAATAGATCCGCCCCTACCTCAAACTTAAATTTATATAAGTTTTTCATGTTTCTCTCTTTCTCTCTCAAGAACTATCTACTGATTAAGTCTTTCGTTTTCTTATTTCTTTTTCATTATGTTGTTTTGTGTTTAGTGTTATCATTTTTTCGTCCTTGAAAAAAATGGATTAGTTTAATGGTATGATTTTTCACTTTTGTATCTACGTCATTTTATATTAAATAGTTTACAATTATTTTATACTTCTTTAATGTTTAATTAATTTTCAATATTTGATATTATTTTTTGGGCAACCAACTACCACAAGCAAAAACAACTTCTAAAGTATGGTGGTAGTTGCAATTACATTCTCAAGTAACAATTTGACATTTAAACTTCTAAAAATGCTAAAATTGAACCTTCAAGCTTAACAACAATTGTAAAATTTGACCCACAAATAATAAAAATTGAACTTATCAAACTTATATAATCAATATAATTTATACAATTATGTAAATTTGATGGTCCGATTTTAAATATTGGATAACTTTGATGACTCAATTTTCTATTTTAAAAATTTAAGGATATAATTGCAACTACCACCATACTCTAGGGGTGAGTTTGAATTTGCCCTTTTAAAAAAAAAACTTTTTTTTTTTAATTTATGATATTCCTTTGACATTTCCACAGATATTTTATAAATTCAACCACAATCAAAGTTTTACTATTATAACAATTTTCATCAATTTTTTTGTAAAGTTTTCCAATATTTACATCGATATAGCCAAGTTTTCCAATATTTACATCAATATATCCATAAAACCAAAACCTCACCTTGATGATATTTTGGTTTATTTACCCTTTTAAGTGAAAAATGTTACAAATCTAACATGGTAAATGATTATTTACAACGATTAACTCTAACTTAAAATCTCATCAAAACTAAGGGTAAATTTATAATTATTTAATGCAAACAATACTCGATCAATTTATCAATCTACAAATATAGAAAAACCAATTAAATGTAATTGAAAGACTATAAATCATAATAATATTTTAAACTTGAACTACCTTCAATAAAAAGAAAATATAGAAGGCCAAAGGTGTTTGTCAATAAAATAATATCAATTCTTCAATTAATTGAATTATATTAAATCAGAGTGGGACTAAAACGAAAAGCAAAAATCCATCATGCAATAATTCATTAATGTACTGAAAAATTAAAAATTCTTGTTCATTTATTTTAGGATTAAGCGCATCAAGAAAAAAGAACAATATAACAACCAATGGATATATTGCTTGAAATTCAAGCTTGAAGATTGCTGGGCAACAAGAAAAATGGCAATTTTTTAATTTTCATTTGGAGAAATAGTAAAAATCAAAATTAATTATATAAATGGCAAAATCAAAATAAATTTAAAAAAAAACTAAAAATATGCCAATAATACTCCTACCAAAATCTCACCAAATACACCATAATTAAAAAGTAATTAACATACCTGACACCCATCAAATACAAGCTTGAACCAAGAAAAAAACTGTCTATTTTACTTTGTCTTTCCACCCTTCAACCTATTCAAAAGAAAAAAAAAACTTGTTCACGGTGGCAAAAAGAAAAATTACAATCGAACTCGTCTAGTAGACACTCTCCACCGCGACAACAAAAGCTCCGGTACCATTAAG
>JBBPDJ010000017.1:8538069-8575356 GCA_037974625.1 Cucumis cinereus
CTCGAAAAACGTGCATTCCGGTAATTATTTTAATATTAAAATATTAAAATAATACTATCACTCACAAACTTGACGGGTTATCCCTGGCTTGTAAATTTTCCCAATCTTCGAATCTCCTGAAAATACATTCAGAATTGATCCTTAAATCACTTAGTACGAAAATCGAGAAAAACCGAATTTTCCTTAATTTTCCTTTTTAAACCAATTCTTTCTCCTAATATATTATTTTTAAATATACATAATAATAATAATAATAATAATAATAATAATATAATTTTTTTAAAAAAGGATCTTATTCTTCTTACAAAATCCCCATTTTTTTCTCTTTTTATACCCAGTTTTTCGACAACTGCAATGGCCCAACTTCGGGGAGACAATTCTCACAATCTACTAACAATTAGAAGCTCTAACCTATGCCAAACGATTTCTACATGAGTCTATTTGCTTACCTCAAAAAATTAGGTTCAAACTTCTCGTGGATAGCTCGAATTTTCCTCTGGAAGTCACGTTGCTCAGTTTTCCGGCGAGCTTAAAACCGAGATTTGCAACTTCGATTTCTTCCTACACAGACCAAATTAACTCAATTCCTTTTACAGAACTCTAAATGAACTAATAATCTAGCTTACCTCCAAAAATTAGATCTTAATTCGGCCTGTAGACGGAGAATTTGATTTTCAAAGTTTCGGGTCCGTTTTTCGCATTTTCCAGCAGCCCGAGCTCTTTTCCTTCAAAGTCAGTGGTCTCTTCGGCAAAATTTTTCCAAATTGAGCTGTGCTTCAGCTTTCTCTCTCTTTTCTAAGCAAGTTAGACACAAATTTCCTTCAATTTGGTTAAGAATTGAGCACAAAATCATTACTTTGTTCCAAGTGTTCAAAAACAACTTTTCCTGATTTTCTCCCTCTCGAGGCCTTCTCTTCTCTTTTCCTTCCAATTCCTTTCAATTTCAGCCAAATTACATCATTTGAAGATTCATTCTTGCCTAACAACCAACCCATTAGAGAATTGGAGAAGGATTTAAGGTAAAAATGTTTTTAATTTTCTTCCCCTTAATTATCCCTTTGGCACACATATTAAAAAAAACAATTTTCCTTCTTTTTTTTAAAATAAAATTATAAAATAAATAAATAAATAAATAAATAAATTTCTTTTTCCTATTCTTTTTCTTTTTCTTTCTTTCTTTCTTTTTTTTATTAACAAAACTACAAAATTATTTTTTTTTAATTCTTAAACAAAATTACTAAAATATCCTTTATAAAAAATTACTAAAATACCCTCCAATTATTTTATTAATACATTTACAACAAACAACTTAAATACAAAAAGTCGGGTATTACAGAAGTTGTATTCTTAGACTTTGGAATTCTATTAAGAACATAACACACAGTTTGAATAATTTCACCCCACCAGTATGGTGCAACTCATGAATCAAGTAAAACAACAACTACTAATTCAAATAAAGTTCTATTTTTTCTTTTTGGCTTTATCGTTCATTTCAGGAGAATAAGGTGTTGTATTTTCATGGATTATTCCATGTCGACATAGAAGTTGTTAAAGGCAGCTGAATCATATTAAGTTTCTCTATCACTACGAAGTCTCTTAATGTTTTTGAGTAAATTGATTTTCTATTTAAGTTATGAATAATTTAAACATGTCAAAAGCATCACTTTTATTTTTCAGCAGATAAGTAAAAGTGTAATTAGAATGATCATTAATAAAAGTTATAAAATATTTCTTACTGTTCCTAGTCAAGACACCATCAAATTCACGTAAGTCTGAATGAATTAAATCTAGAGGCTCAAATTTTCTAATTACAGATTTATACGAAGTCTTAGATATTTTAGCTTGACTACAATGTTCACATTTATCAAACTCTTTTATTGACAACTTAGACATCATGTTCAACCTACACATGTTGCTAATTATTCGTTTATTAACATGATAGCGCCTGACATGCCAAGTATTAAAAGAAGACTGAATTTTTTTCATTTCAAGATTTAGTTTAAACATTCCATCAGTTGCACAATACTTCCCCACAACGACATTGTTTTTAGTAAGAGTAAATAAATCTACTCCTATTGTCTGAGTGAAGCCCGCCTTGTTGAGGAGATAGCCTAAGACCAAATTCTTCTTTATTTCTGGAGTATGCATAACTTCCTTCACAATGACCGTCTTGCCAGAGGTGAACTTTAGCACCACTTCGCCGACTCTAGCAACCTTTGTTGTGTGGTGATCCTCAAAAAGTATTTTTTTAGCCTTAGTTTTTTTTTTTTTTATATTTTTTAAAGAGACTAAGGTCATGACAGACATGACGTGTGGCCCCAGTGTCTAGCCACCAATCTTTAGAACTCCCGATCACATTTATTTATGTGATCATGGCATAAAGTTCTGCCTTTGTCAGGTTCGGCTATCCAGCAGAACGATTTTTGTTCCTACAATTCATTTGTTGAGTCTTGATGTTGAGAAGGTCAAGGACAATATGCGAAGCTCACAAAGAAAATACAAAAAATAATTAGGGCTTCAACATAAGACATTATATGACTTGAGATATAAGGCTCTCAAGTCTAAGTGCTAATTATCTAAGTTATAATTGGAGCAATTATATAGAATTGATTACTTTAGGCTTCTAAGGGTGCTTCAAGCAGCTTGTATCCCAGGCGGAGACCTGATTGAATCCCTTATTTTCCATTAGTATTAATTTACATTTTAAATTGCAAAATCATAATCCAACTACGTTTATTAGTTGCATTTAGTTTCAATTCAAATTATTTTTTGAAAATCAGAATTTTGGAAAATCAGATACGATATTTCAAATACTTTCCATATTATTATTTGTCAACAATGTACACTTGCAGTTAACTATCGTTTTCTTAGTAGATTCTTAAATCAAATCAATCCATACACATTTTCAGTCATCCAGCCTTGATATCCTCCTATTCAATAACAAGATGACTCTATAATTCTTTACCATGGCCTTTGAAATGAAATTGCCAAAGGTTGCTATAGTTTCTCTATAATCTTCCTCTTGCTTTTCGCCTAGTTACAAGTTTATTCTATTTTTAAATTTGTTGCCTACACCATTTAGTTTGAGCACAACTCTTTCTATGCGACCAAAATAAGACTTTATTATTGTATGTAATCGATTTTATTTTCGAAAACACCAACCATATTAACAACTTTCTCCCTTGCCATTACAAACTCATATACTGAAACTCAAATGACGAACTAACCACTCTTTGACACTAAAAATTATGTCCAGAATATCTCTTCCGTTCTATTCTGCAAACAAAAAAAAAAGAAAAAACTTGAAATTGAAGAAGAAACTCAAGTCCATTTTTAGGGTGTCGAGCTACTCACACCCTAAAAATGAACCTTCAACCTATTCATTGAAAAAAAAACATGAAATTAAAGAAGAAACTCAAGTCCATTTTGTTTGATTTCATCTTTATTCGTAGGGGTAAGCTATTTTGTTTTTTTTTTTTTGTTTTTGTGAAATAGTAGGGTGAGATTTCTTCCCATAATCGAGAATCAATGTTCATTTTATAGCGATTTTGACTTTTGACCAAGATTTTGTAAACTCTATTATTCTCCGTTCAAAAAATCGTTATTTTCAAATATAGCAAAATAAACCAAAATTTAGCAAAATATCACTATTTATCTACGATAAACCAAGATAGACTACTATTTGTGCCTATATGTATCATAATAGACAAATAGTAATAAATTCTGATATTTTGCTATATTTGTAAATGTTTTAAAAAGTTTTCTCATCTAAAATAATTTTCCTTAAAAGAATATATATGTTTAATTAATGTTTATTATTATTTTTAGATAAGAAACATTTCATTAAACGAATGAAATTGACAAAACCCCATACACCTATAGGTGATTATAAATAGCTTGCCAATTTAAAACAAGAAAGGATAATTAAAGTGCTTGAACGGATGCCTAAATTTGCACCGAAACAAAGCAGTATATAAACTTTATCTAAAAAAAACTGTAAAAGACAAAGCAGAATCCTTGAAGATACAATTATTTCTTTCCCCCCTAAGACACCAGAAATAAGCTCGTGTTATAGCCATCCAAGTAGTCCTTTTGCTTCCATGGAAAAGGTGTCCAATGAGAAGAGCTTCTATAATGCTTGTAATATGGTAAGGAGTAACAACCCAACCAAAAGCTTCCATAATATAATTCCAAAACTAAGAAGCAAAGGTGATATGAAAACTCTAGGATTTGAAAATTAGGAACTTAATTGACGAACCCCTAATAACAAATTCTAAAACCCCCAAATCATTTTAGCAAAAATCCTAGAAAATTGATTAATTTGGATTACCTGTTGATCGATGACCAACAGATAAAGATAACTAATTCCTCACTCCAAGTTCGAACACTCTACAAGCAAGGTGATCAAACTTACCTGAATGTTTTTGGCTTGCAACCCTAAATCAATAATTGCAAAAGAGGACGATGAGATTTTGTTATCTACCAAATAATTTTCATTCATAGAAAACCGTAAAAACTTCAATTATCAAAAAACTCATCAAACAACCTAAAGGTAAGACTTAAATAGGCTTCCAATAAAACCCTAATGCACTGTAAAAAGACTAAATTAACCATATTTAAACATTATTAACAAAGATAAAACTGAAATATATTAAAATTACATCATAATTATTAAATAAAATTAAATTAATAATTTGATGCTTGGTCGGTTCATATCATCTTTTCCTTCTTTTGATGGATTCATACTCGAATCTAAATCAAAGCCTTGTAAAGCAGTCTTAATGTCATGAGAAGAAAATAATGTCAATCTTCTTGGACTTTTCTTGGATGATCTCCATTGCAAAGCATCATTGAAGTCATTAGATATCAAAAGTAGAGACCATCTTGGATTCCTCCTAATTTTGAAAGAATATTGGTCCTTCAAATCTTCATTTAGTTTGTGACCATCAAAAGAACTTAGACCACTCATGGAGCTTTGTTTTAATACTTTTACTTCCTACAAAAATTCAAAGGAAAAACTAGGTAAACTTGGTTGAAGTTCACCTATCAGAAAACAGACTCCTTGGTCATCCTTACCAATTTTCAAAAACACATTTTTTGCTTTTCTCTCATCAATGTTTGCACACTTTTCTTCTTCATATATTTCTATTGTTTTTTTTTTTTTTTCAGTCTCATGCCTTTTGTCTTCCAACTAACACACGACAAATTTTTCTTCTCTTGAAAGCAAAGATACACAATAGTAGGGTCAAATATTACTTTGGACTCTAATGGACTAAGAAGTACGTCATATTCAAGTTCACTACCATCTACTTCCTCTTTTTCACTACCATTAACACATGCTTCTCTAGTAATAGGTTGTTCAACAATTGTGCCAAGATTACAATCATGTGAGTCCTTGCAATCTAATGTCTTACTAGACAAAACATCATGTTCATGCATTGACACAACATTATTATGCTTCTCTTTACTAGTGGTGGCATTAAAATTGAGCTTGGATTTAGTGTACCTTGAAGTTTTCCTTTGGAGTCGCCTTTCTATTTTGATGGCAACGTGCACCATTTCTTCTAAGTTCTCACAAGGTTGAATTTCTTCTCGATCGGCAAGCATATCAGCAATTTGCTCATTAAGTCCATTGTAGAATCGATCCATGGTAGTTTCCTCTTCCTCATATATGTCAACTTCCTCAAGTAGTAATAATAGCTCTTCATAGTAAGTGTTTACACTTTTGCTCCCTAGCTTCAAACCTTGCAATTTGTAGAAACCCTCAGGAACACAATGCTTTCTCATTAGCACCTTGATGTATTCCCATGTGAGTGTTGCATGATTTTCTCTTCTCCTTCTTTTTGACAATAAATATCTCCACCATGTTAGTGTATATTCTTCAAATGTAGAAACAACAGGTTTTACCTTTTTCCTTTTCACTGTAATGCTAATATTCAAATATGACATCAATTTTCTCCTCCCATAAAAGATACGCATATGAATCTGAAGATCTTCCAAAGAATAATAGAAAAATGATTCGATCTACATAACTACTTCTCAAACCTCTTCTTTCTGTATACATTACTTACAAAAATTCAGGTGTCCAAATGTTGATTCAGAGTTGCATGCCAACAATAAAACCAAGCAAGAAGGACTGTAAAGTGTCAAACTCAAGCAAAGAACCAATTGAATGCAACAAAAAACAAAAATTAGAAATAAAGAACTCAATGTTCGAGATTCAACAAACTAAGCAAGAAATAATAAGAATATGATATTTAGAATTAAAAACCTAATATTCAAAATTCAAGAATTATGCAAGATGAACAAAGAAAACAAACTACTAGACAAAATAATGATAAAAAGAAACAAAGAATTAAGATAAAGTCCAACGACATTAATTTTACCCAAAACTCAATTCAAAACGTCAACCAAATGCCCTTTAGAAACTATTAATTTTCTTATGAAAGTTAAGCAGCTTAAAATTTATGAAAATTCAGCAGCTTAATTGACATGCCTGTTTGAGCTGCTTCGAATTTAAAAAGATTTTCTCAGTGCACCGTCGCAACCTTTTTTTTTTCTTTTTTTTTTCTTTCAGTTCTCACGCCAGCAATAATTTTTTTTCTTCTTTTGTTTTTTTCTTCTTCTTCCTACGGCAAGAGGTAGCGTCCTTCCCTTTTTTTTTTTTTGGCTTCTTCTTCCTCTTACTGTACGACAATAAGGATTTTTTTTTAGTTCAATCAAGAACAAAACAAATTAAAAACTAGTGTCAATCAAGAAAGTGATTAACATATACTTAATCTAGAGCCTAGGCTCTGATACCAAATGATATGAAAATCCTAAGATTTGAAAATTAGGAAACTAATTGGTGAACCCCTAATAAAAAATTCTACAACCCCCAAATCAATTTGACAAAAATCCAAGGGAATGGATTAGATTTGGATTACCCTTTGATCGATGACCAAGAGATAAGGAGAACTAGTTTCTCACTCCAAGTTCGAACACTCCACAAGCAATGTGATCAAACTTACTAGAATGTTCTTGACTTACAACCCTAAATCAATAATTGCAAAAGATGGCGATGATGCTCTGTCATCTACCAAAGAATTTTCATTCATAGAAAACTCTAAAAACTTCAATTATATAAAAAAAAACTCCTCAAACAACCTAAAGGAAAGACTTAAATAGCCTCCCAATAAAACCCTAATGCACTGTAAAAATACTAAGTTAACCCTATTTAAACATTATTAAAAAGGATAAATCTGAAATATATTAAAGTTACATAATAATTATTAAATAAAATAAAATTAATAATTTGATGCTTGGTCGGTTCACATCAAAGGAATAATGGACAAATAAATGGCGATGTGTTATAGTCATCAAAGTAGTCTTTTTGCTTCCATAAAAAGGGTTCTTTTGTTGAATTAGGTTTTTGACAATGGTCGCTTCTTCCAAGAATTTAAATCCCGTACATTTCATGAGAGAATTTTCATTGGACACCTTCCTCACTCTCCAAAGTTGCAAGTCTAGCTGATTTATCGTAGCAGACTGTCGAATGCAGATTTTGTAGCTCCCTGTGAAGCTTGTTTTTTTCTACTGATTGTGGTGTGAGGTTTCTTAGCTTTAGGAGGGGGGAGAGAAGGGATGACCATAACGCACAAACCATGTTACTGAAGGATGGATGACATATCATGAAGGCTTAGAGGATTGTTGGCAGAGGTGGATGGAATGTTTTCGGGCAAAGGGTTAGGTGTGGAAGGTGGTTGTTGAATCGAATTGTGTAAGTCTTTTAGTACTCGAGGCAAAGTTGTAATTGGTAAATAAGCTTCTGCTGGATTTTCACCAAAAATCGTGTCTTCCAAGGCATGAGGGGCCAAAATAATCATTTATGGTGTTTAGTTCAGGGTCATGTTTGTGAGACAACGGGCTTGTCATGTAAGCTTCTGATTCAGAACAAGAGTGTGGCTGGCTTTTTGGGACTAGTATCTAGGATTTTCCTTCCTTTAATTGTGGACTACCATTTTGATAGGTAACCATAGCAAAAGATAGGAGATTAATGAGTGGAGAGGGAGATTTTGGTGTATTTAAATCGTGTGGATTGGAGTAATAAAAATTTTCTTGCAAAGTAGGAGAATTTGTGGGGATTTGGGAGGGCCGAAAATCATGGGGTGATATAATTTTCTAATTTGTAGTCAAAACAATTTTTCCTTTATTTTCGAATGGAGAATTTCTTTCTAAAATAACCTTATGGTGATTAATTATTTTCGCTGGCAGTTTTGTAACATTAATTGTTGTCGGCTTAGCTAGGTCAACTTGTTTTTCCACCGTCGAGTCTACTGCCACCGTTGCCATCACATTGCTAAAGCTTACTGATGTGCCTCGTATAGAAACTTTTAGGTCATCTTCGGCTAGATCTTTCGGTATGTGTATGTGGGATGGAATGAAACCTCTTTTATTTAGAACCACCTTCAACCTAGCAGTTCGTAGATCAATTTCTCTTGCTGTTTGATGTGAGTAGGTGATAAGTCCTTCCCCCCTCCCATTGATCACCAATGAATTTAAAAATCTTTTCCATCCAAAGGATCGGTGGAAGATCATCAACTTCAATCCAACCTTCAAAGGATGTTTTGTGCTATGCTTGATAAGAAGATAATGACACAACATTAAGATATCTCAAACAATATTTACCAAGCGTAGTCCACCCTATGAGTTGCAATCAAGAATTAGCAATGACTGGATCGAAAACGTGAATTAGAGTCTTGTCATCGAGGAAAGGGTTCACTACACAGCGAGATGAAGTTAATTATTGTGTCACTTCCTTAATCTCTTGCCAAGAGTCTCAGAGATAATATTTTTGAATTACCACCATTAGTTTCCAATCTGTGTGTGGTGATGGATGGCATGTGGTGTCCTTCTCAGTGGCTTGGTATGGAATTTTACTCCTTTGTGTTGGAAGTTTTGGTCTAATCGGTCCCATTGGACCTTGTTTTGAAGATTGTGGTTGCACAACATCCTTATAAGTGTGAGGTTAATGGGAAGGTGATGTATGACCAGACCTGAACTCCGAGATGAGTAAGAAGAATGAGAACCAACCTTGATTTTTATCTTCCAAAGGGATAAAGATTTTGGTCCGACGGTCGGTGTGGTAAAGGTGAGTTAGTTCAACATAATAGCCATTCTTGTTGTATAGTTTCTCAATCCACAAAGTTGCTCCTTGATTTGTAAATTTCTTGAAAATAGTTGCAGGGGTCATGTTGAAGGGTGTTGAAGGAGAAGGTTAGCCAGCTAAGAGCATTCCAAGAGAGGTAGAGTGTTTGGGTTGAAGAATAGCCTTTCTATGTGATTTTCACTCCTTAACCATTGCTTGATTCATTGATTTGGAGGATGAATAGTTTCCGATCAATGTGTATGGATCGGGTAGGAAGGCTGGATGGAGGTGTTTTCTGGTGGAATTCCTGGTGGAGAAACGATTATGGAGAGTTTAATGGGGGCGAAAGGGCAAGGAGGGGAGAGGAGAGAGGAGAGTATTTTTGACATTAAGCATGGTAAATTTGTCTTTAATGTTTATTAAATTGAGAACCAATGTTCATTTCTCATAATTCTCCTTTCATTCCAAACACTACCATGTTTTTAGTAATTAATTTTATTATTTTCAACTCTATCTTTCCATGTAAGCAACAAAATTATTTTGACACCCTTTTGGTACACTAAAAATATTCATATATAATATTTTGAAGAACCTAATTAGTTATGATATTTTAAATATTTATTTTACAATAAAGTACACGGGTGTTGTTTGATCATACTATATAATATATCATGTATGACAAAGGAACTCAAACTCAACTTCGTCATTCATTGTCCTCAAAAAGATAAAATAAAATAAAAAAATCATCATTCCTTCAACAAACATGAAACATGACCAATAGACAAGCATGCCCATTCGTGTCACTCCTTTAAATATAGTTTTCTTAACATCAAGATGAAAATAATAAATATATTTCAGCTTACGAATCGCTTTTTTTTTTTATATTTGTGAGTATCCATACCAGTTTACTCGCATATCGAGTAATCTCACAAGAAATCTACCTGATCGGTTAACATTTGACTGGTAGAAAATTAAATTGTAAGAAATTGATTATCATAGATTGAATTCATAACTTATGATTTTTTTTTCTTATATATATATAACTTTCGACGTTGATTTCTAAAATATTTAAAAAAACTAAGTTCTCTTAAAGAAAGAAATATTAATGTCAACTTGATATAATTCATGGTTGAAGGCATCAAGAATCTTCTCAAACATTCGAGTCCACACCTAAAAAGTAATGCTATTTTCCAAAGTTAAATATATATTGATCTATCAATAAATGTAACCAATAGAATCTAACTATACACTCCAACTATATTGAACAAGAAAAATCTTACAATAAATGTTATACATTGAATCTAACCATTTTTTAAAAAGAGAGTTCTAACTTTTGATCTCAGCTTCAACTTTATCAAGTTAACTGGTAGGAAATTAAAGCTTCGTATAAGACTAATAGGGCTAAACTTGTTTCCTTCGAGTTCTTTATATGGTAAGTTTTACTACTCCAATCTATGATGATCATTGTCACTGACTCACAAGTGTAGTATTCCCTTCCAGAAACAAACTAAACAAACATCTGCTCCCCAGTCCCCAAAGGCTTATTGCCTACAGAGATATATATTTTCCATTAGACTATGTTCTTGAAGCTCTGCTCTACTAAGGAAATTCCAACCCAAAATAGCTACCTATATATCAATTTGTCAAATCAGTTGTAAAGTCAACCCTTCTTTCTCTTTCTCATTCTGCTTAATTCAAGTTTTAATTCAAGTTTCCTTCTAAAATATTTGACAAATTAGCCCATAGAGGTTCCCTCATAATCCGTGAACTGTAGGTCTAGGTAGCAAAATCACAGGCTGCCCGAATATGAGAACCATGGGAGATTCAAGAATATTCCTTTTCAATCTCTTTCGGACTTTTCTACTTTTTCATGTCTTCCTCACCAATCCTCTAGAAGCCACCATCACTCTTTTTTTTTTTTTTTATAACTATTTTCCATTTCAATAGGTCACCCCATGACGTTCTTCTTCATAAAAGTCACCACCATCTGACGTTCCTGTCGATCAGCCTTCAAATATGCCTTCTCTTCTTCCTTCTTCTTTGACCTTCTTCAATTCCCATGGATTCTTCCTTTTCTAGCTTCTCTTCTTCTCCTTCCACTTTCCTCAACTTCTCGGCACCCGCCTCCAATCACCTCCCCCGCTTTCGGAACGCCGGATCATCTCCGATGGATCGTAATGGTGGGAATGGTAGAGATGCTTCTGGAGATTCCTCGACTGGTGGTGACTTTCATTATGTTCTTGAGGACGTCCCTCATTTGACTGATTATCTACCTGACCTTCCGGTAGGTGGTAACTCTTGCGAAAATTTATTAATATCTTAACCATGACGCCTTATTAATGTTTTAACCATAGTTAACCAGTTAGTTATGTTCAAAAAAGTTTTTTTTTTCTCTCATTTTGTTAGGTTTGATTCTGATTATTTTAGCCTTTACTATTTGTGGAATTACCTTCAATGATTAAAGTAATTAAAAAAGTTAGTAATCCACAAGATCATGGTCAAAAAGTTAAATTTCACTTTAGTATCTATCCTGCTTTGATTGTGAGTGTATATGTTTTATGTTTCTGTTCTTGGATCACCTTCTTGGTATTGTGAGCTGACGAGTCGCGTTTGAGATGATTTTTTTTAAACTTTTGGCTTGTTGTATGCTCGTCATAGAGATGTTAGCGGGATCATCGAGAAATTCTTTCTCAATCTGCCTAGTGGGGAAAGAGGCCAGTTTCTTTGACATGCTTGTGTTTCTGCCATCTTGTGAGTTTTGGAATGAGAGGAATAGGAAGGTGTTTTGGAGAGTTGAAAGGAGGAGGGAGATTTCGTCAGTTTCTCTTTGGACTTAAATTTCAAAGACTTATTGTAATTATCCTCTTGACATGATTTTATATAGTTGAGCCCCTGCCTGTCGTGCTTGTGGTGGGGTCCTGTTTTTGTGTATGTGTATTCTTTCATTTTTTTTCTCTCAATAAAAGCTGTTTATTTTAATAAAAAAAAAAAAGTTTTGTTTTTGTTGTTTTCTTCACCGTTCATAATTTTTAAATTACTTATTTTTATGGACGTATGAAGAATGAAACTTTGTTTTTTTACAGGCTCATCCAAATCCTTTACAAAACAATCCTGCCTATTCTGCGGTTAAGTATGTTCCTTCGGTGTTTGGTTGATGCACAATTTCTGGGAATGACATCAATTCAAATATTAATGAGAATTGAATTTTCTTCAGGCAATATTTTGTTAACGTGGATGATGCTGTTGCTCAAAATGTAAGTGATCAAGTTCTACTTCCTGAAGTTGGGATTCAACTATTCTGATTTTTCTATGCTTTTGTTGGAAACAGGTTGTCGTTCATAAGAACAGTCCGAGAGGGACACATTTTCGACGTGCTGGACCTCGTCAAAAGGTTACTAGATGTTTTTTTTTTCCCTACAAGTGTTTTGCCATCATTGCTTTAGTTTCCTTGGATTTTAATCCAAGTCCAAAACTTTTCAGGTGTTTTTTGAATCCGATGAAGTTCATGCATGTATTGTAACTTGTGGAGGGTTGTGTCCTGGTCTTAATACAGTGATTAGAGAAATAGTATGTGGATTGTACCATATGTATGGCGTCCACAAAGTTGTTGGAATTGAGGTGATTATATACCCTTTTCACAATCCTTAATCACCATTAACATTATCACTAATAAGGGCAATTTTCACCTAACATATAGGGAGGGTACAAAGGTTTCTATGCAAGGAATACAATTTCTTTAACACCCAAGTCGGTGAACAACATCCATAAACGTGGAGGCACTATCCTTGGAACGTCAAGAGGTGGTCACAATACCACCAAGATTGTTGACAGCATCCAACACAGGGGCATCAATCAGGTTTGAAGCCATCATTAACTCAAAGATTGTTTATTCCACACGTGAAAGTATGTGACAAATTCATAAATAATGGTTTGGAGTCTCTTGAACCCTGCATTTTGGTTCTCAGGTTTACATACTTGGAGGGGATGGAACTCAGAAAGGAGCTGCTGCCATTTTTGATGTAATGCACATTGGTTTGGTTATGTTCAAATGGGTAGAATATCTAAAGATTGAAGAGCTTTGAGCTCATACAAATTATGGTTCTTATTTATACAGGAAATCAGAAGGCGTGGGCTCAAAGTTGCCGTAGCTGGAATTCCAAAGACTATTGATAATGACATTCCTGTAATATTAGTGAACTCAGTGAACTTGTCGATTAACTTATCAGCATGAATCATCACGTCCATATTAAAACCTTTCCACCATTCTTCTTCTTTTAGGTCATTGACAAGTCATTTGGTTTTGACACTGCCGTGGAAGAAGCTCAACGTGCCATTAGTGCTGCCCATGTTGAATCGGAAAGTAATGAGAATGGTATAGGTTTGGTCAAATTGATGGGTCGCAATAGTGGTAAGATTTTGTCACTTGATCGCTAGTTGCGGTGTGAATTTGTGACCATAAATGTTTTTTCTTAACCAATCTTATTTGGTCTTGAATCACATAGGGTTTATTGCAATGTATGCAACTCTCGCAAGTAGAGATGTCGATTGTTGCTTGATACCAGAGTCACCCTTTTATCTTGAAGGAGAGGGGGGCTTATTCGAGTACATTGAGCATTGCATAAAAGAACATGGACACATGGTTATAGTGATAGCTGAAGGGGCTGGACAAGAACTTATGTCTGAAAGCATACATAAACTAGATCAACAAGATGCTTCAGGAAATAAGCTACACCAAGATGTTGGTTTATGG
The DNA here is from genome assembly GCA_037974625.1 of Cucumis cinereus. Classification (NCBI taxonomy): domain Eukaryota; kingdom Viridiplantae; phylum Streptophyta; class Magnoliopsida; order Cucurbitales; family Cucurbitaceae; genus Cucumis; species Cucumis cinereus. Next base: position 8,551,947 of record JBBPDJ010000017.1, read on the forward strand.
ATATCTCAACAAATCAAAGTTCGTCCTACCTTAATATTAAGTACTTCTTGATTTTAAAAGAGAATATATACATCATTTGCTTGCATATACTTATAAGAGATTAACTATGAGTTTTTGTTGATCTAGGACTACTTCAAAAAAAAGAGGAAGATGGTAATAAATCTCAAATACATAGGTAGCATGGGTTATCCTTCTCTATCATGCAATTCTTATATTTCTTCAAACACACGAACATATTACTTATTGTAATTTTTTTCTAATTATTTTCTTTTGTAGATCCTACGTACATGATTCGAGCAGTTCCTAGCATTGCATCAGATAATATCTTTTGCACCCTTCTTGCTCAAAGTGCCATTCACGGCGCAATGGCAGGATATACTGGATTTACAGTAGGCCCAGTAAATGGAAGACATGCTTACATACCATTTCATGTGAGCTCAATATCATAAACCTTTACTTTCCTATAGTTTCTTAAAGTTAATTGTTCATCTATTGGGATGGAAAGAGGTCTAGTACCTGAATATAGACCAATCTTATGTTGCTCCTACATTTGCAGCGGATAATTGAGAGACAAAACAAAGTAGTGATTACTGACAGGATGTGGGCAAGGCTATTGTCTTCCACCAACCAACCAAGTTTCTTGCACCCTAAACATGTCAGTGATGAGCAGAACGACAAAAATCTATCGGTCCAATTGATAAGTAGTTTTAGAACAGAGAACCATGTAGAAGAGAACAATGTAGAGAAGTTAAGTAGTCAAGTGAAGGAAGGCATTACCTCACACAGGTTAGCTAAAGCTGCTAAATAAGTATCTAGGGATCGCTATTACGTATGTCCAAGAGATGAACTAAGCCTATTAGCTTGAGGCTGATATCATTCTAATCATCCACCAGCCAAGTTTTTTTTTTTTTTTTTTTTTTTTTGGGATGCTGAGATGAAAAAATAAAGTTATATGTATCCTTTACCCTTATGAAATTCGGCTTGTTCCATAATTCATGTTCTGTAATAAAGTGGTGTATCCTTTTTGTCATGGTGTCAAGAAAAGAAACAACGAGAGTTGATCAAATACAACATAGAGGATCTCCTTCTATCTCTCCAAGCTCACAGCCAATAGGGTTGCAGGAAGTTTAAACTCAAGCGAAGAATAAAACTAAAATAATTTCCATTGAGTAAAATACTTGGTGCAATCACCTCGGATGCAATCATTTAATTGTGACCAAGTTTTATGAACTACTTGAAATATACTCTTCTTTCGAGTTCAGCGGTCAGTATTCATATCATGACAATTTTTATACACTAACCCTATCTCTACCGATATTATAGATGGAAGGCAAGTTTACTAAACTCAAAAGTTACATTCAGCCACACGAACCTTGAGACTTTCCTAAATCAAGCTTACCATTATGTAAACTACAATCATTTCAAATTTCGAAAGCACTATTACAGATCATAATTGAAGTGTATAAAAATTATGGCAATGGGAAGAAACAGTGTAAACATATAAATTAATCCAATGTAAGTTTCGTTTTTAATCTTTTTTTAAACAAACTTTTAATCTAGGATTTTACAGAAGCTACCACTGCTAATTATTGTTAATTGACTTGGTGTGACATTAATTCATGACTTTGTTTTAGTTATTGTTGATTTTTATAAATAAAATATATATACGAAGAAAAACTGGGATTTCGTGGAAGAACTGGTGCAATCTTAAGTAGAAGTTTTGCCATTTCAGAGTTTTTTTACCCCTGATTTGGCAGAATAAGTGAAAGGTCAAACCTAAAATTCCAAATAGTTTGTTTGTATTCTAAGGAGACACAAAAAAGTAGTTATGTTATGATTTAAAACCCACAAATACGAACAATGATGGTAGAATTAATGTACACAGAATATGATCAATGGACACAAATTACCATATAATATTTAAATGTTTTTCAAGTCTATAACAAGTGGTGGGGAGAGGGGAAAGCAGGAAAATATATCATTCTTTAAGTGAAATTTCGAAGAAAACCATGGACATTAATCATCTTGAAGTGCTAAGATCAGGCTAACCTAGACATAAACATGTTGAAGTGCAACAAAAATGTACTCTTGCACAATACTAGGATCACCACCAAACAAGGAGTGAAAGACTAGAGAACCTTTGAGATCAGTGAGATCCAGAGACGTTTGGAGTATCGAGGGCAATAATCGATAATTGAACAAAAGTTGGAACGTGGTAGAAGAGGAAAGAATTGGGACTTGGAAGCGAGTTCCAGGAGAGGGCGTTTTTTGTACAGATGGCCCCTTTTCAGGGGCCATTCAAATTTTGGCCCAAAAATTAGAAAAATAGAAGTGAATGGAAAATGGTCTTCTGATTACGTCAGTACCCTCTGAGTTGACCCTTTTGTCCCTGATTTCAGTACGTGCGGCCCAGGTCCACTCGATGCACGTTTATTCAATGCACGCTGCTCGTCTACTCGATTACTCGATCCAAAAGTCAACAAAAAAATTGAAGTTTGATTACTCGATGGATGTTACACGCCATACACGTTACACATCCCTCACCATACTCGATGCACGTTACCTTGAAGTCTGTTTTATGAGTTGACGTTAAGCCGCAATTTTGGGAAAGATCCTGATAATGGGTACAATCCGGTCTTATCAATTTAATGAAAAGTCATTTTGCATAATAAACTACCCTTTTTTTTTCTAACACTTCAAAAATTTTATTTTTCGTTCTAAAAAATTCCAACAACGAAAAAAACAAAACTCATAGCAACTCAGTATATGCATATCACAACCGATTTCCTTTGAAGACATCATTTTGTAGAAAGTTGTTCAAGTCAATCACGTAAGTTGTTCTCAAACTCTACTTTTGGATACTTACCAGCTTATACAATAATCAGTATATGTATAAGTTGGTCAAATATATTACAATGAGTGTGTTTTGCATTTAGGGCTCATTAGATATTACATGGTAACTTGTTTTGCATGTCATATAAGCTTAGTGGTGTAGCTATAATGAAGCAACAAAATACATTCGTTGAGAATCTTCCAACGTGGATCAAGGACATCAAATAGCGTGTAACATGTATTTTATCGAATGATGAATGTTTTTATTGTAGAATATTCTAAGCTTATTTATTATGTTTTCTTGTATCCTACGATGGAAAAGAGGTATATATTCATCCAATTTGGCGGTACATGAGATGAGGAGAAATAAAGCTATGGTAAAGGTCGCCAAAAGGTTGTTGAGGTTGATTCTACAATGACATATGATGCATTTAAAAAATTGATATACAAAGTGTCCAAGTGCAGTGCATCAGAATAGAGTCTAGTTATCCGGGTTAAATACCGTACGGACGTAGAGTCCCCTATTGTATGAGTGGAGGATGATGATGACGTTCAATTATTGTTTCATGAATATATCCACAACAGACCAACGATATATGTAAATGTTGAGAAGATCCAACAAGATATGACAAGGTCATTTCCAACATCAGTCTCCTTAGATAATATGGAAAACACATGACAGTATTATGATGACAACAATATTGGTGCTGAGACGATATCATGTACTCCTGATGCTATAAACACTCCTGATGCTCCAAACCCTCCTGATGTTCTTTTTTCTAGTGGTGGGACTAATCCAACTGGGGAAGAACACACAGTTCGAAATGTACAAAGCTTTTTCAGTAGTGGACTGTTTGGAGAACAATCAACTAGTTTGGGCCATACTTATCAGATTGAATCCACTACTCCTAACTTACCTTGGAGTAATGGTTGTAGACGAGTGGACTTGATAATCCAACCATCCACTGGATCAAACTTCGACACAAACATTCATAAAGACTAGATCTCCTTCAGCAAAAGCGACGTTAAGATGATGCTGTCATTGTTGGCTATCAAGAACAATTTCGAGATGCGGGTTCAAAAATCTAATAAAGATTTGTATAGTGTGCAATGTATACATCCTTCTTGCAAATGGGTTGTTTGAGCAACTAGAACGAAAGGGTGTGACATATTCACGATAACCAAGTGTACGACTAAGCACACATGTTTAATTGAGGTGTTGAATCATGATCTCAGACAAACGAGTGCATTTTTCGTTGGACATTTAATTAAAGACAAGTTTGGAGTTGGTTGTGGTGATTGCCCGTGTCATATCATAGACGACATGCGTCAACAATTTGGAGTAAATATAAGTTATGACAAGACATGACGAGCTAGGCCTTTGCTCTTTTAAGGGGGATTTCTGAGGAATCATATGCATTGTTGCATGCCTACTGGAAAGCTCTAAAGATAGAAAATCTCGGGATCGTATTTGAGATCAAGTTTGAGGACAACGTATACTTCAAGTACGTGGTTATGACATTGGGTTCGAGCTTGCGAGGATTTAGTTTTTGTCGCCTTGTTATTATTGTGGATGGTATCCATTTTAAGGGTAAGTATCGAGAAATCATGTTGGTGGGTGTGGCTATGGATGACGACCAAAGTTTGTACCAGTTGGCATACACCATCGTTGATAGCGAGAACAACGATTTTAGGACGTGGTTCATATCTCATTTGAAATCCGCAATTAGCGAATGTCATGATCTAGTGTTTGTTTCAGATCAACATCAGTCCATTTCTATTGAAGTAATATTTCTCATGGCATACCATGCTATTTGTACTTACCATTTAAATGTTAGGTTTTATGTCCAAAAACTCATAGATAGTAAATGTAATTTGTTGATCGCTATAAGTAAAAAATTATTATTTTAATTTCAATAAATAGTTATTGATTATTTTTGTCTAATTAACCAAAATCTAATAAACTAACATTCTAAGTTGTTTTATGCATCTTGAACTGTATGTGGAGACATACAAGGATCAATGTTCAAGATACAACGTAAATTGTCTATAGTTTTAGGATAAGGTTGGGTACCTTATCCTGGTAACACTATGGATACGATCTCCTTTGTATTTGATACAAACACAATGATCTAATGTGTTCGTGTAGGTGACAGACGTGTGGGGGTATCCTATGCAATGAGTTTGCATAAGACTCGACCACGAAATAGTAACCACTAGATGCAACCTCGTTGACTAATTAGGTTTCTATTTCAAATAAGATGACCTAGGTAACTTAGTCTTAATCCTGAGTGTATTATGAACTCCTGTTCACAAGGGATTATCCTTTGATTTATATGGATGAGAGTGGCTAGATTGCCGACTCAATAAGCCTACCATTTTGAGAACAAGACTAAGTGGGAAGCTGGAAACATAATCACATAAGATGAAATTCACTTCTTTCTAACTTTAGGGTAAGTAGATGAATGTTTCTTTAATTGGTGTCTCCAAGACTTGAACAAAGAGCACTACCCTTTCTATGGCACGCGAGGGATTTCATCTTATTTGTTAGACCATAAGCAGATTGTTCATTAGAGAAGCACTGATATTTAAAGACTAAGAAGTAACCGAGGGATAAAACGGTAATTTGACCCAGCTGGGGTTACAAACAAACGGTATCCGATCTCATGGACCTACAGATCAGAAGCTACAACGATATGAGATTAACTGGCTAAACTCATTAACCTCAGTTGAGTCAAATTACCATTTTATCTTAGATTACTTCTTAGTCCTTAAATACAAGTGCTCCTCTAATGAACAACCTGCTTAGAATCTAACCAATAAGCGAAAATCTCTCTCGTGCCATAAAGAGGGTAGGACCCTTTGTACAAGTCTCGGAGATACCAATTAAGGAAACACTCATCTACTTACCCTAATGTCGGGAAGGAGTGAATTCCATCATGTGTGATTATATTTTCAGCTCTCCACTCGGTCTTGTCCCTAAAATTGTAGGCTTATTGAGTCGGCAATCTGGCCACTCTCACCCATACAAATCAAAGGACAATCCTTCATGAACAGAAGTTCATAATACACTCAGGATTAAGACTAAGTTGCATAGGTCATCCTATTTGAAATAGAAATCTAACTAGTCAACGGAGTTACATCAAGTGGTTACTATCTCGTGGTCCAGTCTTATGGAAACTCATTGTATAGGATACCCCCACACGCGTGTCACCTACACGAACACGTTGGATCATTGTGTTTGTGTCCAATTCAAAGTGGGTTGTATCCATAGTGTTACCAGGATAAGGTACCCAACTTTATCCTTATACTATAAACCCTTTAAGTTGTATCTTGAACATTGATCCATGTATGTCTCCACATACAATTCAAGATTCATAAAACAACATTGATGTTAGTTTATTGGATTTAGGTTATTTGAAAAAAATAATCAATAACTATTTATTGAAATTGAAATAATAACTATTTATTAATAATGGTCAATGATTTATATTCATTATCTACAAGTTTTATGACATAAAACTCAACAGAAAACATTATCTTTGACCTTAGCATTTTCTTTGGCCTTCTACTCTAATGGGACTGTACTTTTGCACGTGTCATCTGCGGCTTTAACTAGCATCCATCGTCACAGTAATGTTTTGGCAACATCAAATCGACATATGTACAAAGTAGAATTTCTGTGGCCAGTTGCCACAACCTGAGATTCTAACATGAGTTTACACTGGCGACTACCAAACTCACATTTGTAACCCTCATTATCCAATTTTCCAATAGAGATAAGATTTATTTTCATTCTAGGCACAAATCTAACAACTCGTAGCACTAACTTTTCTCCACACTCTATCTTCAGATTAATATTTTCAATTCCCATTATTTTGGTAACTCTACCATTCCCGAGTCTCACTCGACCATGGTGACCTGATGTGAAAGATGTGAACAGACTTCTATTTGAAGCTATGTGGACTGAAGCTAAACGATCTTTTGTCCATTCAGACTAGTGGCTACTACTTTTCATGTTAATCTCAACACAGACACATGCATCATCAATATCTTCATCAAGTTCAACTATATTTACATCTTGTTTTCTTTTCAGATCCTCTTCTACTTTTCTACTTTGACTTTTGAAGTGGATCTTTTTGTGACAGTAAAAACATTCTATCTCCCTATTCCTATTATTTCACTTTTTCGTTCTGCTACTCGACCCATCATTTTCAAAATGTATCTTGTCTTTGCCCTTATTAACTATTAAAGCTGAGCCTACAGATTCTTTACTACTACTCTTTCTACGAATTTCTTCAAATATAGCCGCACACACCCCTGAAAACATCAATGTGTTATCCCCAACTGAGTTAGACAATGTCGTTTTCATGGTTTCCCAACTATCAGGTAAAGACATTAACAACTGAATATCATGTTCTTCGTCAGTAAATTCTATCTTAACATATTTCAAATAATTAATCAAAGTGGTAACCTCATATATGTAGAAATTAACAGAAACATCCTAAGCCATTTGCTTATTGAAATATTTCTTAAAGAGATAAGCTTACTATTAGTAGATGGTTTCTCATACCTATTTGTAAGCACCTCCATCAATTTCTTTGCACTTGTCACGTTGGCTACAAGATTCGCAACATCCTTTGACAGAGACATTATGATGAAAACAACTGTTTCTTCATTCAGGTTCTCCCATTGATCATCTGTCATTTCTTTCGGTCTCTCCTTCAATGCATTGTACATTTTCGTGTAGGTTAAAAAATCTTTAACCTGCATCTTCCAGTATCAAAATTTGTCCCATAAAATTTTATGATACCCTCGAAAATGTTGGGCTCTATTATTCCCATGACTCTGGAACCAAATAGCTCTGATACCACTTGTTGGAAATTTACGCGAGATATAAATAAATGTCGGAACACACGCTAACAAGTTTCTCTCCCCAAATAGCCCAACAAAAGCTATTTTAATCCAGATACCACAATTCGATATCTTGAAATAACATAAGAGAAACCCTTTACCCAATTCCTCACTATCACACTAAAATTACACACTGGAATAAAATTTCGTCTGATGTATTTTTCTTCTCTTTAACAGCGAGAGGCTGCACACTGTTTCTTTTTTCGGCAAAGACCCTATGGCACACACATATATTTTGGTCCTCCCACACTTTTTTCATATGCATAAATATGCATATATATATATATATATAAATGCCCATAATTGTTGTCGAGTACCAGAATGGGCCAAGCCCATTGAATGTCTTTTCCATTTTCTTCTCCAATCATGACTTGACTCTCAATTGGCCAATAAGAAACTTACTTACTAAGGTGGATTAGAAGAAAAATTGGCTAACTATTTCCTTTTAATTTTTATTTTATCTCTTTAGCAGCACCCCAATTTTTCGTTTAATAAAAAAGCACACTTCTTTGAATAGCTAATAATAGGCTTTCTTATGGGTTCACAGAAAATGATTTGAGTTGGAGTTTTGGCTCCAAATCCTAACAATGTATTGGTATTTTATTTTTCAAGTTAATTTGAGATTGGTCCTTAAAAATTTTCCACTGCAAAGGGCTCTTATCCCTTCATTTAAGAGGAATGTGGAAACGTATTTCAAGGACAATACAGTTACAAAATGTTTTCACGACACATCAAGGACATTTCGAGAATCTGAGTTCAAGAGACTTTGGGAGAAAATTGTCAATTACGGTAATGGTTCGCTAGCACGATATTTGGAGGGTGTCAAGATTTAATGTTGAGCAAGGTGATATCTATATGCAAGACGCTATGACAATATTACCAGCAATGGAGCCGAGTGTTTCAACTCCATTAATAGTGAAGCTAGAAAACTTTTGATCACAACACTATTGAAACACATTAGAGGTCTTCTGCAAGAATGGTTCTATGAACGGCGAAACACTTGGTCAATGAGTACATCGACTCACTCGAAATATACTAAATACTTGATAAAAATTTAGTTTGAGTTGGCGAGATGGTACCAAATGTTACCAATTAACTTCTACAAATTCAAGGTCAAAGATGGTGGGTTAGGCAGAATCATCGATCTTTTTACCAAAGAATGTATGTGCGTACAGTTTTGGTGTTTAGAGATACCGTGTTCACATGCTATTATTGTAGCTAGGAACCAAAATGTCAATCCATTCACCCTATACAGTAGATTATATAGCATTTAATCATTAATCGTTTCTTACGCAAAATCGGTCAACTCGATTGGTCATATTTTCGAATAGAAGAAGCCAAATGGTTATACTGAGGTTAAGATACTTCAATTGAAAAGGATTGTTCGAGTTGGTAGAAGAATATTGAATCGTATACCATCAGTTGGAGAGCACCCGCATGCTAAGAAGTTGAACGTTGTAGACAATCAGATCACAATAGAAAACGGTGAAACAAACCGCTGAATACTATTGTGCCTCGTAATGTCTATAGACTATCACAACCTACTTCGTCGTCTACAACGTAGAACCAGTTAGTTTTATATACATGTAAAATCTTGGTCAAGTTGTATACATTCATTGTTAACATCAATTTGTACAATTAATTATGATCTAGTTTATCAACTTCAATTTTTTTCTTCGTTACACGCTACAAGATACTCGTTACACATTACACGTTCAATGTTACACGTCATACATTACACGATGCATGTCATAGATTACACGTTATATGTTACACGTCACACGTTACACGATGCACGTTACATGTTACAAGATGCACGTTACACGTAAAACTCAATGCAAGCTATTCAAACTCGATTTACGTCATTCGTTTTAAAGTACATGTTGCACGTTGTACTCAAATGCTATAAGATACTAGTTGCACGTTACACGCTATGCACGTTACTCGATGTACATGTTACTCATTGCTTGTTACTGGATTTCTGAAATATCCTCGTTCGTATCTTTCAAACTTAGTGAAACACATATTCAAATTTAAAGTTCATAAACTAAGATTTACATAGATTCACACAAATTTAAACTTATATATTCAATCCACACAGATTCTATAACTTATAAACTAAAATTCAAATCTATACAGATTAAAAAAAATAATTTATTCAACATCATATATTCAATTCTTTCAAATTTATGCAAAGTTACAAATATTTGGTCGCCCATAATCTAGTGACACATTGAAACCTATATTCTATGATTTTATCTTAATTCAGAGAAGTTAGGGAATTATCCGTACATAAATATTAAAAAAAAACTTTAAACAAAAAATTTCACAGTCTAATGTAGATCTCCCCTGAATGTTCCTCATATTGTTCTGGTACACCATCCATGGGTTAGGTTAGAAGTCCGACTTTGTTTCTCGCATCCCACAAGTTTCCACAGAGAAGGGGATGGTGTGATATGCAAGCATCAGGAACTTTGTTAAATCTCGCATTCAGTTATATGGGGGTGGGAGTCATACACGATGAGATACCCTTGGTTGAGGTCGATCACCAACATCATCCAGTGTTGACAATGATGGATAGGAGTGAAAACATAATCGATTTTTGTCTACCATAATTGATGGTCTTCTTCAAGATCAAGAACAACATCCATATAGGCATGTTTCATCTGTCATACCAGAGCGGCCTTTCCTCGTGTTTTGCCATATATATCTCTAAACAATCCAACCGGCTCGATGAAATTCATGTAAATCTATAATCACATAAAAACATGCATTAGTACTGAATCAAAGTTTATCGAGTTAGTAATGAACTAAATCGTCAGCTACATACCATCAGAGCATTGGGGAGCGTTGACACTTGTGAATACAAATGTTCGACCGCGCGAACATGAACCTCTGCATATATAAAAACAATGCATCAATGACCTGCAAAATTGTATAAGTTAACACTATTTATCACATTATCATTGTATTCACACCAAATGTTAAATGGGATAGATACTTACATCGCTTCAACTCACTCGTTATCCATCGTGAGCTCCTTAAAGAGCTTTTTCTCTATGGAGTTGGTACGAAAGAGGGCACAACTTCTCGACTTATTGTGGGGTCCAATTTTTGGCGCCCCCAACCAATCCATAAATTCGTCCATAATAGATTCATCGAGTGACTATGTTGAATCGTAAGGGACCATCGTGCCTCTCTAAGGTGGAGGAATGCCTGGGTCGGTATACTTTCCCTTCGTTCTCTTTGCATGGGCAAAGGGTGTGTATGGTTGAGTTGCCTTTCTTTTTCTACCTGTGCGCTTTGGCTCGTATGTTTCAAGCTTAATTTCTATAGGAACCTCGATCTTCATACTACGTTTGCCATCGTCGATGGTTGAGTCTCCGTCTTAACTTCCAACTTCAACCGATGAGAGAATGAGATTAACTCCGGATGTGAAAACCTAGGCGCTGGTAGGGGTAGGATATCAATATTGTGAAGTTGTAATGGATACGGTGGAATAGTCGTCAGTGGTGTGGAAAGTACGATAGGAGGTAGTGGTGTAAGGAACATGGTGGGAGGTGGGAAAGGTGGTAGAGATAGAATGGGTGGAGCAGGTGGTAGTGGTAGAATGGGTGGTGGAGGTGGTAGTGGTCAACTGGGTGGTGGAGGTGGTGGTGGTCGAGTGGGTGATGAAGGTGGTGATGGTTGTGGTGATGGTTGATGGATTGACTCTGTGGTGGTAGAAGGAATTGGTCCTTGGACTCAATGGAAGGTAGTGGTGTATCGAACTAAATGGGATGTAGGGGAGTAGTGGACTTGGTGGGAGGAATTGGTGCTTGGACTCGGTGGAAGGTAGTGGTGTATTGGACTGAGTGGGATGTAGGGGAGTAGTGTGTTATAATATATATTTTATCATATAGTCCCTTAATTGTAATTTTACATACCATTAGGATTTCTACATTCTCTATATATATGTATCTGTACTATGACTCTGTGAATATAGAAAATATTCTTCTCTCGAATTACTTGTCTACATGGGATCAGAACATCTAGGTTTTGTTTAAGGTGTGAAAAAAATATTTGTGTGACAACTTCGCTCTCCCTTAGGGTTAAACTTTAAAGTCATCTTCGAGTGGTCGTTTGTCGACATCGTCCATCTGAGAGGAAGCATCGCCACCGTCTGCCTTCGTTTGGTCTCAACGTCGATCGAAAACCATCATGTGTGAACTTCACGTGCCGTCAAAGGTTTTCCGTACATCCTCACGCGCTGGTACGTGGGGTCGTGTGAGATTGTCGTTCTCACTTCTGTCTTCTGGGCTTGTCTCAAAACTGTTTTTTCGGTCAGGTCTATGAAGTTTGGGTTTGTGGTTTTTTTTTTGCCAGTACGCATTTTTTGTTTTTCTGATCTGTGATTCTGATGTGTTTTTGTATGATTCGATTTGTCATTGGTGCGTTTCAGTTTTGGTGAGTGATTCTGATCTGTGATTCAGTTTGGGTTTGGTTTATTTCATTTGTGTGCAATCTGATCATCGTTCATATGGATGGGATAAAGAATTTGGTGGTAGCGAATGTAATTTCCTTAGCGTCCAAGATCACCGAACATGATTGTCAAAAGTTGTTGTATAAGAATACTCAACGTTCTCAACATGCTCAAATAACTTCTACGAATGATATGATAGAGTAGTCAGTTAATATTTTTGCAGACGAGTTCGCTAAATTTCAGATCTACCAGAATTCATTGCGAGCGCCATCTTCCTCTACTTCTATTGCCTCCACTATCGACACAGGTAATACCAAATGTCTTCTTACATCCTTTACCAAACAGGTCATAGACTCTGGTGCCATAACCAATATGACAGATAATTCTCGCTTATTTTCTAGACCATTGTCCGCTTCCCCCTTTCCCTCTGTCACTTTGTCAGATGGTTCCACATCCTTTGTTTTTGGATCTAACACTATTCCCCTTACCTCATCTTTGTCTTTGTCTTATGTCTTACATTTGACTAACTTGTCCTTTAATTTAATTTCTATTAGCCAACTTACTCACAACCTTAATTGTGTTGTCTTGTTCTTTCCTGGTTATTGCTTGTTTCAGCATAAGTTGATGAAAAATATAATTGGTAGAGGACATGAGGAAGTGGTCTTTATGTATTTGATCACCAAGCACCGCAAGGTGTGGCATGCTTTGTCATTTCATCTCCATTGTAGTTTAGTCATCCATCTTTGTTTGTGTTGAAGAAGTCTTATTTAGAGTTTCGATCTTTGTCCTCTTTGCATTGTGATTAGTGTCAATTTGCTAAGTTTCATCGTCTTAGTTCAAGTCCTCGAGTTAATAAACGAGCGAGTGTTCATTTTGGTTAGTGCATTCCGATATTTGGTGTCCTTGTCTAGTTATATCTCAAATAGTTTTTCGTTATTTTGTTACTTTTGTTGACGATCATTCTCATCTGACTTGGTTATATTTAAGGAAAAATTGTTCTGAGTTGCTATTTCTTTTTGGTGGTTTTCATTCTGAAATTTAAAATCAGTTTAATGTCTCTACCAAAACTTTACTCATCGATAATTCTGGTGAATACTTTTCTCATGTGCTTGGCACTTACTTTTGTAAAAATTGCATCATTCATGAATCTTCTTGTGCTGACACTCCATCCTAAAATGGAGTTGCTAAACAAAAAAATAGGCACTTACTTGAAACTGCACGCGCTTTTTCGTTTTAAATGCATGTTCCAAAGCCTTTTTTGGCTGATGCTGTTTTCACTACTTCTTTTCTGATTAATAGAATGCCTTCATTTGTTCTTAATGGTGTGATTTCTTACCATGTTCTTTTCCCTACCAAATCTTTGTTCTCTATTGTCCCAAACATATTTGGTTGCATTTGTTTTGTTAGAGATGTTCAGCCTTATCGTGCGAAGTTAGATCCAAAATCTTTGAAATGTATCTTCTTGGGTTATTCACATGTTCAAAGAGGGTATCATTGCTATTGTCATACTCTAAACAGGTATCTGGTCTCTTCTAATGTTACATTTTTTTAGGATATATCATTTCTTCATCACCATCGAGTTCGTGTCAGGGGAGGATGATGATCTCTTTATACATGAGCTTACCACTCCCACATCGTCATCTACTCCTTCTTCATCATTGTCTTCTACCCGTCTATTGCCTTCTCGAGTCTACTCTCGACGAGCTCCACAACATCTCTCAGGCTCATATCTTCCATCAATACCTTCTTCATTATGTGATCAGAAATTGAGTGATGATCTTTCCATTGCTCTTTGCAAAGGTAAACTCAATTGTACATACTTTGTCTCTTCATTTGTGTCATATCATCAGTTGTCTTCTCCCACATATGTTTTTATTACGTCTCTTGATTTCACATCTATTTCTAACATTGTTACTGACGTTTTATCTCATCCTGGCTAGCGTAATGCAATGATTAAGGAGATGACTACTTTAAATTATAATGGTACTTGGGATTTGTTATCTCGTCTTGCAGGCAATAAGGCTATAGGTGTAAATGGGTGTTTGTTGTCAAGGTTAATCTTGATGGATCAATGGCTCGGTTGAAAGATTGTCTTGTTGCCAAAGGTTACGCCCAAACCTATGACATTGATTATTTGGATACTTTTTCTTCAGTTGCCAAATTAACTTCCATATGGGTTTTTCTTTCAATGGCTGCTACCTATAAATGGTCTTTGTATCAGCCTGACATCAAGAATGCTTTTCTGCACGGTGATAATCAGGAGGAGGTTTATATGAAGCAACCACCTGGGTTTGTTGCTTAGGGGAGAGTGATAAAGTATGTCGTCTTCAAAAATCTCTGTATGGCTTGAAACAGAGTCCAGCTTTTGAACGCTTTGGTATGATGAAAAGTACATCTCATCATTCTGATTTCTAGCAACGGTCTAATAATGGTATTGTTTTACTAGTGGTGTATGTTGATGATATTGTTATTACTAAAAATGATGCATCAGGTATATTGTCTCTCAAAACTTTCCTTCAGGGTCAATTTCACACAAAAGATTTGAGATAGTTGAAATATTTTTTGGGTATTGAAGTGATAAAAAGTAAGAAGGGTATTTATTTGTGTCAACGAAAATATGCACTTGATTTGTTGTCCGAGACAGAAAAACTAGGAGCCAAACCAAGCAGTACTCCAATGATACCAAAAATCAGCAACTTAATAAAGAAGGAGAATTATTTAAAGATCTTGAGAGATATAGGAGATTAGTTGGGAAGTTGAACTATTTAACAATGACACGACCATACATTGCTTATTCAGTAAATGTTGTTAGTTAGTTCATGTCTTCTCCTAAAGTGGATCATTGGACTGCAGTAGAACAAATTCTATGTTATCTGAAAACTGCTTCGGATGTGAGATCTTATATAAAGACCATGGACATACGAGAGTTGAATGTTTTTCTGATGTTGATTGGGCTGGATCTCGAGAGAATAGAAGGTCGATTTCTGGATATTGTTTCTTTGTAAGAGGTAACTTGGTATCGTGGAAGAGTAAGAAATAGAATTTTGTTTCTCGTTCAAGTGCTGAATAAAAATATAGGGCTATGACCCAATCTTTGTGTGAAATAGTGTGGATACAACAACTATTATCTGAGATAGGCTTCAGTGTTACCGTGCCAGCTAAATTATAGTGTGATAATTAAGTTGCACTCCACATTGCATCTAACCCAGTGTTCCATGAATGGACTAAACATATTGAGGTGAATTGCACTTTATTCACGAGAAGTACAAGAAGGGTTGGTGTCCACAAGATATGTGAAGACTAGAGAACAGTTAGGAGACATTCTTACCAAAGCTGTAAATGAAGCAAGAATAAGCTATCTATGTAACAACCTGGACATGATTGACATATTTGCTCCAGCTTGAGGGGGAGTGTTATAATATATATTTATTTCATATATGCCCTTAATTGTAATTTTACATACCATCTAGGGTTTCTACATTCTTTATATATATGTATTTGTACTGACTTTGTGAATATAGAAAATACTCTACTCTCGAATTACTTGTCTGCATAGTGGACTTGGTGGAATGTAAGGGACTAGTGGACTCAGTGGAATGTACGGGACTTGGTGGACTTGTGTTAAGAAAGTCATCTCTTGTTGGTCCAGTATAGTCTTGTTAGAGAGAAAAGAAAGTATGTTAAGTTACATCACAAAAAAAAAATAGATATATATATCACAATACGAAGTTATATGTACCTGACAAAAGTTAGCGATAAAATCAGCGTTTGATGCTAGGTTGACTTCATATCTGTCAAATTAGCTTTCATAGAGGTAAAGTCTGACTGATCGTCCCCTACCTTTGTCTCGACTGACATGATTCGCTCGACTAATTCATTCAACAATTCACGAGAAGGAACAACTCTTCTGGATATTGATTAAGTGTGGGAACCAGAATGGACCGTCTTATGGTTCGATTGTCGACCACCAGACTATTGTCTATCTTGTTCATGTGAGAAAAGAGGCACCGAGTCATGTATAGGCTCCTCGTGATGCGGTAGTCTTGACGTGATCTATAATCTTGATCGAAAGAGGCCTCCTCTAGATCCTCTAGGTCATCGACAGGTTGAATAGGAGAGCAGTCATCTTTCCTGCTGAACAACTCATACTCACTCATAACATCTTTATCGGGCCCGTAGACGACCCTCTCATTGATCAGAGTGTCTCTATACAATTCATCTTCCTCAGACATCACAAGTCTGGTTTAGGGTTCATTAATGAATAGACCATTAATGAATTGTTCTAATCGACTATTATTAAATTATACTTAACGAGTAATTGCATACCTGGTCAGTCTCGAAAACGTCTTTTTGTATGGCCTTGGTGGATAGGAAGTACACACATTTTCACCTCAAGAAACGAGAAATTCTATGGGTTTTTAGTCGAGTCGCACACTTTCCAACAACGGTGAATATTATCTCGTATGCCCACAAATGCAATAAGGTAAAAAACATTAGCTACTAAACCAAAATACTTGAAACATAATGCACGAAGTAGTTAATTTTTTGTTTTACCTAGAATGCATGAGGAAAGCCTGGTAAATTGTATTTAATAATATAATCTGGATTATTCTTGACCATTTTCTTGTAGTTATCAGCCCTGCCAACCAAAACCTCTTGCAAACCTGAGAAAGTCTTCTCCCATAGAATGTTTCTCTAGTCTAAACTAGTGTAAAAGTCCATATTTTCGACATCCATGAAGAGCCTCATGTCAATGTAGACTCTCGTCTTCTCCCTACTCATCATCGTCAATTCCGTGTAGTAGACACATGTCATCTTCACTGCGTCTACGTCGTTTTCAAAGTCTATAATCATGTACTGTACTTCAAGGGCATTATTGTGAATACACTTGGTGGTGAACTTCTTGTAGTACCTAAAGACTGTGTCTTCAAGCTTACACTCAATCCTTGCAGCACTCAATCCTTGCAACAAGCTCTGTATTGGGGACCACGCACAACCCGGTAACAATTAGGAAATCTTCCTTTGTGAAGGTAACAAGCGTGCCATTCAAGTCAAAGATCATGACATCCCTTCTATTGTTGTCTTTCACTTATCGCAATAAGATGTAATGTACGAGCAGACTATTGAAAATAACATCCATGTCAACGAACCGATCGAACAATGTATTTTTTAAGAGAGCAAGTTGTGTAGGTGTAAGTTTCTCCTTCACTATCTTGTTCGCAACAGAGATGTGGGAAGACAAACTGGTAGCTTGACCAGAAAATCGATCCTTCACATCAATTTTAAAATGCGTAGCCATACTGCAAACGAAACAATTAGAAAAACGTTAAAAATTGCCACTAAAAAATACTCTATGCACGTAACTCGACATACACGCTACACTCGCTACTCGATAAAAGGGTTACACGTTGCTCGATTCACGCTACCCTCCACACTCGAATGACTCTATGTTCACAACGCAAACACCCTGAACACGCTACACTCGATACACTCGATGCTAGGTTCAGTTCGGTGTTAGTGTCAATTGTGATGATAAACCCTATATTTTTATACTGACGATGAAGGAGAAGATGAAATAAACGCTAAAGGAAGTAAGAACAATACGATGCTTAAACAAACACTAAACTCTAAACAATACGATGAGAACTATCGATCAATTGAATGCATGTATGGATTAATGGATGATTGTTACCTTTTGAAAGTAGAGAACACGTCGGGCAGTATGAACGCAAGAAAGAGGTTAATCGGCATCGGAAACCAAGGAAAGAAAGAAAGCACAGGAAAGTTCGAAGAGTGATAGTAGAAGAAACGTGTGAGGAACAAAATGGTAACTTTAAGCCTAAGTATCTAATATTTAAATATTGAAGGTAACATGCATCGAGTATAGTGAGGAACGTGTAACGTGTAAGGCGTGTCAAATGAATCGAGTAGTCAAACGTCAGTTTATTGGTTGACTTTTGGATCAAGTAATCGAGCATCGTGCATCGAGTAAACGTGTAATGTGCATTGAATGGGCCTTAGATGCACGTATTGAAATCAGGGACAAAAGGGTAAACTCACAGGGTGCTGACTTAATCAGAATATCATTTTTCATTCACTTCTAATTTTTGGGCCAAAATTCGAATGGGTCCCTAAAAAGGGGTCATTCGTACAAAAAATCCCAGGAGAGGAGCTACGATAATGATGAAAATTTGGTAATTAACCTTACTTTTAAAAATAAAAATTAATCGCCCAATTAAATAATAGTTTTTTTGAAACGTGGGATCAAAAATGAATATTAGACTTGCCAACAACAACTTATTTTCAGTTTAAACCCTAAACCCTAAATTTTTATTAAAAAAAAATTAAACTCAATAGACAAAGAGAATATTTTTAATTTTTTCTGTTTGAACGATAATCGAAAAAATAGTTTGGAGTTCTAATTAGGGGTTTTATATGAAAAAAAAAAGTTACTATCTATTTGACTACTAACAATTTTTTCAATATTAACTATCAATCTAAAAAATCGTATGCATGCGTAAAAATTATATATGCACTTAAATAGTTTTTCAATAAATTTTAATTAAAGAATGTAATTGATTATTGACCAAAGTTTAATGACCTATTTTGAATCATTGTTAATTTCTTTGAAGTGATACCTCTCTCAAAATTTAAAGGTATAATTCAATTAATTTCTACCCCAGAAAAAAAAGTAAAGTTCACTCTTGAGTGAATCCCCGTAGTTAAAAAGTTTTATGTTTTCCATTGCCTTAATAGGAAAACAACAAGTAGAATATTTTATTGAAATTATATTCTTAAAAGAAATACATAAAAATAAATTTTAATGAACTTATCAAATAATTTTAAACAATATATGGTTGAGTACCAACAATATCTTTGTCTCCTTTAATCTTTTTTGGGTATTAACAACCATAAGATTAAAATTGATCTTAGATTTATTGTACCTTGAAGCTTTCTCGATGGCAACGTGCTTCATTTCTTCCAAGTCCTCACAAGGTCAAACTTCTTCTCGGTCAATAAAAGTAGATAAAGATATTGCTCGTACTCAACCATATATTGTTTAAAATGATGTGATAAGTTCATTAACATTTATTTTTATGTATTTCTTTTATGAATATTTCAATAAAATATTCTACTTGTTGTTTTCCTATTAAAGCAATGAAAACTTCATTTTTTTTAACCTAAGGACTTTCATTTATTCATTCAAGAGTCAACTTTACTTCTATTTATGAGGTAGAAATCAATTTAATTATACTTTAAATTTTGAGAGTCATATCACTTCAAAGCAAAATTAATAAGGATACAAAATAAGGCATTAAACTTTTGTAACTGAATCAATTACGTCCTTCATCTAAAATTTATTCTAAGACTATTTAAGTGCATATGATTCAATTAAAATATGATACACATTAAAACTGTAGGTTATAAGAGAAATTCATATATGAATATGATTCAAATCTGGATTAAATTAAATATAAGATATTTAAGAAAGTAACTAATTAATTTCCATTCAAAAGCCCATAAAGAATTGGGACGAGAAGTGTAACCATTGGTTGGAAGAGGAGAAGAGAAAAGAAGATTAATAGCCTTTGGGTTCTAGCGATGAATCAAATTTAGCCTTTGTGCTTGTTCCAAGTTTAGCCAAAGTGCTTCTTGAATTTATAATTCATATTTTGAGTTGCATGCCAGAACATTTAAGTGAGATTGATCATTCTATCTTGTGGAGTGTTCAAATCTTGGGTGAGAAATTTGTTCTTATCATTTGATCTTAAGACAATTCGTGTCTAACCCAATCATTGGAGTTGAAATCATATTTATTTGGGGGTTTTAGTGATTGAGCATCAGGGGTTTCATCCGATAAGGGTTGCTAATTTCAATTTGTTAGGGTTTTCATATCATTTGCTATCAGAAACTTAAGCGCTCTAGATTGGATATATCCTGTAAGTATACTACATAAATTTATTTATTTTTATTTGTGTTCTTGTTTTGAAGAAAAATAAATAAATTAAAATGTGCTAGTTACCTAAATCGAAAAAAAAAGGATTTTGGATTGTAATTTTTTCTAGTTATTCTAAATGACATTCAATTATTGAAGTTTCAAAAAGAAAAAAGAAAAGAAAGAAAGGGTGGTGGAGGCTATAAAATTGTGAAGTAAAAAAAAAAGTTTGTGTGTGAAATCTGAAAAAAAAAAAGGAAAAAAAAAGAAAAAAGAATATTCTGGCAGTGAGAATTGATGGAAGAGAACAAATTGAAGGCAGGCTCGTCAAGCAGCAAGTAGGCACTTCAATTAAACAACTAAATTTTCATGAGTTATAAGTAGCTGGATTTTTTTTTGTAATCAATGTATACAGAAAATAGAGGTTTGAGAAATAGTTACCATGTTGATCGAATCTTTCTTCCACTATTCTTTAGAATTTTGTCAAATCCAGATGTGTATCTTTTATTGGAGGATCAAATTGATGTCATATTTGAATATCACCATTATAGTGGAAATAAAAAGGTAAATCTTGTTGTTTCTACGTTTGAAGAATATGCACTAACATGGTGGGGGTATTTATTGTCGAAAATAAGGAGAAGTGGAAATCATGCAACACTCTCATAGAAAGAAATCAAGGTGCTAATGAAAAAGCATTTTGTTCCTAAGGGTTTACACAAACTGAAAGCTTTGAAGCAAGGGAGAAAAAGTGTGAAAACTTGATATGAAAAGTTGATGTTACTACTTGAAGAGGTTAACATATGTGAGGAAGAGGAAACTGATAAGTGCCCGCTAAGTTTGTTAGATGCAAAGCTTGAGGTCCTTCTAGGATCCTTGCAGAAACTCACAAAGAAAGTTAACTTTGATGAAACCTAGAATCTGTGATGGTCACTCTTAAGTCCTAAGACAACTCACTCTTGAATTAGCTTGTTCAAGACCAATCCAGTGAATTGATTTTAGCATCAAATCTAAAACAAGATTTGAAAAGATACCACAACATCAAAAGGGTTGAATAAGCACAAGTTTTCTAATATTGATATTCTGAATTATCAAGAGTATTACAAGCCGTTTTATAAGCCAAATGGTCGTGCATGGGATGGAAGCTCAAAAGTCATTCAAATACACTTAAATGACAATTGAAGAAAATAAGACCTCGGAACATAAAACAAGATTGCATACTAAATTATAAGTCAAATTGAAAAACTAAAAGTCTAGAAAGTCTTCAAAATGCCTTAAATAAATTATCTAAAAGGTGGCAACATTGATGTGCATGTTTGACATAGTTTGACATCACATTTTCCCATGTAGTGCACAATTGACAACATATTTTTCACAAAATCTGCACGCTTTTTTTATCCTCTATACCACCTTTCAAACTATTGAATTTTTTTCGTGTCATCTTTAATTCATTCTCATCATGACTCATTGAACTAACATTGTATATAGTTTTTAGCTCAAAATTATTTTTCACTTGATGTGCATATGCTAGCTTTTGGTGTTGTGTTATCTTTTCAAATCTTTTTTAAATTTGATGCTAAAATCAATTCACTGGATTAGTCTTGATCAAACAAATTTAAGAGTGGGTTGTCTTAGGATCTAAGAGTGACTATCATAGATTCTAGGTTTGATCTAAGTTAACTTTCTTTGTGAGTTTCTGCAAGGCTCCTAGAAGGACCTCAAGCTTTGCATCTAACAAACTTAGCGGGCACTTATCAGTTTCCTCTTCCTCACGTATGTTAACCTCTTCAAGTAGTAACATCAACTTTTCATATCAAGTGTTCACACTTTTGCTCCCTTGCTTCAAAGCTTGCAATTTGTTTAAACCCTTAGGAACAAAACACTTTCTCATTAGCACCTTGATTTCTTTCCATGGGAGTGTTGCATGATTTCCACTTCTCCTCATTTTCGACAATAAATACCCCCACTATGTTAGTGCATATTCTTCAAACGTAGAAACAACAAGTTTTACCTTTTTCTTTCCACTATAATGGTGATAGTCAAATATGACATCAATTTGGTCCTCCCATGGAAGATACGCATCTGGATTTGACAAACTTCTAAAGAATAGTTGCAGCGCGATTCGATCAACATGGTAACTATTTCTCAAACCTTTATTTCTTGTATACATTTATTACAAAAAATAATCCAGCTACTTTTAACTCATGAAAATTCAGTTGCTTAATTGAAGTGCCTACTTGACCTTCCTGCTTGACGAGCATGCTTTCAATTTGTTTTCTCTTCAATGAATTCTCACCACCAGAATATTCTTTTTTCTTTTTTCCTTTTTTTTTTTAGATTTCACGAAGAAACTTTTCTTTTACTTCACAATTCTACAGCCTCCACCACCCTTTCTTTCTTTTCTTTTTTTCTTTTTGAAACTTCAATAATTGAACGTCATTTAGACTAACTAGCGAAAGTTACAATCCAAATTCTTTTTTTTTCGATTCAGGTAACTAGCACATTTTAATTTATTTATTTTTCTTCAAAATAAGAACACAAATAAAAAAATAAATTTATATAGTATACTTACAGGATATATCCGATCTAGAGCGTCTAGGTCTCTGATACCAAATGATATGAAAACCCTAGCAAATTGAAATTATAAACCCTTATCGGATGAGAACTCCTGATTCTCAATCACTAAAACCCCCAAAAAATATAATTTCAACCCTAAAGATTGGGTTGGACATGAATTACCTTAAGATCAAATATATTGACAAGAACAAATTTCTCACCCAAGATTTGAACACTCCACAAGATAGAATGATCAATCTCACTTAAATGTTCTGGCATGCAACTCAAAATATGAATTATAAATTCAAAAAGCATTCTCGCTAAACTTGAAACAAGCACAAAGGCTAAATTTGATTCATCGCCAGAACTCCCAAAAACAACCTAATAGCAAGACTTAAATAGTCTCCTAATAAAAATCCTAATACATCATAAAGAGATTGAACTAACCCTACTTAAATGTCATAAAAAGGATGAAAATTGAAAAAAATATTAAAATTACATCACAATTATTAAATAAAATCTAATTAATAGTTTGATGTTTGGTCGGTTCATATAAACTTATGCCATTGTCTATAATCAATAGACACTGATAGAAGCTTTCTCATCTCTTTCTCTTTTTTTTTTCTTCTTCACTATCCACTACTACAAAAACAGGTTTACTTGACAGTGAAAAACTGTCAAGTAAGGGTTTACTTGACGGTTTTCAATCCGTC
>JBBPDJ010000017.1:8575456-8597930 GCA_037974625.1 Cucumis cinereus
TAGGCCCTGTTTATGTTTACTGAGATGATATTCATGATTTTCATAACTGTTTGAGCATATTTCGACTGCTATAGGGCTGACGCACATTTTGCACGTTTTACGAGATTTCTCGAAACCATAAGTTATGATAGTTTAATGTTTTTTTTTTAGATTTCTACCATGTTGTAAATAATGTTTAAGCATGATTTCAAGTACTACGAGCTTTATGGAGATTTGAGAAATGATTTAAGATGATGATCTGTTTTGTGTGACTTGCACGTTTTGCAATGATTGTTTTTTTAAGCATGTGTATCCATGTGAGCCTGAGGCTACTGTACTAGGTGTGCACACTAGGGTATGCACTGCCTTCGCGGTGGCTTGAAGTGGCGTGGCGGTGTGGTGGAGTTATGGCTTCGCAGAGGCGTCGTTCGAGTCGCAGCGCGCTGGGCGTGGGGTACGCAGCGATACAGCTCACGATGAGGCTGCGGCGAGAAGGAAATGGAGGAAGATGGGAGTTGGGGGCGGCGGACAACAAGACTTGAAGAAGAAGAAGAGGAAAACATATTAATTTGGCACGCAAAACGGTGAACCCTAAATACTTTTATAAATAAATAAATAATAATAATAATAATAACATTATTATTATTATTATCTTTTCATTTTCTAATCCAAATAATTCAAATATTTTCTCTTTCCTTAATCAATTAAATCTTTCATCTCTCTTCATTAATTTTTCTCCACCAACTAATACTTTCTTTCACCATCTCACTTTAAATTTAATAAATATAATCCCTCAAATATATAAATTTAACTTCTTAAACCAAAATCCACCAAATCAAAAATTCTTTTACTTCTTTCAAAATCTTCTCAAATAAAAACTTAACATCCAAAACAAATCAACTCAAAATCCAATAATTCACTTAATACTTAAATTAATTAAGATAATTGATAATTAACAAAATTAAAAATTACCTTAAAGTTTGGGATGTTACAGACAATATTGTCGACTTAATAAGTCTACCATTTTGGGGACAAGATTGAGTAGGGAGTTGGAAACATAATGACACAAGATGAAATTCACACCTTCTCGAATTTAGGGTAAATAGATGAGTATTCTCTTAAATAGTGTTTCTAGGACTTAAAAAAAGGGCTCTACCGTCTCTATGGCACGAGAGGGGCTTCTGTTTATTCGTTGGATCATAGACAAGTTGTTCATTAAAGGAGCATTGGTATTTAAGGACTAATAAGTAACCTAGAGGTAAAATGGTAATTTAATCCAGTTCATGTTACCGACACTTGTGAGTACTAACTTTTTGTTATTGGTCTATATCTGTGGACACGGAAATATATCTACAGTGAGAAGAGTTCAACTATGAGTCTTTAGTGGAGTGTACACACAATTAACAAAGATTGATTAATGTGGTCAATGAGTTTAACCAATTAATCTCATATCGTTGTATCTTCTGATCTATAGGTCCATTAGGTCTCATTCTTAGCCCGTAAAGAAAAATGTTCAAATTGATTTAGGAAATTAATATAATGTATGGTGATAAATTAATATAATGTATGGTGATATATTATAATATATTCAAATTAATATAATTTAGGAAATTAATATAATGTATGGTGATATATTAAAAATGTTCATATTCAAATCACTTTATTTTGGATGTGATTCAAAATTAATTTATGAGAGAATTAAATATTTGAATAAGTTCGAATATTAATTTAATATGAATTAGATTCATATTAAAACTATAGATTAAAATTTAAAGTACATAATATACACATTAAAACTATAGCTGTTGAGAGAATGTTATATATGAATATGATCTGAATCTGGATTAAATTAAATATAAGATATTTAATTTAAAAATTAATTAATTGAAGAATTAATTAATAGTTTAGTTTAATTATATTTAATTTTATTTGATTTAATTAAATTAATTAAATTAAAACTATAGGTTATGTGAGAAATTTTTATTTAAATTTGATTTAAATGAAATACTAATTAAATATAATTTAATTTATTATTAATTTAGTTAACTATTTAATTTGTTAATTAATTATTTTAAGGGACTTATTTTTTAGGTAACATGGGATGTTGTAGGTCTTGTTTCTCTCTAACCTCCTCTTTCTCATCTAAAAGAAGAAGAGAAACAGTTACGAATAGAGTTTGGAAGAACGACAACATACAGAACAGTTCTCTCTCTATTTTTTCTCTTTGAAGAAAAACTCTCTCAAAATATTTCCAATCCATTTTTTGTTCCCACAAGTCAAAAGCTCCATTGCTCAAAGGATAGGAAAGGTTCCAAGTGGTGGTGACTCCAATGCGGTGTATTGTACGTACAGAGTCAACAATGAATGTAAGCTTTCTTTTTTCTCTTTGTAATTTTAGTTTATATATAAAAAAGCATGCTTAGCCATTAATAAATTTTATACAGTAGTTTATCTTTGTATTTTATTGTCAATGTATTCATATTTTTTATTTTTCAATTAAATTTGAGAAAAGGTTCTGTAAATGTTTTCCGCTGCGTAAGGGCTTTTATCCTTTCACTAACAACCTCCAACATGGCGCATAAGTTGGATGTCTCAAAATACCATCTACTTTTTTATCGGTTGCATACCAACACAAATTCTTGATATGTTCAGAGTTCTTGAACATCCTTACAAATCTTGGAACAATTGGAAAATATCAATTGTTTAGCAGCAACTCACTTTCTCTCTTTTGTAGAGTTCTTGATTCTTTTCCATCTCGATAAGTTATATTTATGACACTTATTGAAGTTTTTATACCATTTTCTATACATACAACAATTATTTAGACAAGCATCTATTTGTTGATAACTCAATCCTAAGGCAGTAAATGTTTTTCTTGCTTCATACATGGAAACCGAGATTTTATTATTTTCAAGCAATAACTCGCTAATGGTCGCAAACAATTCTGAAAAGCTAGAATTACTCCATTCAAACCTAACCTTCAGGTTGTATAATCTAACTAAGGCTGACAATTCTGTGAATCTCTTACAACCAGGATATAAGGGCTTCTAAGCATCATCTAACATAGTGTCGAACATATTGTACACGTCAAAAAATTGATCATGCACAATTTGAACTATATATTTAGTATATTAAATAAATTACTGTCATCGTTGATATTTTCTTCCTTCGTATTCTTACATCGATTGTTAGCATTCTCTGTCGTCAAATCTTCGACATGTCAGAACCACACTTTATAACTTTGGTCAATCCCATTAGCATATAAATGATATCTAACTATTGAAACCTCATTCGACACACGATTACCACATTTCAAACATGGACACCTAAATGAATTGGAACTGTTGCCATTACTTAAACCAAATCCAATGAATGTTTCAACTCTTAGTTCATACTCCCTAGGCATCCTATTCTCTATCATCCATGACTTGTCCATTAACAGATACTTCAAAAACTTAATTCTTGAGAAATAGAAATTTGACAAATGTTTTTAATATGTATACAATAGAAATTTGAGAAATAGAAATAGTAAACATAACGACAAGCAGTTTTGTAAGGTGAACTTACCACCAAACACATCTGAGACTTACTAAATAATCAGGACTAATAGGTACATTGTTTTTGTTTGACAGTGTTTTCTTATTTAATATGTATACAATTTGAATAAAAGGATTCATCTAGTATGACAACCTCAGTATAAAGTTTACAGTTTAGCAAATAGTAACCAGAAAAAAACTTAGAAAATGGTTCTTATGTGGAGAGAAAAAAAAAACAATACCTCAATCTCAATTAACCAAAGTACAATAAAAACTAAAAAGACATACTTCAACACAAGTCATACTTCAATGCAAATGTGCAACACAAGAATATTATGGATGCGCTTCTTGAACCCCAAACATAAAATAGAATGTCTGTTCTCAATCCTTCAATGCGGTTTAGAATGTCCATACTACTAGTTTCTAGGACACAAATAAGAACACCAGTTTTAGGGTTTAGAACTATATTTGTAATATGAATGAGTTTTACAATGAAACTCACATTCCTCAACCATCATAGCTTGAAAATGTTAAATTTAACCAAGAAAAAAAAAAGATGGAACATGGAACCAAGCACATCAATTCAAAATAGTTCAATCGAGTTACCTTAAAAGTTGCCCAAATCGTTGCACAACTCTGATGCAGTCGGAACATGAGGCGAATCAACCGAACAACTCCAAACCGGTTTTGGCGATTAAAGATGGCCGGCAATAGAAAATTTGGGGTTCATGAGTCAGTTGCAATCAATGAAGAAGAGAAAAAATTGTCGTACGGAAGGGGGAGAGCAACAATAACAGTGGCGGTTGGTACGTGCGTCGTGCCTAAGGGGAGTGGTGACCAGAATCGTGGGGTGAATGGGACTGTCGAGTGATGAGGTCTGAAAATTGGGTGAAGGATTTCAGAGTGGGTATTTTTAATAAAGGGCCCCTTTTTTATTTATTTTGGAAGAATAAATTTAATAAAATTGTAAAAGATGACACTTAAAACAAGTCGTTCTTTTGTGACGCAAAAAAAGAAGGGTCAAGAAAATACAAGAATCCAAAACTTTCGTGTTTTCCCATAAAAAATGCGCATTTTTTAATAGATGACACATTTTTCCCCCAAGTCCATTTCAATATTCCTTTGTATCATTAAAGTCCCTTTTTCTTGTAGTGATATCTACACGATCCAAGCAGTAGTTCAAGCACACAATCCCATAATCTATTTTCTCTTGGATGAATTCATTAAATAAAATTCATATTGAGAAATATGAAATTAATATAATAAAAATATTGACATATTAATGAAAGTTTAATACATGATGCCAATACGATCATAAATTCAACTTGGTTAATACATACTTTCTAAGTCAAAAGATTAATATTCCAAAAAAAAAAAAAAAAAAAGTCAACAGATTAAAATTTTCTAATCAAATAGTGTTGAAAAAAAAACGAAACTAATCTATTTTTCAAATTAATAGGATGGGATAGGATATAATTTTTAATTAATTAATGTTGGATTTGAGATAGGAAAAACATAAAATAAATGGCGGGAAATTAAAAAGACATTATTTGGAATCCTAATTGATTTTGGAATTCCGAATTTATCCAAGTGATCAACCATTCAAAACTTCCTTCATCCTTATAAATATTCGTCGGTGTGAGCTTTACGTTTAGTTTGGCGCCAAAATCACAAACCCTTCTTCTTCAAATTGATACTCAAACTCTAATTTGTTGCAAATCCTTTCATAAACCCTGATCATGGAATCATTCTTCTCATCCTCTTCTTTTTTTTCACCTTCTTCTTCTTCCTCCGACTTTAATTTCTGTGGCGTCACTCACTGTCTAAGGTGGGATTGGTTCAACGACAAGTACTCCAAGGCTGAGACGATGGTTACCATCAACGATAACCATTTCCGATTTCTTCTTGACGACATTCCTCACTTCACCCATTATCTCCCTACTCATCTTCTTAAGGTTATTTATTTATTTAGTTAGTTTTTTAACAGAATTTCAATTTGATATAATTGCTAATTAATCTACGTGGTCCAAAATGAACCATCTATGAAAGTATAAAGTATTATTTAAACCTATAATAATCAGATTTTGAATTTTAATATTTTTGTTTAAATCATTGTGTTTTTCTATTGTTTGAAAGATATAATTGTGTATGTTGTGTGCAGGCACATCCAAATCCGTTACATAACCATCCTGCCTATTCCACTGTTGAGTATGTTTCTATATTTTGTCATATTTAATATATTTTAAAAATTACACCAATTCATATGCTAACAAAAAAAAAATTGTTTATGATTAGGCAATACTTTGTGGATGTGGATGATGTTGTTGCTCAAAAGGTAAGTGATTTAATTCTATATTTTTAACTCTTAGGGTTTAGGGCTTAGGGTGATCATATTAATCTTGTATTGTTTTGTTTCTTAATAGATTGTTGTCCAAAAGAAAACTGAAAAGTGTGGGAGATATTTTCGAGTAGCTGGACCTCGACAAAAGGTTACTAATACTAATTATTGTCCATTCTTTGTGTTTGAAACCTTAATTTTGAATGGGAACTAATGTATTATTATGTCTTAATTTTAGGTGTTTTTTGAACCCCAAGAAGTACATGCTTGTATTGTAACATGTGGGGGTTTGTGTCCTGGCCTTAACACCGTCATTCGAGAAATAGTATGTGGATTGCATCATATGTATGGCGTCCACAATGTTGTTGGTATTCAGGTAATTACATACTTTAACCTATTCCAGTTACATAATTAGTTAAATATCATTAATGACCAAAAATAATAATAATAATAATAATTTGATTGCTTTTCAGGGAGGGTATAATGGATTTTATAGCAAAAATACAATTTCACTGACACCAAAGTCGGTGAACGGCATTCATAAACGTGGTGGCTCAATTCTTGGGACATCAAGAGGTGGTCACAATACATCCAAGATTGTTGATACCATTCAAGATAGGGGAATCAATCAGGTATAACTCAAAACTTTTAAACTTAAGTATGTAACTTGTAAATGTTGAGAATTGGATCGATATCTAATAATATTTATAAGAAACTGAGTTGGATTATTTCAACTGTTATAATCAATTGATTTTAAAATGAAAGTTGACATATATCTAATAGTAAACATTTGGTTTCATATTCAATCTTAAAACTTTATGTTTTGGCCACATTTAGGTTTATATAATTGGAGGAGATGGAACTCAAAAAGGAGTTGCTGCCATTTACAAGGTACCGCTAAACTATTTATTATATATATATATATATATATATATATGTTAAATATGTATATAAAAATTTAAAAGCTTTTGATGTTATGAATTATGGCCGTTTTCATTCATGTAGGAAATTAGAAAGCGTGGCCTCAAAGTTTCAGTAGTTGGAATTCCAAAAACGATTGACAATGATATTCCAGTAAGTGATGTAAATTTGTATGTTTATAATTCCTTTTTAATTTGAATAAAATGAATGAATTATATATCAAATTCATATATTAATTCCTTTTCAATTGAAACATTATGCTAATTGTTTTTTAGGTCATAGACAAGTCATTTGGTTTTGACACTGCCATAGAAGAAGCTCAACGTGCCATTGATGCTGCTCACGTTGAAGCCGAAAGTAATGAAAATGGTATTGGTGTAGTGAGGCTAATGGGACGCAATAGTGGTACGATATTACATTACTTCATCATTCATCACTAGTTGGTGTGAGATTTTGTAACCTTGAATGTTATTATTAACTAATTTTACCACATATATATATATATCTATATATATTGAATTCCACAGGGTTTATAGCTATGCATGCGACTCTGGCTAGTCGAGATGTAGATTGTTGTTTGATACCAGAGTCGCCCTTTTATCTAGAAGGAGAGGGTGGTTTGTTCGAGTATATTGAACATTGCCTGAAAGAACAAGGTCACATGGTTATGGTCATAGCTGAAGGTGCAGGGCAAGAGCTTATTTCCAAACACAAAAACCAAATGGATGCTTCTGGAAATAAGCTACATGAAGATGTTGGTTCTTGGTTATCACAACAAATTAAAGTTAGTACTTATCTCTAACTTACATTTAAAAGAATAATAATAATAATGATGATTGTTTGTTTTGATAATGTACTTTAAAACTTAAACTAACAATTTTTTATGGATGCAGGATCACTTCAAGGAAAAGGGGAATATGTCAGTAAATCTCAAATACATAGGTGATAGTAATACCTCCTGATCTTCCTGCATTTTTTTTTTCAAGATTTAAACAAAATTACTGAGCATAATATTATTGTTTCATTTGCAGATCCCACTTATATGATTCGTGCAGTTCCAAGCAATGCATCAGATAACATCTATTGTACCCTTCTTGCTCATAATGCTATTCACGGTGCAATGGCAGGATACACGGGTTTCACTATTGGTCCAGTGAATGGAAAACATGCTTACATACCATTCCATGTAATAAGTCTAAAATTAGAAGCTTTTATTTCCTCATTTGCTTACTTTTGAGAAACTGTTAATCAACATTGTGAAAATATGTTTAACATCTTCATGTATATGTGCAGCGAATAACTGAGAGACAAAACAAAGTTGTGACAACTGATAGAATGTGGGCAAGACTATTGTCTTCTACCAACCAACCAACTTTCTTGAACTCCAAACAAGTCGATGATCAACAAAGACAAAACTTCACACAAGACAATCTGAAGCCATTTGCTAATCTAAATATTTAGCATTTTTCTCTACTTTAGTTTTTACTTCAGTGCGCTTTATTTTTCATCGATGTAAGTGATTCCCACATCCCAACTCTTGTTAGAGCTCTCTTCTGTAAAACATTTGTTAGTCAATAAAATAACATATGTATTTTTTGAATTTAGCTCCCCTAAGTTATGTTAGAACAAGAAAGAAGAATAGAAAGTTCAAAGGAATATAGACAGCTCTACATCCCAACACTAAACTCATGACCAATGGGGTTGAAATTACTATTGATGCGATTAAATTCATGCCAAAATAAAAGCTGTCATAAATTTTCATCAAGCAAATAGCTTGCCTTTCCTAATCAACTTTTCTTGTTAGAATGACTCAAAGGATACATTTTATGTACATCCACTCCATTTTGGAAGGAGTTGTATATTTATACCAAAAATGAACAAATTAAAAACTACCCAGCAAAAGACTGTTGACTTATAACTTCATCTCTTCCCATGAATACGTTGTTGATAACATCTTTCAAATTTCTGCAACCTATCAGCTTCATCTCCCCCAACTCTACCACTCCTAAACAATTTTCAGCTGACTTGGGTACTACACATCTTTTGAAACCCAGTTTGGCCACAGTATTGATCCTCTTCTCCATTCTACCCACCTGAACGTTGATGAAGTTTTGATATTTCATTAAAACAAATTTGAAAACGGACCTTATGGTAGACTAAAAACTAGATGATCTGTACAAAACATGCCAAAACTTTTGTAATAGCGCTGAAATAGAATGCTTACCATGCGAAGCTCGCCGCCGAGGCCAATTTCACCAATGAATGCAATGTCATTTGGAATAGGGAACTCCAAAAAGCTGAAGTGACAATAAATATATCAAATGTTATAGAGAGAGAGAGAGAGAGAGAGAGAGAGAAACCAAAAGGTTATTTCTAAAAGGTATGATTATCAGTTAAGTGCAATTAGGATATCACATGCCTGCTGCAAATTGCCATTGCAATTGCAAGATCTCCTGCAGTCTCTGTCACTGTCACCCCGCTCACAACATTTATAAATATGCCCTGTAATTTTAAAGTACAAAACAAATAAAGCATAAAGCAAGACATATACAGACTATTAGAAGGTATGAAAGAAATATAGTAAGAAATATAACTGCTGTTTATTATAGGACAATAATTGAGCAAATCCATCGACAATCAATGAGGGAAGAATAACATCAACCCACTAAAGCAGAGTAACAAAATTTTTAGATGGGGAAAAAAAGGAGAGCTGTCAACTCACACTTTCTTGTAGCTTCAGCCCAGCTTGCTTCATGAGAACCTACCATTCATAAGATGAACTTAAAAACTAATCAATAAATAGTTCACTAATTTCACAATTAACATCATAAATGATAAAGATTTCTTCTTCTTTTTTTTCTCTCTTTTTCCCTAGTATATAAACCACCAAGCAACTCTCACGTTGGCACACGAAGGAAGTTCAAAATAATGAAAAGTAGAAACAAACATTCATATTGAACAAGGAATGTTAAAGGGGGAAGGATAAGAAATTAAACATGAAATAATCAAACAAGGAACAAAATTGACAGATGCCTAAATTTCAGAAGCCCTAAAGTTCAAGTTCAATATAATTTATATCGGTACTTGTAAATTATTCATCAAAATAAGATCCATCATTTTTTAATTCGAGTAAACGTCATTGTTATCTGGATGCATAAAAGTTATGCCTCATACCAAATGAAGACCCTATTTCTCAACTGCATGTCCCTTTATAGACTAGGATAAACAGCAATTAGTCTGAGAAAGTTTGTTAAATGCCTTGAGAAAGAACAAAAAGCTGGCACTCGAGATGAGAGTTTACCAGCAATAATTCACTTAACAACATACCGATATGATCATATCAGCCCTGCTTTGTTGAATCCCATTAACGTGTCTAGAAACGGAGGATCTAGACAAACACAATGCCTGGAAAATTCACGTAACAAATTATCAAAATGAGAATGATTGAGTTATTAGCAACGAGAATGATATATGTTGATTTGAAGTCAATCAATCAAAGGGTTACTACTACTTATTTTCTGCCTTAAAAATATGCTAACAGTTCTCTCTCTCTTATTTTTTTTAATTAACAAAAGTTAATATAAATTTGGCCATCCAAATTCTTTTACAAGAAATAAGTAGCTCTGATAAGGTTAATTAATAAAAACGAAAGTACTATCAAATAAGGCAAAACAATCAAAGAAAATTTGCAAGGCAAATTAAGCCATCCAAAGATGAAAATATGCATTTGGAGAAGTTTGTAATTCAAAATTTTCACAACGCAGAAAGCACAATCGCATAAATTCTCAAACAAATGTTCTAAAGTTGTTCTAATATAATTAAATAATAAATATGAGGGTTTTTTTTTTCCAAAAATGAAAAGTAAAACATATAATAAAAGAACGTGCTTATAAAACTAAAATATTGTGACTAAACTACAAGATTTGTAACTTTCAACTTTGTATTTGCTAGATTCTTTAAGCCCTCTAAACTTAAAGTTTCAATTTATTGAATAAAACACTTGAATTTTGTGCATTTCGGGATCGTAAATTTTAAAAATATATGCAATATGACAAAACTTCATAGACACAAATTTAAATGTTCGAAATTCGAGACCTATCAAAAAATATATATATATTTTGAAGTTTAGAGACCTATAAACACTTTTTTTAGCTTAGAGACCGATAAGTAATTATAACTTTTCTTTTTTAAATAAGTTATTATAACTTGACAAATACTTTTAATAAGAAAACATTCGCATGTGGTCCTCTTTTACGAGAGGAATTGGAGAAAAGTACCTGAATTTCAAGCAGGAAGGTTTGAGTTCCATCCATGATCACTGCAACAGCAAGTCCTGCCAAATACTCCGAATTTGAATTTTCATTGTGATCCCTTCTAAACATCTCACTCGGATTCGACACCACTTCCAGTCCTGATGGCAACATTTCAAATACTCCAAGCTCATCTGTTGATCCAAATCGGTTCTTTACTGGTCGTAGTAGCCGATGCAACGAGCATTTCTCCCCCTATTCCACACATCATGTCATTTTTTTCCTTTCACACAAATCATTTTTAAATACTTTATTTTTTTTTTTGAAACGGAAACGATAATATTTTATTAATTAATAATATAAGCTTGAGTACAAAAGGATTATACAGCAAGCTAGAAATATAGAAGTAGGATCAGCAGGCGCACCCTGGCATCTCAACTAGGTTGACACCCCCTTAGCGCCCTCATCATATCCAAAGTAAGTTAAAGGAAAACAAAAGTTGTTTTCCATCTAACTATCACGGTAATGAATAGAAACTAAGACATGTATATGAAGGTTTACAATAAAAACCATGACAAGACATAGCTAACTAAAACAAAATATTATAAAACTAGACCAAGGCATGGCAGAATGGTAGAGGAAGCTTCACAGCCTTGGTTGATGAGGAGCTTCAAGGGAGGTTGATGAAAGCATGCCAGTTCAAAATAATATCTTGGATGGAGAAAGCTCTGAATTTTTTGTTTAATGAACACCAAGAGGATGCATTCAACCGAGCTAACTCAAATCTGTCAAACCAAGAGGAGGTTTTGTTGTGAAATACTCTTTGATTTCTCTCAAACCAAATTTCTGTCAATAGTGCCTTAACTGCATTTGCCCATAACAAACCTGTTGTATTTTTAAAATTAGGACCAGCAAGCAACTGAATAATATTCAACTTATGATCCTTGCCGAAGACCCAACTTAAACTGAATATTTGTATGAGTTTATTCCAGCACTTTTCTGCAAAAGGACAGATGAATTACAAGTGCAGTAGGTCTTCTTGTCCGGTTAAACACAAGGGGCAAACATGAGGAGAAATATAGAGATTGGGGAGTTTTTTCTGTAATACTGCAGCACAGTTTAAATGTCCATAAATCATAACCCAAGTAGAAATATTAATTCTTTTTGGGCTATTTGTCTTCCAAAGACATTCCAACAATTGCTTTTCTATAGGAGTTGCTGGAAAGAGATGCTGACATAGGGATTTAACTGTGAAGGAGCCTTTTGATTCTAAAGTCCAGATTCTTTTATCCTCCCGGTCTAAGGGGCTGATAGCAAACAATACACCACTGAGTTGCTGGAAATCTGAAGCTTCATCTTCTTTAAGTGGTCTTCTAAAATTCAAGGACCAGGATGCCGTGGAGCTATCCCAATGATCAGATATTGAACCTTTAGGAAGTTGGGAGAGTTTGAATAGGCGAGGAAATCTGGTCTTCAAAGCAATATTGTCATTCCAAACATCAAGCCAAAAATGAATCCTAGTCCCTCTTCCTAAAATGTAAGTAGCCAAGGCATCAACCTTACGCCATTGTCTTGAAATATTTATCCACGGACTTCGAAGACTTACTACCTCCTTATTCCCGGTGTGCCAATGAAAAGTGTTAGACCCGTGAATGCTTTGGATGACTTTACACCAATAAGTTTGCTGACTTTGTGAAAACCGCCATCCCCATTTAGCAAGAAGGGCTAAGTTTTTGGATTTTAAATTACCTAGCCCCAGACCTCCTTCATGTGTAGGTTTAGTTGCTAACTCTCATTTTGCTAACTCCCATTTTTAAATACTTTATAAAAGTAAAATAGTATAATAGGACCAACTCAAGAACATGTGAAATTATTTACACTACCCACGTACTGTAGGCTGTAGTCATATGAACACATTAAATCAAAATAAAGGTCTGGGAAGTGCCTCTATCAAAACTGTGAAATTAGCAATTAAATACTTATCAAAACTGTGAAATTAGCAATTAAATACTTTACTCGTTCTTAAAAATAAATAGATAACTGCTTGATTCTAATATTTCAAAGGGGTCGTTGATCTAGTTACAAGTATATCTTTCTAGATGGAAACAAAAGAGTGGCATTAATATTTATGAATTTAACAAATGCACTACATACAAAGAGCCAGATTAGAAAGAAAATAAACATGCATGGAAAGACGAACTTAGTGAGAGATGAGAAAGTGTGCCTAAAAATAAATTACTTATTGAAGCACTGGGAGAAGATATATATGGAAAGGATTTACAAGAAAAGGTTGGTGTACAATAGTAGATTATTGAAAATCAAGGCCCAAAGGCACGAGTCAGTAAATATCAGTCATCTGATCCCATCCCACGATAGCTAATAAGTTCTGACAAAGCTGATGATAATATGTCTGAAATGCACGGCTAAAAAGAAAGAAAAATAGAAGTAAAATGTAAGGGATGTAGATGTACCCACTTCCATATACAGTACAACATCCACAATGTGCTCCAGAAGTCGAGGTCCAGCAACTTCTCCTGATTTGTTCACATGTCCAATCTGAAATATTTCAACATATGAGGGTGTGTATATTACTTCCAAACACATACCTATGCATACATAGGTCCACGTGTATAAAAAAAAGACTACCTCCAAAATCCAAGTAGAAATACAGAAACCTATATGTATATATACGAGATTCTTTAGAGAGTAATGACATAGTTTGGGAGCAATTTTCAAATGGTCAAAATCACTCAAGAAAAGGCTTTTGATCATTCAAAGTCCAATCCAATATGGAACCTGTGTTTAAGAATGTAAAATTAAACATTGAATTGATTTGTGTGATTAAAAAAGTGTTTTGGGGTGATTTTAAACATGACAAGCGATTTTAGCCATTTCAAAATCACTTTTTTTTTTTTATGAAAACATCTTTCATTGAGAAAGAATGAAAGAATACAAGGGCATACAAAAAAAACCAGTCCAGCAAAACACCCTCATTAAAAAAGGGGGACCAACTAAGTAAAATGTTGCCTACAGAGTAGGTACAAAAATTCTTCAAAATAAAAGCCCAAAGGGACACGTGAAATCTAACCAAAGACCAAATCTCACTATGCCCCCACTCCCTACCCCAAAAAACCTGATCGTTTCTCACCCCAAATAATAGTGCACACTCCAGCAAGCCATAAAAAACCTTCTTTGTCTTGAAAGGCGGATGGAGGAGGAACTCCTAGATCGTCACTCTGACACTCCGCACACCAGCAAAGCTAACACCAAACTCCTGAAAGAAAGAGCTCCACACAACCCACGCAAACTGGCAATCCCAAAAAGGATAATCAAGATCTTCCTCTGCCTTCTGACAAAGCATGCAACAGAAAGGCCCGACAAACGAAGTTCTCCTCCTAACAAGCCTATCAACGGTATTAATCCGACCAAGCAAGACTTGCCAAATAAGAAAAACCTAACTTTCTTAGGAACCGTAGTCCTCCAAACCACATCGAAAACCGACTCCTTAGGGGGAGTGAGATCCAACAACAGACTAAACAAAGACTTACAAGTGTATCCCCGACTAGGATTACGGTTCCAAACACGAACATCTCTTCTCCCCTCCCTAAAAGAGTACCCCTCAAGCAAGAAAAGAAGAGTGGTCACCTCCATCATTTCTTTATTGGTCAAATTACGACAGAGCTCGAAAGAAAAAGACACAGGATTCTCAGATCCCACCAAAAGATCCGAAATAGTGCAATTTTTGGAAGAGGATAAATGATACAGATGCGGAAATAAAGAACAAAGGTAGAGTATGGAGGTGGTAGCTACACTATTATGCACTCTAAACTAGTACAACAGTAGATAGAGTATTACTCTCATCTAAAGGACAGTAAGTAAAACTGACCTTCCATCTTGATAGGAAGGTCCCAAGCCACCGATTTTTTATGGGAAGATCAGAGAATTGAGAAATTCATGACTAGTAAAACAGCATTTGAGCAAAAAGCATATATGTCATAATGTCTACCATCATCGAAATCAAGGATGAATTGATGTGCGCCTAAATGAAATATTTTAATTTATAAGAAAACGTTCTTTGAAAAATGAAATATAGAAATGGTGGGAAACTTCAGCCAGGGTAAAGAAGCTAGAGTAAAAACAAAAAAATAAAATAGAAGAAGGAGAAGAAAGCCTAATAGTCATAAGAACGTTTGAACTTTAAAGTGAAGAATTTGCACCAAGACAGGCCACAAAAGCAAAATGAACCCACAAAAAAATACAATCCCTCTAATCCAACCAAAATTCTACTATGGAGAAGAGGAGACTAATGATATAAGCACTGTAAGCCAGCCAAAAGAGTTAAAATGGTAACGTCAAGATCAGAAAGCCATTGAATGAAAGGTAAGAAAAAGAATGAAAAAAAAAAAAAAAGGAGATGAAAAGGTGATCTTGAGTTTCTTCGTAACCCAACTTGGAGATATATTATCTGTTGTAATTCTTGCTTCATATGAAAGAACTTGAAAGGAATGTTTAATAGGTGATAGGTTAGTCTTTCAACAGCAAAGATGACACTTTATTCACAATAACTACAGGTTTAAGAAATGCTATAGTTTGTAAAATTATGGAGGTTCAGGATTTGAAAAGCTAACAAAGAATTTTGTACTGGAGAAAGCAATAGTGGACTTGTATCGAGCACTACACTACAAGTCTAGTTTGCAGTTGATTCCATCCAAACAACAGAATACACATAAATTGGTGTTCGGTTTACTTACCAAAAAAATGGGGATGCCGGTTCTCTTTGCAAAACGGAGAAAGGCTGAGGTGCATTCCTTCACCTGACAAGATTGGAGTTCTTAAGATCTCAGCCTTGAGAGGATCATATAGTTCTAATTCACTGTACGATTATGGTAAAGCAATGGACAAGCATAAAAGAAGTTTCACCTAGACCACATATTTGGTAGAATAATGTTTCTAACCTGTGAAATCCCTCCAGCACTTCCAGCTACTCCTTGCAAATAAACTGTTTGAATAGAATCAATGATCAAGGCTCTAGGAGATAGAGGCTGAATCTTCTCAAATATATCCTGAAATAAGGAAAACTATTAATTAATTTCACATCTTCCATCGATTAGCACATATACTTTTGATAAGACTACCTATCCTTTATGATTTATCAAATACACTAAATCTTCAATGTAGATCAACCTATCACCTATAGTCCTAGACCAGTGAATCATAACTTTAATCCAAGTAAACAAAAAAAAAAAAAAAAAAAAGGGTTGGCAGGAGTGAAACTTGGAAGAAGTCAACACCAGAACAAAACTAGCAAGAAAATGTACATGACGCACCTCAACATCAGTACTTGAATACAAGAAAAGATTCTCGGTTTCAATATTCAATCGGTCTGCTCTATTTCCAATTTGCTCCACACTCTGCGAAAAGACAACGGTACATGAATTTGGAAGGAACTCACCAAGAGCCCTAGACATGTTTGGAGAATTTTAAAAAAAGAACAATGAAAATTAACCATCTTAGACTGTTAGGAGGGTTACCTCTTCCCCAGAGACATAAACAACCGATGTTAATTTACCTTCGCCACGCCCTTCAGCTAAAATTGCAGCAATCTTCGAATCAAATGTGTGATTTGACACCATGACCAAAAAAAATTGGAAATAATAAGATAACAATAAAATAGAACTTCAAATAACTACCAAATCAATTGAGGTCTACATGTCTTCATACCTGCAACAACAATGTACTCTTGCCAACGCCAGGATCACCACCAACTAAAACAAGAGAACCTTCAAACCCAGGAAGATGCAGATATTAATACACATTAAAAAAAAAACAAACTTTTCAAAGGAAATCTGAAAGATGATATATTGAAAAACCAAAATCACAAATGGTAACATTTTACCTTACGACCCTCAAAATTATGAAGGATTATACAAATCATTATGATAGAAATTAGGTGACATTTACTTCATATGAATATAAGCAGAACTGTCTCAGTAGATACTATACATGATAATCAAAGACTAGAGTTTGCTATATAGTTTAGTTTAGCACATCCTACTATGAGGTAAATTATCGTCATGCAGATGGAAAATTAGCTTGATAAAGATCCATCCTGTCTTGAGTGGAAGTACATGTTTCACAAAAATAAAACATGTTTTAACCTCGGTTGATTAATGAATATTAAGGAGAAAAGGGCATTTGACAAATGGAAAACAGAAATCATAGTCTCACCTCTCACCTCACAGGAATCAGACAATTGTACATAGAAGCAAGTAACATAAAGAATGATGTAAGGTATTCCTTACTATTTTACTATTCATTAGAAAAGATGCCCAAGGGCCATTACAATAACCAGAGTGCAGAGAGCTTAACCTCCCTTTCCTCCAAGACTAACCAAAATACCACAAAAAAGCCTGCAAAGAAGAAAAAGGATTAGCTTCGCGATGACGCCCACCTGTATCTTCAGGTAAAAAATTTTATTGACAGTGAGGTCATTGGATTGGTTGATCATTGTGAGTCTGTTAAGGAACTTTTGGCATTTTTTATGGTAAAGAGCAAGTCCATAGAATGTTTGAAGTTTGTATGCAGTTCTTCCGTGCCGAACAAAAAGCTGAATCTGTTACCAGCTACTTTATGCGACTTAAGAGGATAGCTGCCGAGCTTGCTTTGTTATTACCCTTCAGTGCAGATGTTAAAGTTCAACAAGCTCAATGGGAAAAAATGGTTATAATGATCTTTTTGAATGGCCTCTCCCCTGAATTTGGAATGGCCAAGGCACAGATTCCTTCTGACTCTAAAATCGTGTCATTAGACGATGCTTTCACTTGTGTCCTTCGCATTAAAAGCTCTCAAACCCCTGTGTCTACTACTATTCCTCAATCCAGTAGCGCTCTTGTTAGCAAGAACCATACCTCAAGGGTACCGCGAGGGATGGATCACACCTTTTAGAAGAATAGTTACGATCATTGCAAATCTAATTCTACAGAGATTGTGTGTAACTACTTCCGTAAGCCTGGTCATTTGAAACGTGATTGTCGGAAGTTGTTGTATAAGAATACTCAGCGTTCTCAGCATGCTCAGGTAGCTTCTACGAATGATATGACAGAGCAGTCTGTTACAATTTCTTCAGACGAGTTCGCTAAATTTCAGATCTACCAGGATTCATTGCGAGCGTCATCTTCTCCTCTGCTCCTATTGCATCCACTGTCGACACAGGTAATACCAAATGTCTCCTTACGTCATCTACCAAATGGGTCATAGACTATGGTGCCACAATTCATATGACAGGTAATTCTCACTTATTTTCTGGATCATTGTCCCTTGCTCCTTTCCCCTTTGTCACTTTGGCAGATGGTTCCACATCCTATATTCTTGGCTCTGGCACTATTCCCCTTACGTCATCTTTGTCCTTGTCTTCTGTCTTACATTTTCCTAACCTTTCCTTTAATTTAATTCCTATTAGCCAACTTACTCACGACCTTAATTGTGTTGTTTTGTTCTTTCCTAGTTATTGTTTGTTTCAGGATCAGGTGATAAAGAATATTATTGGTAGAGGATATGAGTCAGGTGGTCTTTATGTCTTTGATCACCAAGTACTGTAGGGTGTGGCATGCTCTGTTGTTCCATCTCCATTTTAAGTCCATTGTCGATTAGGTCATCTTTCTTTGTTCGTGTTGAAGAAGCTTCATCCAGAGTTTCGGTCTTTGTCCTCTTTGAATTGTGATTCGTGTCAATTTACTAAATTTCATGCTTAGTTCAAGTCCTCGAGCTAATAAACGAGCGAGTGCTCCATTTGAGTTAGTTCATTCTGATATTTGAGGTCCTTGTCTGGTTGTGTCTCCAACAGGTTTTCGTTATTTTGTTACTTTTGTTGACGAATATTCCCGTCTAACTTGGTTATGTTTAATGAAAAATCATTCTGAGTTACTATCTCTTTTTTGTGCTTTTCATGCTAAAATTAAAAATCAATTTAATGTCTCTATCAAACTTTATACACAGATAATGCTTGTGAATATTTTTCTCATGTGCTTGGCACTTACTTGTGTGAACATGACATCATTCATGAATCTTCTATCGTTTCAAATGCATGTTCCAAACCCTTTTTGGGTTGATGTTGTTTCCACTGCTTGTTTTCTAATTAATAGAATGTCTTCCTCTGTTCTGAATAGTGAGATTCCTTATCGTGTTCTTTTCCCTACCAAATCTTTGTTCACTATTGCCTCAAAAATATTTGGTTGTATTTGTTTTGTTCGAGATGTTCGACCTCATCGTACAAATTTAGATCCAAAATCTTTGAAATGCATCTTCTTGGGTTAATTCACGTGTTCTGAAAGGGGTATCGTTGCTATTGTCCTACTCTTAACAGGTATCTTGTCTCTCCTGATGTTACGTTTTTTTAGGATATACCCTTTACTTCAGCACCCTCGAGTCCATGTCAGGAGGAGGAGGATTTTTTTTTTAAACGGATACAAGCCTCTTTATTAATAATAATAAAAGAGACTAATGCTCGAAGTACAAGAGTAATATACTAAGAGCAAAAAGAGAAAAGTAATTAAAAAGACAAACAAAATAACAAAAACTAAGCGAATAAAACAAAAAACCCTAAATCTCGATAAAAAACAAAGGAACAACCCAACTAAATACTGAATTACAATAAGAGGCCAAAATCTGGGAGAAAAATGCACATTAGAAGCTTCAAAGAGAAAGTAGATGGAACACCAAAGAGAGACGAAATCGGTCTTGAGCCCGAGGAGACTTGCTAACAAAAACCACAACAACAAACTGCAAAGAATCTTTGAGCTTTTCAACAAGAGGAAACCATATTTTCGCTTGGCGGGAAAGGATGAAAGCAAACAAACAACTTTACCAAAACAGCGATACTAACATATGTTGCTCAACAAAAGCATTAAGCAATGAAGAACCAACATTAAGCAGTGAAGAACCAATGGAATAACAACCACCCTTTCTGAAAAACTTCACGAAGATAAAACCAAGGGTTGCTAACGAAGTACTGTTGGAGACAATCTTGAGCTTAGCTTCTTCAAATAATCTATAGGGGAAACTAGAAACTACATCCGTCAAACCTCGCGAAGTAGCCGAGTTACCACTCCCACATCGTCAGGATGATGATCTCTTTATATATGAGTTACCACTCCCACATCGTCATCTTCTCCTTCTTCATTTGCGCCTCCTACTCGTCCATTGCGTTCTCAAAGTCTACTCACGACGAGTTCCACAACATCCCTCGGGCTCATGTCTTCCACCAATACCTTCCTTCTTCATCATGTGATCCGAAACCGAGTATGATCTTCCCATTGCTCTTCGCAAAGGTAGACGTAAATGTACTTACCCTATTTCTTCATTTG
Source organism: Cucumis cinereus (assembly GCA_037974625.1). NCBI lineage: Eukaryota > Viridiplantae > Streptophyta > Magnoliopsida > Cucurbitales > Cucurbitaceae > Cucumis > Cucumis cinereus. Next base: position 8,595,843 of record JBBPDJ010000017.1, read on the forward strand.
TTTCATATCATCAATTGTCTTCTCCCATATATGCTTTTATTACATCTCTTGATTTCACATCTGTTCCTAACACTGTTCATGAAGTTTTATCTCATCCTGGTTGGCATAGTGCATTGATTGAGGAGACGACTGCTTTAAATGATAATGGTACTTGGGATTTAGTATCTCGTCCTGCACGCAAGAAGGCCATTGGGTGCAAATGGGTGTTTGCTATAAAGGTTAATCCTGATGGATTAGTGGCTCGGTTGAAAGCTCGTCTTGTTGCCAAAGATTACGCCCAAACCTATGGCATCGATTATGTGGAAACTTTTTCTCCAGTTGCTAAATTAACTTCCATCCGGCTTCTTCTTTCCATGGCTGCTACCTATAACTGGCCTTTGCATCAGCTTGACATCAAGAATGCTTTTCTGCATGATGATCTTCAGGATGAGGTTTATATGGAGCAACCACCTGAGTTTGTTGCTTAGGGGGAGAGTGATAAGGTATGTCGTCTTCGAAAATTTTTGTATGGTAAGTTTAGTCAAGCTCTTGAACTCTTTGGTATGAAGAAAAGTACATCTGATCATTCTGTTTTCTATCAACAGTCTGATAATGGTATTGTTTTCCTAGTTGTGTATGTTGATGATATTGTTATTATTGGAAATGATGCATCGGGTATATCCTTTCTCAAAACTTTCCTTCAGGGTCAATTTCATACAAAAGATTTGGAACAGTTGAAATATTTTTGGGTATTGAAGTGATGAGAAGCAAGAAGGGTATTTATTTGTCTCAACGAAAATATGTACTTGATTTGTTGTCTACGACAAGAAAACTAGGAGCCAAACCAAACAGTACTCCAATGATACCAAATCAACAACTTGCTAAAGAATGAGAATTATTTAAAGATCCTAAGAGATATAGAAGATTAGTTGGAAAGTTGAACTATTTAACGACACGACCAGACATTGCTTATTTTGTAATCGTTGTTAGTCAGTTCATGTCTTCTCCTACAGTGGATCATTGGGTTGCAGTAGAACAAATCCTATGTTATCTAAAAGTTGCTCCTAGACATGGGATCTTATATAAAGATCATGGACATACAAGAGTTGAATGTTTTTCTGATGCTAATTGGGCTGGATCTCGAGAGGATAGGAGATAAACTTCTGGATATTGTGTCTTTGTAGAAGGTAACTTAGTATCGTGGAAGAGTAAGAAACATAATGTTATTTCTCGTTTATATCTTGAGTCAGAATATAGGGCTATGGCCCAATCTGTGTGTGAAATAGTGTGAATACAACAACTATTATCTGAGATAGGCTTTCGTGTTACAGTACCAACTAAATTATGGTGTGATAATCAAGCTGCACTCCACATTGCATCTAAACCAGTGTGCCATGAACGAACTAAGCATATTGAGGTGGATTGTCACTTTATTCGCAAGAAAATACAAGAAGGGTAGGTGTTCACAGGATATGTGAAGACTGGAGAACAATTAGGAGACATTCTTACCAAAGTTGTAAATGGAGCAAGGATAAGCTATCTATGTAACAAGCTAGACATGATTGACATATTTGCTCCAGCTTGAGGGGGAGTGTTATAATATATATTTATATTGTATAGGTCCTTAACTGTAATTTTACATACCATCTAGGGTTTCTACGTTCTCTATATATATATGTATCTGTACTATGACTAAGGATATAGAAAATACTCTTCTCTCAAATTAATTGTTTACACTTTTCTTTGCAACTGAGACTCGTCGATAAGGACGAATTTTTACGTATACCCAATCTCCCACTTCGAACTCTACTTCGCGACGATGTTTATCCGCAAATTTCTTGATTCTGTTTTGAGCCATGGTCAAATGTTCCTTGAGAGCCTTCATGGTGGTGTCTCGGTCGGCAAGCATTTGATCTAGAGTTACATTCATTGTTCTTTGGGTTACGTATGATATCAACAAGGGTGGTGGTCTACCTATGCTTGATACGGGGTCATTTGAATAGAACCATGATATGTCGTGTTATACCAATACTCAGTGTTTTAAAAAGCCCGAGGCGCAGTAAGGCGCAATGGCCTTCTGGAGCCTAGGCGCAAGGCGCAAAAAAAGGC
>JBBPDJ010000017.1:8598030-8616571 GCA_037974625.1 Cucumis cinereus
GAGAAGAGAAGACTTACGTAGAGAGGGAGAGGAAGCGTGAATGGGAAGGAACTTACGTGAGTTTATTAGGTTAAAAAAAATATATATATATATAATATATTTAAAATAAATAAATTTTAAAAAAACCCAAAGAAAGCGCGCCTCGGATAGTTGAGAAAGGCGCGCCGAGGCGTGCGCCTTCTGATTTGCGCCTCGCCTATTCAAGGCGAGGCGCAACATTGGCGCGTAGCGCCTAGGCGCGCCTTTCAAAACACTGCCAATACTCAGCCCAATGAAGCCACATAGCCCATTGCTTCGATTTTACTGCAAAAACATCGTAAATATATTTCCAACCCTTTGTTCACTATCTCTGTTTGCCCATCCGTTTGAGGATGATAGGCCATGCTTCTCCGAAGGTTAGTAACTTGATAACGGAATAACTCTGTCCAGAAATGGCTCAAGGAAATCTTGTCTCAATCAGTCACTATGGATTGAGGGAATCCATACAGCTTTATGACTCCTTTAATGAATTCATCAGCCACAGTTTGTGTCGTGTAGAGGTGTTTGAGTGGTAAGAAGTGGCTATATTTGCTCGACTGATCCATTACTACTAATATAGACTCAAACTTACCGAGCTGTGGCAACTTGTCAATGAAATCCATGGTTATATCATCGCATACCTGTGCTGGAATTGGCAGTGGCTGCAAGAGGCCTGTTGGGTTCACAGCTTTTGTCTTACTTCATTGGCAAACTCCACTTTGTTCCACGTGCTTTTTAACATCATTTTTCATCCCTTCCCAGTAGAGTTCTCCTTACAAACGTTTATACGTGCGTACAAACCTGAAATGACCCCCTAACACGAAATCATGATACAATTGTAGAATGGCAGGAATTAATTTCGATTTTCTTGATAATACTAACCGTCCTTTATATAAAAGAATCTCTTGATGAACAGAGAACTTAGAGACCCAATCGGGATCTTCATGTAAGCGGTTCCATATGGTCAATAGTTTTAGATCTTTCATCACTTCGAACTTGACCACCTCAATGTCCACCAAACATGGGACACTCAAGTTAGCTAAATGAACAACTTCTTGTACTCTAGAAAGTGCATCCGCTACTTTATTTTCAAGGCCTGGCCGATATTAAATCTCAATGTCATAACCCATCAATTTAGAAACCCATTTTTATACTCTAGTTGTATTCTCTGCTCCGCCAAAAATTTGAGAGCGCTTTGATCCTTACGAATAATGAAACGTTGTCCCAATGGGTAAGGTCTCCATTTTTGAACCGCCATAACTACCGCCATGAGTTCTCTTTCATATACTGACTTTTGCCTTGCTTGAAGAGAGAGTGTGTGGCTGAAAAAAGCTAATGGTCTCTTTTGCATCAACACAGCCCCCAATCCGAACCCAGAGGCATCAGACTCAATCACAAATTGCTGCTGGAAATCTGGAAGTGCCAAGACTGGTAGAGTGACCATTGCGTTTTTAAGTTTTCCAAAGGACTCTTGCGCCTCCCAATGCCAAGGGAACCCTCCTGTACAAAAAAGGGGTGCTGCCATGCTACCATAATTGGCCACAAACTTCTTGTAATAACCAGTGAGTCCCAGAAATCCCCTCAGTTCACACAAATTAGTTGGAGTTGAATATTCCAACATGGCCTTCAGTTTCTCCAGATCCGCTCCCACTCCTTCAACTGAAATCAGATGGCGCAAATACTCCACTCACTCTTGAGCAAATTTGCACTTGTTCCCATTTAAATGCAGTGAGTTCTCTTGCAACAGTTGGAAAACCAAGTGTAAATGTCGAACATGCTCACTTATATTAGCGCTGTAAATTAGTATATCATCAAAGAATACAAGAATAAACTTACATAGGTATGAACGGAAAATCCCATTCATGAGTGCTTGAAACGTTGAAGGAGCGTTCATTAACCCAAAAGGCATTACCAAAAATTCATAATGCCCTACGTGAGTCTGAAAGGTCGTCTTCTCAACATCTTGTGTTCTCATTCGTATCTGATGATAACCAGATTTTAGATCAAGCTTGGAGTAGATTTTTTAGCCATGAAGTTCAACCAGTAACTCTCCGACCAATGGAATAGGGAAACGATTCGGAATAGTAATGTTATTCAATGCCCTACAATCAACACAAAACCTCCATCCACCATCTTTCTTCTTCACCAGTAAAATCGGGCTCGAGTAGGGACTTGCACTTGGTCGTATAATGCCTGCTTGCAACATTTCATCCACCATCTTTTTGATTTCATTCTTTTGGTGGTGGGTGTATCGGTATGGGTGCACATTTACAGCTGTCGCTCCCTCCTTAATAATGATTTGGTGATCAACTTCTTGTGCGAGTGGTAATTCTTCTATGGCTTGGAATAGCTGCGGAAATTCACTGAGGAGTGCGTAGGTCTCTTCAGTTTGGTATGGGATGCAATTTCCAGTTGCAGAATTTCTGGTTCAATATACCCTTCTAAAGCTTGACACTCTACCAAGAATCCTTGGTCACTGTCCCACGCCTTCAGCATTCTTTTCAAAGTCCCTCTAGTTTTCGTTGAGGATTGGTCTCCTTTGAGTGTGGTTTGGTTTTACGCTTTTCCAATAGTCATCGTGAGGGCTCTCCAATCTACTTTTGTCACCCCCAATGTTCTAAGTCATTGCATTCCCAAAACTACTTCAACATCCCCCAATTCTATTGGCAGAAAGTTCTCCACGATCGTCATATCCCCTATGGACAATATCACTCCCTGCAAACTCCTTTTCCTTTTACGGTTGTTTCGGTTCCCATTGCCACTCCAAAATGCATTGTCTCAACAGTTTTAGTTCATTAACCTTTTGAGCAATAAAATTATGAGTAGCCCCACAATCGATGAGTACCACCATGCCTTTCTTGTCAATTTTTCCCATCATTTTTAATGTTGCTGGAGAAGAAAAACCCATTACAGAATTCAGAGATAACTCCACCGCATCTACCACTTCTGTCGTCTGCAACTCAATGGTTGTTTCCTCTATTGGTTCCATTCCGTCGAAAATCTCTACTTCGTTTCCTATGCCATCTACTACGAAAATTCGCATACTTCAAAGTTCTTTGGCTTTGCACTGATGACCCACAAAAAACTTCTTGTCGCAACTGAAGCACAGACCTCTATCTCTTTTATTTTTGAAATCTGCATCTGTCAACCGCCGTCTGGGATTCTCTCATCGATTTGATGCTACTGCTTAGTTAGACAATGTGATGGTACGTATATTGGGATATTCCCATTTCTTCGTTTCCCCCGTTGATTTTGTCGCTACTGTTTTAGGGTTTTCTTGGTGGGTCAGGCCTTCTTTCTTTTTCTTCTTTCTTTCTTAGCAGGCCATTTCTTTATTTTCGATCCTTTGGGCCTATTTCATTACTTCATCTAACGACATGGATTCCCAGCACTCTAACTCTGCTTTAATGAACTCTTCTAGGCCTGTTACAAATGCCTCTAACATAACTTCCTCCGAGAAGTGCGAAACCGACACCATCATCTTCTCAAATCTTTCGCAATAGTCCTCTATAGACGTTTCTTGCCGGATCCTGAGGAATCTTCCCACCAGTGTTCCTTCTCGCGCCGAACGGAAACGATTCAGCAATCGTATTTTCAGGTCCTGCCAATCTTTGAATGGCTCTCTATCTTGCTTGTCACGGTACCAATGCACCACTACACCTTCAAAGCTGATTACAGAAACGGTTACCTTTCAGACTCAGTAAGTTTATGGATTTGACAATACCTCTCAGCTCGAAAGAGCCACGAGTCCAGGCGTCGCCTCCGAAAACCAGCACTCTACCTTTTTGAACTTGCTTCGATCTGCCGCTTGTACTGTTGTTTTGTCGAGACTTGGTTCCAATAACGTTTCTACCGACTGCGTTGCTTTCTGTTTACCCTTCTACGACGAAGATCCGCTCACCACTTCAAGTGAACCAGCCTGATTTCGAATCATCGTGATTTCGACCGACAACGCTAAGACAGACTTCAGTAGTGTCGCAAACCCTTCTTCAATTCTCGACAGCTTTTTGATGCTACTCTTCAGGTGGATAATCTCCTACTTAGTTGCTTCAAGATTCTCCTCAATTCTCTTTTGCGTCATTTTTCACAATCTTGCCAGGATGACTGCTCTGATACCAATATGTAAGGTATTCCTTACTATTTACTACTCAATAGAAAAGATGCCCAAGGGCTATTACAATAACCCGAGTGCCAAGAGCTTAACCTCCCTTTCTTGCAAGACTAACCAAAATACCACAAAAAATCCTGCCTTAATTCTTTCTTCTTATTCTATATATACTAACATTCCTGCACACTAACACAGTAGTGGTCCTCCATCCCATATAACTAACTTCCACTAGGATTTCCCTTTCTACCCCTTCTGGTATATTCCACTAATCCTGGAGGCCTCACAAATAACTAGATGGCAATTATTAAGCACAATCACAATACTACGTAAAAAAAAACTTGAAGTTTGAACTAACCTGGTACCAGCCCACCACCAAGCACCCTTGCCACTTCATTTCCGAAGGGACCAGGCCTAAACATCAAGCAAGGTTAAAAGATATAAACTTTCCCTCCCATCAACATCCATCTAAGATGGATAAAAAGAAATATATCCTCCCAAACCGTCGGTTATCCAATATGTTCATACAATGTTATAAATTATAATCCATAGAGTTCATTACACTACCCCGAGCTCCATCGCGCATGAGGTTGAAAAGCAATAATGGATTAAGAACATTGCGTTTAGACTCACTCTAATTGGAACTACTTTAATGAGTATGATATGCATTTTTAGTACAAAAGAGAGATAATAACTTACAAGGGAAGTCTCCAATCCTGAGTATCGATCCCTCGGTTCACATCTGTTAACCGCATAGGATTCACGTGAGTGACCTGCTTTGGAAGCCACCCTCGAACCACATTTTCTGAAACTTCAAGCCCTCGACTCCCTCCTCCACTATCATCCCCTTCTGAAAACTGCTTCATTGTCCCAACCATATCACAGGACCGACAAGTTCCCCACCACTGCCCCTCATTATGCCCACAGTTCGAACAAACCCAAGAAACTTTACTCTTCTTCTTCTTCGATCCCACAACCTTCCCCAAATTCGGCCTGCAAATCGACCTATCTTCTGAACCCACTTTCCTCACACTCTCCGAAGTCTTCTTGTTCAAGAAATTCTCTGCCCCATCTCCATTACTCGACAAAGTCCCGAAGGTTTGAACTCCAATGCTCGGTTCGGGCTCTTTTCCATCGCTACTGCTTCCGACCCTGTGAGTAATAAGTTTACTCGTAACGGGGTCGTAAATAGTCCAAACATCGCGGCCTTTTCCATTTTCTGGACCGGAACCGGCGAGGGGGTCGCCGTTCGGGGCATCGGTCGAAAGTTGGACGGTGTTGAAACGGCCGGCGTAGTGAAAAAGGGAAGAGTTAGGGCTGACGCAAGACCGGCAGGAGATGGGGGATGGAGTATAAGAAGAGAAGGTTGAGGAAATGAGAGAGTGCTTTCGAGAATAGAAAATAGTTCTGAGGGATTTCATGTCTAGGAGCTGCATCAGAGAGAGTTTGAAGGGTTTAAGCTATAATCACCCGCCAATTTCCATTGCAGCAGACAGGAGGTTCTAATTTCCAAGGTTTATGTTTATGCCTGTGATATCAAATCGACTCAAGATTGGTTCTTTTAAGGTTTAAAGATTTGTGTTTTTAATATTATTTTTTGTTAGAATACTTACTTTTAATATAGCTATCTTTCAATATAGCTATCGAAATATTATATTTTGAGTTCCGTTTAAGATTGGTTCTTAAGATTTAAAGATTTTTGTTTCTAATATTAATTTTTGTTCGAATACTTACTTTCAATATAGCTATCGAAATATTATATTTTGAGTTCCGTTTAAGATTGGTTCTTAAGGTTTAAAGATTTCTGTTTCTAATATTAATTTTTGTTCGAATACTTACTTTCAATATGCGGGTAGAAAATCTTATCACTGCTCTTTTATGAATATTTCAAAATTAAAACGTATAAATCGTAAGAATACGGGATGTAAATGGGACAGATAATACATATAACAATGTTCATGTCTCAATTTTAATTCCATATCATCATTCTACACTATTTTAAGTCTCAATTTTCACCCGTTCAAATGTCTACTTGAAATTGTGACGTTAGGCCAATCTTGTATCAATACACAGGAGGAGGAGGAGATGATAAATGAAAGGGGAGAGAATTACCTAGTGTTGGATGGAGATGTTAATTAATGCTTATTGAGATCTTTAGGGAGAGTAGAGAAGTGCATGTGTTTTCATTATCTTGGCTTTTAAAAGAATCTCAAGAGGGTGAAAGGGGAGAATATACCAACCGGCCTTCTTGAATTGGTTGGGTAGCATTGTATTGCCCTATGGGCTCTTTTCATTTCAGGAATCAGAGTACGTTACCTACCACCTGAATAGAACCGATAAAATGGTACAAAGGAAACTAGAGGAAAGGATGGAAGTGACTACTCCGTAGATAGAGAAAATTCAAGAGAATTCTAAGAAGTTCTTGGTGATTGACCAAATGTTAGGGTAGTTTTGTCTAACAACGTTAAAGAAGTTATCGATAGATAGATTCTTCTTATCACCACTATTATTGTTTAGAGTCAATCTATAACAATATCTAGAAAGTAATATTAAACGTAACATATTCATAATTTTCTCATAGTAACAGTAATGATGTCTATAACAACAACGATAAAAGTATGGTATCTTAGAGTAAAAATTTAAAAATTGTTCAGAAATATCTAACAAACGTTGGTGGTTCCTACGTAATTTTCAAAAACAATTTGATTGATCACTCTAAGATCTCCAATCAGATTGTGTTTGTTGATTACATATTTGGCAATGGACCTCACATTTTAGTTCAATTACGAAACTAGTAAAAGCAAATGGGCTTCACTTTTCAATTTATGAATTACATTTTTCCTTAAATAAACATAATCTTAAAGCAATCTAATTAAATTTGCAATTAAGTCCATGACAATTGATACGTCAATAAAAATTCATTAAAATTACACAAATTTAGTTATAAATTAGTAACATAGCCTTATCTGAACTAATTCAAAAGTAACTATGTTAATTACAATTTTTCCCTCATAGAAATATTTTGAAGATTTTGTTTTCCTCCCACTTTAAAGTCACTTTGACATTTCTTTGAGTATTTTTTTAAAAAAGAATTTTAAATTAGGATTGTTTATATATATATCAAAATGAACCAAAATATTTACAAATATTCACAAATATTAATGTGATAGACATGACAAATCCTGATAGACTACTATCAACTATCACTAATAGACATTAATAATAAGAAATCAAAGTTTATATTTATCTATCATTTATAGATAATGACATTTTGTTCTATTTGTGAGTATTTTCAGCATTTTGTCATTTAAAATATGTAACCTTTAAATTATTTCGATTTCCTAAAAAAAAATTATTGACAAGATTTAAAGAAGTTTTTAATAGTCTAAAATCACTAAAAATAACTATATTTAATACATCAAGGCTCTATTTAGTATTCCTTTGGTTCTTAATTTTTAAAATTTTGGAAATTAAGCTTATAAACATCTTTTCCATCTTTGGGGGTGTTTGGTGGACAATTTCGGAATCAAATACCTGGGAATTAAATGCATGTGGGTTTTTTGTATGGGTTGATGCCTGAGAATTACAAATATCTATGTTTGGGGTGCAGGATTTGAAAATATGAGTTTATGATGTCTGTGTTTGAGGTGTTGGTTTTGAATTCCTGGTTTAGATAGTCTTTTTAGTTTTTTTTTCTTTTTGTGAATTGTACATCCAAAATTTTATAATGTATCATTTTTTTAATTGAATTTTTTTTCCATATTTTGTACCACTAATTCAATTTATTTACTCTATTGATTTTCATGACAACAATGTAAAAACAAGAAATTTTAACATTCAATAATAATAGAAGAATGAGAAAATGTATTTTAAAAAATACTATTGTGATTAAGTCAAAGGCGTATTTGGAATGACTCAGAAAAAAAATGTTTTTCAAAAATGAAATTAACCTTTTCAAGGTTTGCGGCGGTCGGGTTGGTAGCCGAAAGTTCGTCGACGGAGTTGCCAAAAATGGCACCCAATGGTCAGCCAACAATGGTCATTAGGGGTGGTGTCTGGAGTTGGCCGACGAATTTTCTAGATTGAGTTAGAAAAAAGAAAAAAAAAAAGAAGGTAATCTATGGGCTTGAATAGTGTTTACTATTCAAACCCTTTAGGAAGTGTTGCCCCAAACAAGGGTTGATATTAGGATGTCTAACTCATCCAATCCCAAACCTTGAAACAAACATACCCTTAACGATTTTATGGATGTTTCGAATGGTTATTAATGTTAAAATTGGGTTTAACACTTGAATTTTGGTGTTTAGAGTTGGAGACGTGTTGATTCGTTTTGAAGTGATTTTTGGATTGCAAACCATATTTTGGGTAAAGATATTTTTGATTAATTTTGTTTAGTTTGCATTTGGTTTTCGACCTAAATTTGGGTTATGTTCTAGGAATTAATTCAAGATTGTCTTTTTCAAGATTATTGCAGTGCTAGTACCTTTTGGCTAAAAAAAACAAGGTAAGTGATTTACTACCGGATTTCTCGAACCTATTTGATGATAAAATTGTGTTTACACTAGATTATGATGTTGAGATGGACTAATTCGCTATAAACTGCTATGATTTATTCTTGATTGGACTGTAAGGGTATATGGAAAATTGATGATTATGGCATACTATGGATCTTGCATGTTGTATACTTTATTGGACTAATGGTGTCTGTTAAACTTTTTATCGAGCTATGTACATCATGTTAAATGTTACGTTGTCACTATGGAATCACCACTATGACTTTTTTTAACTGTTAAGATTGATATGTGCACCCTCGAGTCAACACTTATGATTGATATGGGTTCCTATGGGATCACTAAGATTGCTATGTTATGACTTATATGCACCTTCAACGATAAAGATGGTCGTTGATCGATGGTGAAGACGGACAATAGTCGTCAATGATTAAGATGATTGGTTGGTCGTCGGTCGTTGTGACAATCGGTCGCCAAGGGTCATGGCTATTGGTCATTGACGCCCGTTTGTTAATAGGCACGCCGATTGATCATTAACGATAACGATTGGTCGTCGACGATCAAGATGTTCACTAGATGACAATGACATCCAAAGTTGTAGGTCACCAAGAATCAAAACGATCGATCACCATCAGTCAAGACATCGATAGTCAACGGTTAAGACGATCTAGAGTCGACGATCAAGATGATCCAGAGGTGACAGTCAAGACGATTGGTTGTTGTAACCGTCGATCGATCACGATCGATCATCAATGGTTGATTGTAAACTCGATCAATGTTTGTTGCCAACGGTCATCAATGATCATTGATAAAAGGTTGAAGTGAAATTTTTTCTAAAACCTATGACATTCAATAAAAAAAGCATATTCCAAACCTAGGGATTTGTTTCTTAATCCTATAAATTTATTTCAAGTGTCCAAACATGGATTTGGCTTCAAATGTCAACCCCCCTAATTTCAAACTCATCGACCAACACACCCCCTAAATTTCTAACTTTGGTATCTACTTCATACCAATGTTGTTAAAAATCCAGTCAATTATTGAAAACTAAAAATATAGCTTTTAAATGGAGAGATTTACAAATATAACAAAATTAACCAAAATATTTACAAAATATAGCAAAATTTTAGATTTATCACTAATGAACGCTGAAAGACAATAATAATAAGACATCAAGGTTTATCAACATCTATCGGTGATATTTATAGACTTCTATTAGTGTCTATCATTGATAGAATCTGAAATTTTTGTTATATTTTACAAATATTTTCAATACTTTTGTCAATTACAATAACTTCCCTTTTAATTTTTTTTTTAACTTTTAAAGTTTAGTTAAAAAGATAGATGAAAATCATCGAACGAAATAGAGAAAAACTAGAGAATTTTGAAAAACCAAAGATTGATATCATTTACAAAGTTCTTTTTTTCTTTTTTGTTTTTGTTGTTTTTTTTCTTGTTTTATGCCAAAAGCCAAACACGTTATTAATAATTTAATACCCAAACTTTGAAATCAATTTGTAGTTGGTGACATGTAGAGTAACGGGATATTTTAAGGTTGTTCGACACATTTAATGTTAATTTGTTTAGAAGATATAAATTAACTCATAGAGGAATTTCAAGGTCTACAATTTCTCAAAAATAATTTTCTCATTTTCAAAATTAAAACCATTTCTTGTTCTATTAGATAGTTTATAATTATAATTAGTCTCAAATGTTATAGTCAGAAGATTGGCATAAGAAAATGAGAAAGAACCAATCACAAGAGTCACAATCTCCCAACCAATCAAATTTAAAGAGATGTTATGAAATGAGAAATAATAAAAATAATAATAATAATAATAATAATAATAATAATAATATCACCGGCATTTTAGTTCAAGATTCAGGGCCTCCCCACCACAGATTGAAGTAGCCAAGCTTCAAATTTAATTAATCCAGACTACAAACTCGATATTTTATGCTAAATATAAACTTTTAATAAATCATGAACTCACAAGCTAACCCAATTTTCGTACCTAACAAATATAAACTTAAAATATAACAAACTTCCAAACAGAATGATCACATGTACTAATAATATCAATACATAGAACAAAATTCCTCAGATATATAAATAAAACACATTACAAACTTTTGGATTGCAGATCATTTGTATGAAGTTTAGTGATCTAAAGGAGAGCGAATCCCTGGAGGATCAAGGCATCAGCAAGAACTTGATTAGCAGCCTCAGAAGGATGGACACTATCCCAAAACACATATTGAGTTGAATTAGAGCAAATTCCACCCAAGGATTTGGGATTGCACAAAAGTGATGTTGTCTCTATTGTCCCTGTTCCACAGCAGCCTTTTCTGGCTTCCACAAAGCCTAACCAAAAGAAACAAAAAACAGAAGAAAATTAGTGATCCATTTTGCTGGTGCTTCGGTCCTACATTCACAAAGTTTTTCCCCCCAAAGAAAACTAAGCTTCATCTTTACCATTTTTCGATGGAGAACTGATGACATCGTAGAGTGGTTTGTAAATGTCGAAGATGACGATTCTAAAACCTGGAAGTTGTTTTTTCAAGCTTTCTGCAGCAGCATTTAGCTTCTTGTTGAAGGCTTGCGCATCAGTATTAATCCTTGAGACACACCCACTTTGATGGTTCCCAAATAAGGTGAGAGCAGCAGGAAAGCAACCTAATGGAGGAAGTGAAGTCACGCCAATTCTCCTAGCTCCTAAACCATATATATCCTGTTCCCAATACCAGAAATGTATCAATTCGATGTATTTCATGCGATATTTCATTTAACCTTGTTTGTGAATGACATGGAAAGGCAAATGGTTTTCGAAACAGTAATAAAATACCTTAATAAAGGTTGTAAAAGCTCCGATGAGCATTGTCCCGTACTGATCAGGAGTGTAGACCTTATTAATGTAAGGATTGATGTAATAGTTTTGCAGAAAATCGCCACTTCCTGCACTTAGCAAGTAGAGTGCATCCTTGATTATGGATGCTGCTTTTTCGTTACCAGCTACCTTAGCTAGCTTGGCCTGGTACTCCTTGAAGAATCCAACTTGTTGGGGCAGGGAGAGTGCATGCTGTTCACCAAGTTCAAAGTAAAAGTAAGTACAAAAGAAGGCCTGATTTGCTCAGAAAGATATTGCTTCCAAAAGCAAAGGTATTCTTACATTTAAGAGGGCAGCATTGTCATCATAACCAGATGCAGCTGAGGCAAAGTTGACTCCGATGAGAAGATTCTTACCTGATGCCTCTGGGCTAAGGTACGGCAATGGAGAGGTCTTGAATCCTAAAGTTTGAGCTGGAGAAAATAAAAACAATAATGATAATTACAGGCCTTAAATATAACAGCTGTTCTAAGTTGGTACACATAACAGTCGATAACAACTTGATAATTTGGCTTCGTTTAATATTGTTTGTATATCTTGGTTTCCAGAGAATTGTACTTGATTTATGTATCCAATTCAGTTTTTAAGGAAAATTTCCTAAAAACATGTTTAGATCTTAGAAACAGATAAATTTGTGTTTTTAGAATCATATTTCATTTTACTTTTTTTTATAGTTTTGTAGGAAAACGAGAGAGAGAGAGAAGCAACATAACTATCATCTGATTCCATTTTAAAACTTGAACTGGAAATGGCAGATTCAACAAATTATGAATGAAACTTTGCTTTCTTTTTTCTCATGTTTTCAGAACTTGGAAGGAAAAAAGGAAGATATCAAATAGATTTTTTTTCTCACAAGACATATGAGAAAGAAGGAAGAAGGCACGATATCAACAGACTGTGCCCTTGGTCTGAAAGAAAAAGATGACTTTATACATGATGCAGGAAGTTTATCCAACATCATGCAAGGCCAATGTGTTTAAGTTTCAACGAAGACGAAAGTTTTTGCACGTACCAGTGAAATCAGTAGCAAGTTTTCCATTGCAAAACCTGCCAGTGGGCTGATGATTCACGAAGTCCTTTCCATATGGAGGGTAGTTGGCCTTGAAAATAGTGGAAAGATAGTTATTATTTCCCACATCGACGGCAGAATCACCAAAAGTGATGATAGCAGGCACCAAAGTGGTAGAATCTTGAGCATTTCCACACCCAAGCAAAAATGCAAAGAACAACACCAACACTTTGCTAATAATGGAATCCATCTTCTTTAGCGCTGTGATTTGCAACTGATCTATGAATTAGAACTTATAAAGAAAGTCAGAATGACCCACCTTAGATTTTCTTTTATTGAAGGAAGCTGGAGGTTGAGTCCACCCAATCAATAATGACCCTTTTAGTGAAGAAATGCTGTCATTGAAGGTAATTGGTTTTAAATACCTTTACCAAATCCCAAGAAAGCAATCTTTTTTCCCTCAGCTTTCTTTACTGTCCTCTCCTTTCCTGCAAGTGCAAAAAACCATTATGAATAAAATTATTTAGTTGGAAAACTATGAATTCATGCAACATTTAATGAATAGGTTTGGTGGAGTAGTTGGGTGATAAATGGTGGTTGTGTATGAGTTAAAGCTTCATGAGTTTGCATGTGCAGGAGTTAATATAATTGTGGCAGTGAGAAGCCACAGTATTGCCACTGGGTAACATCTATAATGCGAGTAATATAAGTAGTTATAAAGATTTGGTTATGTCTAACTTTGGCTCTTCAAAAATAGTTTTTGTCTGTCATAGAGACAGGACAAGTCAACCAGGCAGAGTCTGAAGGTATTAGGAAGTAGTTGTCCTGACATTATCACCAATTTTGCGATAAGAAAAAAAAAAAAAAGCTACTTGCATTTCCAAAAAAAATGGTTGAAGGAGATTTAAGTCAACTTTGAAGGTTCTAAACATTGGCTTGACAAGTTATTTACTAAGGCTTCCCCCAATCTACCTTCATTTGGACCCTTAAATTCTGACATGAAATAATATCAAAGAAAGCAAATGTGTAAGAGTGTGATAGGTAACCAAACACACAAAATACAGGAAACTAATATATTTTCAATATTAAGAAGAAACTACAAGATAAACAAGTAATTCAAGGTACTTGCACCCTCCCTCTTAACCAAGTAATTCAAAGTACTTGCACCCTCCGGATCTCTCCCAAGCCCTAATTTACTCACAAAATGCCTCATCCCCTCCTTCATTACTCAACTACTAATATACCCTTAAATATCCCCATTTACATTCCTAACAGAGGAATTTCCAGTTTCATTTCACACAAAACTGGAACAAGATAACAGAAGAATATCATGATCTAATTATCCTGCGTACCAAAAATTTTAAGTTGCTGTATTTCCAACCGGCAAGCATCTGGTTTAATAAAAATGAATCCATTTATTGGACTTGGTGTGATTCTATCTCATAGAGGATTTTTGTGTTGAGATTAGCCTAAGAATCCATGAATCTCTGTATATTTATATCCAAGTTGGTTAATTTAGCAGCACGTTATGGCAAACAAAGGTTCAATCCATACAGTTGAGTTGACTGGTAATATTTAAGACAGATCTATTGCTCAAGTTAATTATCAACTTTATGCATTTTGGTTTTCAGTTTTCACCCACAAGTTTATTTTTCTTTTAAAGTCCATACTGTTGCTTTCACTTATTACCAATGAGAAAATCTTCCTTCCTGTAAAGATGCAGGTACTTTTGAAGTCTTTTCAAATAGGAGGACAGGTCACGCGAATAAACCAATAGTTTTATTGAGTGAAAACCTTGTACAATATTTGCACAGAAAGCGAAAAAAGAACAACTATTATTATTATTATTATTATTATTATTATTATTATTATTATTATTATTTAATACACCACTTTGATGACTATTTTGAGCCAAGTTACCCCCAAGCTTCAAATCTCTAGCCTGCAGCCTGCTATTGCTGACCCCATTTCACCTCTTTGTGTCGACCATTCACAAAAATCTCACAGGTTTTGCTTTACCATTGTAGCTTGGCAGGAAAGTACTGCAACCAAAAATAACTTTTCCTGTTGAGTAAACGATAATGCACTGGAGAGAGAAGGAAAATACGGATTGCATTATCATGTGCGTGCTTACCTTCTCAATGAGAGAGAGATAGTAAGGCTTCACTTTCTCAACGTTAACCCGAACTTTGCTCTTGCTGTAAAGGTCGTATTTGCTTCGTGGGGGAAAAGTGAAAAAAACATTGATTCGGTTAGCTCAGAAACTTAAAAATTCATATCAGTTCTAAACTCTCAAGATGGTAGCGAAGAAGATTTTCATACTTGAATATGCGCAGCCACTTCAGGTTTTCGACATCCTCCTCATTCATCAAGTGTTTATATGCATCAGATCTATGTAATGCTGCAGAATCAACTATTTCCAATAAGCTTACTGGTTTCTTCATAGTTAAAAGTTTCAGTAAAACAAACATGTTCTGACAATTTCTTTTTAACGTACAGTAGAATGAGTGGTATCTGATGACAAAAAGTGCTGCAGAAGGTAAAGTAGTATTATTCTCCTTTGCCACCTGAAAGTTCCATGTAATTACAAACTTTATCATCGTAGTTTAAGAACAACATTCAATACTCTAATACTTCGTAGAGGCAGGAATAATACCAAATACATATAGTCATCATGCCCCCACGACATCATTACATTGTCAAGTCCACAATTTGGCGAGTAAACTCCGTATTTAGTGTTATATGCAGGATTATAGTAATCAGGATTTTCCATGAAATACTGTAATTAAAGGGTAGTAAAGTTAATGGTTATAAGAAAAGTAAACAGGTTGTTGGCACTTTAATTATAGAGAATCAAGACCTTGTGGTGGACAATGGATTTATCAAAAGCACAACCCAAAGGGTAGGTGTCTCCTGCAAGTTGGTCCAGGGTATGATAACAATAATTAGCCAAGAAACTTTATAAAATAAAAGACCCATGTACAGAATCATGTGATTGTCTGTATGGTAGATTGAAGCTCATGTCTTACCCACAACCGCCCATTGAGGAAGACCACCAAAGCTTGGTAGGAGAAGCACCTTTCCAAGGTCTAAAAAGTTAAGACAGAAAGAAAAGTAGTAGAAATAAATAAGGAGATAAAAATTAGTCAAATGCTTGATCCAGACTCAAATGGTTGAAATGCACACAAGTTAATGTCATACAATAAAGAAAATCAATTAATACAAAACAAAATTTTGGTTCTATTGGAACTTCAAGCACCCAACCAAAGTCCAAAACATTTAAGAAATACAAGCACCAAACGAATTGAATTAAGTATGAAAGTCAAAAGAACTAAAAACTAAAGGAGTAAGCAAGTTAAAAAAACACAGACAATATTATAAACCCCATTCTTTAACTGTAATAAAACCACAAGGCTTACAAGCTCAACATATATTTCAAATAAGGGGGTCTTCGACTTAGGGAACACTTATGTTATGTAGGTAAATATCCTAAAAATACCTAAAAATTCTTTCTAACTTCAGCATCACATAACATCTTCAAAATATTTTTACAATATGTAGAAAACTAAACAACCTTAAATTACTTTTAGGATATGAAAAGGAGCCAAATTCTGAAATACATTATTAATAAGATACCATTTCCTTTAGTCTAATTTTAGACCCTAATTAGAACTATTGTCCATAATTGCTAATGTTGTCTTCAATTCCACTCTAACCCAATGCTTGTTTTGTGTCTCTTTCTCTATCATCTACCAGTGAACAAATAGAATCACCCAATGCACTTCATTCATAATTTAGGCAGATTCTA
Source organism: Cucumis cinereus (assembly GCA_037974625.1). Taxonomy (NCBI): domain Eukaryota; kingdom Viridiplantae; phylum Streptophyta; class Magnoliopsida; order Cucurbitales; family Cucurbitaceae; genus Cucumis; species Cucumis cinereus. Next base: position 8,614,370 of record JBBPDJ010000017.1, read on the forward strand.
AATAAGTAGATTTGAAGTAAAAATGGAATGATATGAGGGAAAAAGGGGAAGAGTACCATGTATAAGAGCAGTCAAATGCAGCCAATCTTCATTAGGATAATCCTTTCTGATGGCTTCAGCAGTCTGCAACAAGTGTTCGATTTGAGGTTCATCCAAATCAGGATCGCTCTCATCAACTACGTCATTGAGAAGCTCGCAGCATTCCCAAATGCTCATCTCCACTCTGTTCAGTTGGCCGTACTCTTTTCTCATCTTCTTCACCTGCAAACACATTCCGCCATTTTCAATTGGGAAAGAGGGAAGTGGACAAACGAATAAGCGGAATTCATTTTAATTAATTAATGGGAAAAATTAACTTACGAAATCGTAAGTTTGATTAATGTGATTGAGTTTGTAGAAACTCTCTACCCCTGCTTGCCTTTCGCTTTCCGCATCATAGTCCCTGTGTTTTTTTTTTTTTTTTTGCAAACTTAGGATCATTAAATATAATAATAATAATAATAATAATAATTCTAATTCTAATTATTTAATTAGACACATTGTAACAAAATTAGTTGTAAACATTTTTAAATATAGCAAAATAAACTAAAATATAACAAAATTTTAAATCTAAAATTATTTATATCAATAATATTAATAGTCTATTCGTGTCTATAATTGATAGGGTATGAAATTTTGCTACTTTTATAAATATTTCTTGTTGTTAACATCAATTTTCCAATTAGTTTTCATTTTTACATATATTATAGTGATGTATCATTTGTAGGAAAATTATCAAAATGGTAAAATTTACAAAATATTTACTCACAATGATTTTTGTTTTAAGTGTAAATATATTTTTATTATTATTCTTAAAAACCCATTTTCAGAATTTTACTCTTTTTTTTTTTTGTTAAATTTAAATACAATTTAACTACTAAAATTTATATTTTAACATTAGAAGTTTATTTCTACCACGAATTAGAAATAAATGGTTATCGAATAGACTTATAAAAACGAAAGGTGTAAAATTGTGTAGTGGATTTTTGTTCTCGATTTTGTTGATTTGATATTTTTGTTTTTCTTTATTCTTAAAAAGATTTCAAAACTTTATCTTTATAACCATTTTGCTTTTTATTTTTTAAATTAAGCTTATAACAATTTTTTTTTTTGTGATATTATTATTATGTTTTAAAACGCTCTAAATCAACATGCACCTTTTTTTTACTATAAGTTAAGTATATGGATAAAATTAATCTAAATTTTCTCAACTGAAAAATCCATTATATAGTTAAAAAGAAATACCCAAAACAATCTCCGTTTTCTTTTTGCTTTTCAATCTTTTAATAGTTTTCCCGTTCTTACATCTGAATTGCCAAACAAGTTCCTTTAAAAATTACTGTAAATAGTAAAATTTTTAAAAATATTTTAAAATATAGTAAAATTTTATATTGATACGAGATTCGAGATCCAAGATCTATATTTATTTTGTAAATATTTTAATTAACTATATATATATATAATAAAAATAATATTTTTTAAAGAAAAAATCAAACCTAAATCCGTGGCCAAAGGAATTGGCATTGGGCACCAAAAACCCTCCGTCCAAAACCAATTCCGACTCTTCATTAAATCCCTTCTCCTCCGCCGCAACACCTACAAATTAAACCGCACCGTCAATCGGCTTCCAGTGACATCAATTTCAGTTTAAATAAATAAATAAATAAAATTATATTACCAAACTCCTGATTCTCAATGAAGAGGGTGAGAGTCATGGTTGAACGGGGAGAGAGAAATGAAGGCAAAAAGAAAAACGAGAGAGAGAGAGAGATGGAGATGTTTTAGCGGTGGTGGTGAGAACATTAATTGGAGAAGGGGAATGTATTTATAATTGGCCGGAAAGCCCTTCCCTGAGAATTTTCAGGCTCCGAGTCCTTATTCCGAAATAACAAAAAATTAAAACAAATAAATTAGAAATGAAAAAATTGGGTTTGATTATGTTATTTTGCAATTCATGAACTACTGAGATGCAAAATTTGTATATTTGTTATCCTCAAAACTAAATTATGGGAATAAAGTCTCTGGTGTGGCGTCAAAGTTGGGAATAACGGAGATGAAGACATAATTCCTTTTATCCATTATGTCTCTGATTTGACCATTTTATCCCAAACTATTTTTAGCTTTTTTTTTGTTGTTGGGGGGGGGGGGGGGGGGGGGGGGGGG
>JBBPDJ010000017.1:8633877-8660636 GCA_037974625.1 Cucumis cinereus
CCCCCCCTCCCCCCCCCCCCCCCCCCCCCCCCCCTTCTTCAACAACTCACCATGCTTTGTGCAGGGAAGTCATCCATGTTGAATTTCAATTGCAGGATCAAATAGGATTCTCAACGGGCAACGTAGCATAAACTCTTCAAAATTTCATCCTTTTAGCTGGACCCTGATCAATAATGGGATCTGCTGGAGGCTGTTGTGACTCTCCTTGCTGATTTTCAGAGCCTTTCTCTGTATCTGATGTGGGAGCAGGAGCATAACCTTCAGGAAATGGTGGGGGTGGTGGGGCAGGTGGCAGCTGCAATTTTTAATAAAAAAATTCTCTCTTAATTAGTCTAGGCATAAATGACCAGCTCAATCTTCAATATGAAAAATATAAACCATTAACATGGACGTACAAAATGTCATTTGTATACTGTACCAGCAGTTTATCGACTTAGATAATTTAATTGTTTTACAAGTCCAATTGAATTAATTTCAATTAATTATAGATACAATATATATGAATTTGGTCACTTTGAAGCCCAAGTCATTTGTCCTTCATTCAGAATGAGTCAGGTAAGGGGTTCATGAGTAGTTAGATTAGGTTTGGTAATATTGTTCGAAACTTAAATAAACTGATGAGACCTCAAAAAAGTTTTGGTGTTATTAAATGACAAGCGAAAATGACTTATAAGAAAACTGCATACAAATTCTCACCACTTTCTTCTTAATAATGGAAATTTGATAGCTTAGCTCTTTGCAATTTGTACACAAACAAAACAGGACTTTCTGTTATAGAAAAGATGAAGCTTATGCACTATCAATATGTCAATAGAGAGTAGATGATTCGAGATGTTAAAGAAAGTTACCTTGCGCTGTAAGGATGCAAGAATATGATCAACTCGCTTTACTTCCTTAAAGTTAATGGTTTCTTTTGCAGGTTTTACTTCTTCACTCTCATTTTCAGAATCAACTGAACCAGAAATGAGAAAACAGTCGGTTAGACAAATAGGCAATGTGCTGCATGGTATCTTTAAAGTTTATTCTACATTTCGTATGCGAATGAACTATTCCATATAAGACCCAAATTTTGATTTCAGAATGAAGACCGAATAAAAAAGAACATTCATAAAGCCTATTGGGGTGCTATAAATATCAACCATCTAAAGCCTGAACGGCATCAAAAGTTGGTCTTTCTTGGTTTTTGGTGCTGAGGAGTCTCTAATTCATTGAAATGATGAAAAGAGATTAATGCTCAAGATACAAAAATATAAAAGGTGATTAATGCTCAAGACAGCAAACCCTTTAACAAAGTGTAAGATCTACACAGAAAACTGAAACAATCCAAATCAAAGAAAATAAGAGAAAAAAAACACTAAGGCACAGGTCCCGTTTGGTAATTGTTAGGTATCTAGATAAGAATATTAGTACGTTAGTATTAAGGAGTATAATGGTCTTTAGATGGAAAGTTAGTTACTGCATGTTGTATAAATAGCAAGAGGATGAGCAAGTGAAGGGAGACTATTTTGTGGAGTGATCGAGGGCTTGGGTGAGAATACTCAAGAGGGAGGTTCCAAGTTCCTTTATACTTGGATTATCTTGTATTTCTTCATAGGTATAATTCAATATATTGAGATCTCGCTCTTGTTAGGAAGAGTCCTAACAGTAACCATTTTGTGTTTGGTTTTTGTTTTTGAAAATTAACCCTATAAACACTACTTTCACCTCCAACTTTTTTCCTTTGTTATCTACATTCTACCAATGGTACCAACTCAAATTTTGAAAACTAAAAGTAGCTTTTAAAAAGTTGTTTTTGTTTTTGGAATTTGGCTAAAAATTCAACCATTGTACTTAAGAAAGATGCAATCATTGTAAGACATGGGGAGGAAATAGGCTTAATTATCAAAAATAAAAAACAAAAAACGAAATAGTTACCAAACGGAGCCTAAGTGATCTCAAAATAAAAAACCAAGAAAGCGACTAATCTTGAAAATCTCAAAGAATTTTTTCAAAGCGAAACTCTTCAAGATAATCGCTAAATTAGTATGGCTTAACAAAAATTTAAAGAACAGCGTGTGTTAAGATAGCAGAACCGTGAGTGTGTAAAATCATTGGTGAATATCTTTTAATTATAACTTAAAAAAGTAAGAGCAAAAAAAAATATCACCAATAGCTAGAAGATACCATATCCAATCTTCTCCAACTTTGAGGAAGCAGTGGTAAAGGCCTTCGATATGTAATACAGTGCTCGATTCTGCAGTATGATGAAAACTCAACGTAAGGCTACAACAAAACAGAGCAAGAGAGAAGCAGAATACATAATAGCCTTACACTTTTATACAAATCCAACATTAATTTCAAAACAAAGAAGAAAAAGGAATTCAGCATTTAAACTTCCAGTTGAAGAGATGTTACCCATCATGATAATTTAATAAATGAAACTAAGGAACGATCCAAATGCAACAGTTATGAGAGAAAGAAAAAAAAACTAAGATTGCATCAAATAAATGGCAGTGACAAAGAAAGATAAGTATGACAATCTCACAACTCGGGCAGCAAAAACATTGCAAAGTTGAGGCGCCTGGTAGATTGAACCATCCAAGATATAATAAGTCAGCATTGGTGTGACTTTCTCAGGACCATCCCTCTTTTGCTTTCTGAAAACGAAAAGGTGAGGCTCCATGACTTCATTCAGCATGTACTCTATACCTGTCATTTTTCTGTTGAACAGAAGATTACCCATCATGGTAATGCCTAAATGAAACTGAATCCTAGGGTTACAATTCACAAATTTTGGAAATCTCGATTAAACGAGAACAAATGAAGAACAAGGTTGAATTATCCAAGTACGGGGGGGAAAACATTTAAGATACATACAATCAATTAGACGAGGAAATCAATTAATAGAGAAAATGAACCCTATCAACAGAAAAAAAAAAAGAAATAGAAGAGGAGAAGTCATACGAGAGTTGAGAGAGATCGAGGGGATGAATGGAGCGCATTCTGAGTTGTTCGTTGTTACAAGTCCAGTCGTAGAAAGGAGACAAGGCGAAGTAATCGAAAACCAAGTTTCGATCAAGAGGGTAAGTATTGAGCCAGAGCTGGTCTCTAAAGCAAATTCCAGTCATGTCCGTACCTGGAGGCTGAGGAGCTGCTGGCAGCGGCGCCCCATCGAAATTCCCGGTCCCCGGCATGGCCGTGGGTGGTGGTGGAGTTGCCATTTGTGTGCTCTCACTTTTCTGGCCACAATGTGTTGAATTTTACAGATCCCTCCGCCGTAGGTGAAAGCACTTCACCCTTTTTCTTTGTTACTCGACGAGTTAACGACAGAGAGCGAAGAGGGAGAAGTCGTAACAAAAACGTCTCGACATCCACCGAAGCAGGAATAATAATAAAGTGTCATAGCAATGTCTTTAAAAAATGTACATATACCAAAGTCGGGGGTAATTTTAAAAATATTGAAAATTTTGAAAAGTATCGAAAAAAACTGTCCACGAAGTCACGTTCCCACGTAGACGGGGCGTTGACTGGAGCAGGATGATTGAAATTGTCGTCCAGGACTTCCTTAGGGTTTTAGAAAAAAAATTGTTATTTTACGATTAAACAAAAATGGGTTTAAGTTTTATAATTAAACTTTTAAATACCATTACATTACTAATTACCCCTTTTACCACTCAAAATTACATAATCCCAATTAAGTTTTATCACCTAAAATTAAATTCATCAATTTTTGTTTTAAATGTGTTAAAATATGAAAAAATTTCAATTTTCATGTTTATTAAGGGTTAATTTAATTTCAACTTTATCTATTTTATTAAATAGTTCAATGTGACCCGTTAAGTTAATTTTTATCTCAGAATAGTGGTTACTAATTAATAGATATTAATATTGATGCGAAAAAAAATTTAAAAGATAAACTAATAGTTTTGAGGATTAAAATTAATAAATGTCCTTATCTAATAAAATGAAATGGTTACTAATTTTTTTTTACAAATATGAATTACAATCAAACATTATCTACATCTTTTTGTACGACATCTTCGCCCTGTCGTCGTCTACGTCGAACACGTCTTCTATCCGTGTCTGCAACGTTGAGGCGTCTTATTTGCTTAATAATTTGTTGTACATCTCCTAATGCTTGATCACATATTGAACTCAGATTTGGTATCTCGTTTTTCACTGAGAACTTGTGTATGTCATGAACAAAATTATTATGCATAATTAAATATAATAAGATTAGGTAAGGTTAACATTATATAGTTTATAAAACATATCGTATTAACATTTTTACCATGTAATAATAGTAAGTTTCGTCATGTGTGATAAAGCGTCTGGTAATTAAATTGTACCAGGAAAAATAGTCGTTTGAAACAGTTGGACGATGTGTAACTTCTCCCTCTGCAATCCGTTCATAACGGTCATGCCACATCATGACATGCTCGTCGTGAATCTTACGCCAATCTTGATCCTGTTTATCTCTTAGATCAATTTAGTGTAGGCTCGGATTTGTAAAACATATCGATGGCACAGTTTGCATCATACCAAACTGCCACAACACACGGTCAGGTAAATGCCATTTTACGATATGAAAACATATTAGAGGGCCACAATACATCCAAACTTCTTGACCATTATGACATTATGCAGGTAACAATGTCATCATATCGTGTGTGTATGGAGTCCAATTAATCTGTAAAACCAACAATTACAACAAACATAAGCAATAACAAAGAAAATAATATGTGTTATTTATTTGACTATATTATCGTACCTGATTGTGCAACAATCGATCAAATATCTGCCTATATGTTAGCAACATATTTGCTTACTGTTCAGATGCTGGTAAGATACCATTCTAACTACATATTTTTACCAAATAATAAAATGTTATAAACAAACATAAAATATATTATTATATGAAATGATTATATATAAATTAATAAATAAAATAGTACCTGAAGCTAAGTGGACGATCATCTAGAGTCTATAATGTCACGTGTGGTGCGACGATATTAAATCTATCGATGCCCATACTTGCAACAGTATAAGTGGTCCAACAATTTCCAATGACTGTGCATTACTTGCTCGACACAGTTCCCTGTATAACCATGCCAGACATGCAGAACCCCAAGAATATTCCATGTATAACCATGCCAGTCATGCAGAACCCCAAGAATACGTACCCGTTTGGTTTATTTATTTTCCTAATTTATATATTTATTTATTTTCATAGTTTATTTATCAAATAAATATAAAACAACAATGTATCAAATAAATATAAAACAACTATATTAAATACAAGAATAAAAAACTAACAAAACTAAGAATAAAACTACATGCATATCAAATACAAAAATAAAAAACTACATGCATATCAAATACAAAAATAAAAAATACATGCATATTAAATACAAAATAAAAAACTACATGCATATCAAATACAAAAATAAAAAAATACATGCATATTAAATACAAAAATAAAAAACTACATGCATATTAAATCCATAGTAATTGTATCCATATTAAACCACAATATATATTAATTGCATCCATCTACATCCATATTGAACTACATGCATATTAAATACAAGAAAAAAAACAAAACATATAAATACAAGAATAAAAAATAAACAAACATATAAATACAACGATTAATATAAATACATGGGTTAGTTTATTCATATCTTAGACAGTGACAACGACGACAAAAGTGGTGAGAGACACGAAAACGGTAAATATATTGATGCTACCATCAACAACAATGCAAAGAATAAAAAATACGGTTAATATTAATGTTTTAAAAATTGAAATACATCAACAAAAAAAAATTGTTCATACCGTAGAAAAGAGAGAAAAAACGACGGTGACGGACGACGGCAACGATGGACGGCGGTAACGACGGTGGCGGTGATGATGACAGCGACAGCGGTGGCGATGGGGAAGATTGAAGGTGAGGGAGGGAAGAGGAAGACGAAAGGTGTGGGGAGAGTTGATGAAGATTAAAGGGGAGAGGAAGATGAGGGGGTAGGGGGAAAAGGGAAGGCAGAAACGCCTATTTCTCGGGTTTCTACGAGCGAAGTCGTGGACGGGGTCCACAACTACGTTTTTGAAGTCGTGGGACACCCCCCCAAATCCCCCTCCCCCCCCCCCCCCCCCCCCCCCCCACTCCCCTGACCTGTCTACAGGTGTGGCAGCAACGGACGGTCAAACTACCACACCTGCAGACACGTCAGGGGAGTCGTAGACAGGGTCCACAACTTCGTACCCGAGTCGTGTACCTGGTCCCCAACTTCCTGAAGTCGTGTACCGGGTACACGACTTCAAAACCCCATATCTTTCGTCCAAACCTATTTTTGACAATATATATTAAAAAATATTATTTAAAAAAAATCGCAAAGTCTCTTCATAATTAGATAGATTTTAGCGAAGTGTTTGAGATGAGGAGTGAATTATTATAATCCTAAATTATTATAGTTGAATTATAATAGTTTGTGTTTGAAAGGAAGATTATCTTAGTTTGGGTTATAATAATATGTGTTTGTGATATAGATTATTTTAGTTTGAGAATGAAATAGTAAACACTGCGGCAAATAAAAAAAATGATGAATGTCAAATAGTAAATACAAATTAGAGGTTTTGAAATAGTATTTACGGTAACTAATTGCAGATTTTTAAATAGTATTTAGTGTAGCTATGAGTGGTTATTATAGTCTTGTCTAATCCTCGTTTAAATGACCCCTTAGAGTGTACAGTGATAGATCAATAATTGCAATATGGTTTATGAATGATACTTGCAACCCCCAAACTCATTTTGTTTCAACTGGTTTTAATCTAACCCTTTTTCTCACTGTTTTTATGCTTTACGATTTTATTTTCTTTTCGTATTCGATTATTCTCATTTTCTAACACTTATGTGATTCTTATTAATCTTGATTACATTTCAAGCTCTTCAAAAAACCCTAAGCTATTCAACTTTGGAATCGCTAATACTTCTGATTGCGATATAAGCACTTGATTTTCTAAACGTTTTGTCAAATTTTTAGGTACACTTACTCAAACCCAACCATTTAAAAAGGCCAACTCGCAACCCATTTTGTTAACAAAATAGATTTAAAATAGAGAAATCGGAGAAAACAACAAAATAAGGTCCTTTTGATTTTTGGAAAAAAGAAACGAAAATAATAAAAAAAATTGGCAAGCAAACATGACAGCTACTTTTATAATTTCCATTGCCCTTGATATGCTCGAATAACAACTTTTTCGAATACAGTGTAATTGTTGTACCATGTATCAATTTTTAATCGATATACAATGTAAATGAGAATGTCGATTATGAGATTTTAACCTAACGGATTCAAAAGTGAGGAAGTAAGTACTTTACAGAACAATTTTGCGCATGCGCACCAGAATATTTGGAGTATATACTACGAAGCACAAATAATTCATAATTCTAAGTAAACAAGATCAAAAGTTCACAATCCATTTAATAATGTGTTTGAATGACAAACGTAATTGGATTACTTTTGATCTCATTTACTTAGGATATGAATTGTCACATTTGTTGTTATTATTATTGTTACCATAAATATGATAGGTTCATAATTCTAATACTGTTGTAACAAGAATAATATTTGTAATAGTAACAGTAACAGTAAAGATAATGACCAATAGGTCCTATGTATATATCAAACCCAATTTGATTGAACACCCTAAATTCATCAATTAAGTTATACATTACGTTCTTTAATTACATGACATAAAGTGGACCCCACATTTCATTATAATTCCAGAATACAGATAAATAACAACAAACATAATCAAATTGTACTCACTTTTCAAATTACCGTTGGATTATTATGTTTATGGATAGGTAAACACGACCTTAATTTGTCTCACACTAAAACAAACTGTGTGATGTCCAACTTTAGCCTAGGCTCAAACTCGATCTTTGGGTCCAAAAGACATGAGTCCAAGTTCATGGAAGATCCATGGAAATCCTGTAAAAATAGAGGTCTTACTCTTGATTTACAAAGGTTGGAAGAATTAACAACAAAATGTTGAAGCTCTAAAGACTTGAAAACTAAAGTTGTGAACGTTTGAAGACTTTGAAGTTCCGAGATTGATTTCAAGATTACAACCTTTTAAAGATCGAAGACTTGAACGACTAAAATTTCCTTAAATTCTACAAGGTTGAAGCCTGATTAATCTTAACTTTATAACTTTTGAATATTGAGGACTTAAGAGTTTAAGCTTCATTCAACATTTGAGAGAAAACATCAAAGAAATATACACCAGAAACTATGTACCCACACCATATACTCAAATCAACACAAATATAAGTTCATTCAACATATCAAATTCCTTAGTTTTGAATAAAATTTTGCCACACAAAAATTTCTTTTGAAAAATTTGAATTTGTTTTATTTTTATTAATATTAGTGACATTAAGCTACAACTAATCTAATTCTTACTCTATAACTTTTTAAACTATGCAACTTAAATGCAATCTAATTAGGTTTTAATCTTTTTTTAGTATTATTCACCCTATAAATTTCTCTTCATAAATATTTATGAATTCTACGTCAATATAAAAAAATCTCACTCTATTTTAAAAAACATGTCACAAAATCTTCGGATGATTCGTACGGATGGCCTCCATTTGGAGGCCCAAACGAAAAATGACCCAACTTTAAAGAGTGAATGAAAATTGGCCTTCTGCTTACGTCAGCACCTTGTGAATTTACTAATTTATCCCTAAACATCATTCGCGCACGCGGGGGCTGCAAGTTACACGCTACAGCTGCTCACGTTGCACGCTGCAAGCTGCAAGTTACACTCTACTCGATGTTTGATTCTCTATGCTCTATGTTTTATGCTTTATATTATATGTTATATGTTATTTACTCGATCATCGATTCTCAATCCTCGATACAAGATGCAAGTGCAAGTTGCAAAATGCAAGATGCAAGATGCAAGTTGCACGTTACACGTTACACGCTGCTCACGTTGCACGCTACATGCTACATGCTTCTCAGCTACATGCTACACGCTCCTCACGCTGCTCGATTCCTCAGTTTGAAAACTAAGTTTCTTCAGTTTTGGACACTTGATTCCTCGACGCACGCTACTCGATTTTCGATTATCAATTTCGTGGTTAACTCTAAGAGAAAGCAGGAACGATTCAGAAGATTGTATTTTCTGAAAATTAATTTTTGTAAAATTATTTGGATCTCTCTTTGCATTTTTTCCATTTTCTAACTGCTTTTGTTTTATGTAGACGAGGACGTCCGGCTAAAAATTTGACGGTGACGATGTCGATGATCACAACATGGAGGACAAGGAAGATGAAGAAGTGATGAAGACGAAGAAGTGAGGAAAAGAGGAAGACAGTGAGGAAGACGAAGAAGTGAGGAAGAAATTAAAGGAATGATATTTGGACAATTTTATCCAAGCATAAAGCCAAAAACATTCACTCCCAAAAGTGAAGTCAATTTTGATTTGACCATCCCAAGGAAAGCCATGTGTGCAAATTTCTCAAAATTTTCCATACTAGGCTATGAAATTTCTCCCATTGCTCCCCAATACAATTATTAAAAAAAAAAAAAAAAAAAAAGGTGAAGTCGTCGTCTGTCTTTGTCCTTTTCCGTTTACTTAGTCAAACCATTAGGTACGAAATTACAAAGGAAAAAGTTTCCACAATTATATCTTCTTCCTTTAATTTCTCCTATTTTCAAACCCTTTTAATACATTTCTCCTCTAAGTCGCCGGAAAATACAAAGTCGACGACGGCGATGAGATCCTCAAACGATCGGGTCCTCAAAGTTATGGCACAAGCCCTGTTTTTTAGTTGTCTAATAAAACACCATTATTATTTTTTCATAAATAACCATTTTGTTAATGTCTGTTTCCCCATCCATCGGATTCGACCATGAGCTAGCTCTGGGTTTCGCGTTTACAGCACAACCGGACTCCATAGGTTTTACCTAATTCACCCTTCTTCCTTACATTTATTTATTTATTTATTTATTTTTAGAAATTTAGCTAAGAATCTTGATGCTAGTTAGTAAGGATGAAAACCTTAAAACGAAAATTTTGGATTATGTGTTAAATTAAGGTAAATTTAAAAAATATTTGCAAAATTGAGGCTGGGCTGATTTTTTTTTGTAAAAATATGGTTGAATTTTCGTCTTTATCTGTTCTTGTCTTTATGAATAAATGGAAATAATGCCTCTTGGTCAATGTAAAATTTAGTAGATACCATTATTTTGTTTTTGGGGTTTCTACTTTTACATTATTCATTTATTTATTTTAATTATGTTGACTACTATATATGTGTTTTTGTTAATTTCAGTCTATTATTGAGTCAAATGTTGCAAGTTAAATTGAAATACATCTCTGAATTTATTCACAAACAAAAGAACATAAAGGAAAGTGTGCATAGTTTAATGCCTAATTGAATCTTATTATATAATTTAAGTTAATCACTCAAGTTTGTGAAGTATCGAAGTGAAGCAACTTCGAGGTCGTTTGGGGTGCAGAGTGAGTTATTATAGTCTTGATTATTATAGTTTGTAAGTTATAATAGTCTGTGTGTTATTATAGTCTGTATTTGAGGTGCAGAGTGAGTTATTATAGTTTGTGATTCTTATAGTCTGTCAGTTATAATAGTCTGTGTGTTATTATAATCTATATTTGGGATGCAAAATATTATAGTCTGGGTTATAATAATCTGTGTTTTGGATGCAGAGTATTATAGTCTTTGTTATTATAGTCTGTGTTTGGGATGCAAATTATTATAGTCCAAATTATAATTTGTAAAATAAATATTGGTTATCTTAGATTATATCTAATTTTCTGTACTATTATTTTTGTCATACATATATTTAGGTACATGAAATATCATTTTTAGAAAACATATTTCAAACTATATCTTCCACCAATTTATACAAACTAGTTTATTACACATGCATGTCATGAGATACACATGCATGTTATTAAATTTTATAATATAGTATCTTTTATAGAAATCGATATGGGATTTTCCTGAAACTTGTTAATTATGTTCTTAATTTAATAAATTTAATATTATATATCTATGATATTTTGATTTTACAAGGTTTTGAAATAAAAATTTTTGGACTTCTTCACTTTAACTAATTTGAAAAAAATCATGGTATTTTTTTTGTAAAATATTATAATATGTTAAGTTCAAACTGTAATAAACTAGTATTTTATTCTTGAATTCAATTATTGGAAAATTACAATGTTTTTATCAAAATATTTTGAGGAATAAAAACCATAAAGTTTTGAATTTTAATTTTTATTTAGCCTTTAAGTTTTTTCCAGCATTTTAATTTTTAAGTGCAAAACATAATTATAGGTCTTCGAACCAATTAAATTGACCAACGAAAAAATGAAAAATGTTATTAAACTAAAATAGAGATTTTCACACATATATCATAAATAAATATACTTAATTATATATATATACTAGCATTATCCCCTAAACTGAAGAAAATATTAGTTTTAAAACAAAAAAAAGGAGAAAAAGATACTTTTAAGAAGATAACTTAATAATAATAATAATAATTTAGAAAAACCTCCAAAAGAAAAAAAAATGAGAAAATATATTTTAAAAAATATTAATATAATTAAACTAAGTACCTATTTAGAATGACTTATAAAAAAGTTTTTCAAAAATTCATTTTTATTTAAACAATTTTTTATAAAAACTTTTTAAAATAAAAACACAAATGAGTTTCAAAACTTTTTTTAAAAAAGCATTCGTAGGTACAAGTTTATTTGATTTGTTATATATCTTAAAAATATTTTTATTAAAATTTTTAAAGGTTTATCAGTGGCGACCGGAGGTTAGTTGGCGGTGGTGCCAGAGTTGGTTGTCGAAAAAGTTCATTGGTGGAGTCACCAGAGGTGATGGTCGGAGATTGGCCGACGATGATCACCGAAAGTGGCGGTTGGAGATTGGCTGGCAACGATCATCGGAGGTGGTGGTCGGTGATTGACCAGTGACAATCACTAGAGGTGGTATCCGAAAGTTGGTCGACGAACTTTCCAACCCTTAAAATAAATACCCCTTAGGGTTGAAGAATAGTAAAAACATGTGAGTTATTTTAATCCTAATCCTAATCCCCAACTAAAATGAACCTTGCCACAAACATGGAGTGGACTATTATGGTCCACTCCACTCCATCCCATTTCATGCCCCAAACACACCCTTAATGACAAGGCCTTGGTGAAGATATTAATCGATTACTCTAGAGTTGAGATGGATTATTGTAAAAGGAGAGTGTTGCTCAAGAGATCCCCACACAAACAAAGTGACAATCATTTTCAGCGTGTACTTAGTCTACCTTTTGTTAAGAGTGCAAACAAAGTTTCATGAGTATACAAGTGTGAACAATCGTGTCTATTGGTACAAAACCTTTTGAATAATTGTAAAAGCAAAGGCATGAGGATCTATGGCCAAAGTAGACAATATATATCATAACCATTGTATAGATAAACGAAGATTTTGTTGCTTTATCAATGGATATCAGTACCATGGTTTTAAACCTAGCTATGATTTTGTTTATAAGTTGGATTTAAATGAACCTAACCTAAAACCGCGAAAGGAAAGGATGATGAAACAAAAGCTTACTTTAATAATATTCTTTTTCAAAATCGGAATGGGAACACAATGCTATTTTGAGGACAATGGCTCTGAGACTTCCAATTGACGATCATCATGTTTCTATTGATGTTAGTGACAATGGTTTGATAATTGGGGTCGACCATTCTCAAGTTTCCAATCATATAAGGAATGCTTTGGCTATTGACAATGATCTGGTGTCTGTTGATATTATGTGATAGGTGCTTTGTAAATTGGCATATACATTGACTCAAAGTAAGGAAGTCCAATAAAATTATATATATATATATATATGCATGCACAAACCACTTCTAAGTTTGTTAGAAAATTGTACTCTTTTACCTTTATTTTGGTCCATTTTAGCTCTTGTGTAGTGTGTTATTGTTGTATTTCTTGTGCATCTATTAATGATTGATTTCAAATAATAACCAAGTATATTGATTTCTAACTTGTTAATTTACGATAAATTTGGTTTTCGTTTTTCGTTTTTTACATTAAGTCTATTTTATCCTAATATTTTTATTATGATTTTCATCTATTCTAAATAAAAGAGTTGAATTCTAGAATTCAAAAAATAGAAAACCAAGTTTCTAAAACTTATTTTTCTTGGTTTTCAAAACTTAACTTTGTTTTGAAAACGTTAGTAGATAATAAAACAAGAAATTTAGAGGCAAAACTGATGTTTATAGACTTAATTTTTTTTAAACAAGATACGATGCATTCAGATTCATGTAGCGATGCAATAAACCAAAAAAAAAAAATTTACAAAGGAAGAGCTATAGATCTGTTGGTGTACCAGTAGTGAGAAACTCTCTAATGGTACTGTGCTTACGATGTATTTGTCGTTGTAATGATGCATCTGAACTTATGCGATTGTTGCAGTACTATCACAATGGATAAGTATGGCTTAGGGTTGGTATTGGTTTCTCTCATATAGGAATCTCGGATAGCAAACTTCGAAGCTAGCTTGCTTCTTCACTAGTTGTTGCTAATGCTATCATTTCGAACTCAATCGTTGACTGGGCTAAAATAATATGTTCTTGAATTTCCAAGCAACAACTCCACCTGTTATATTGAAGATATAGCCACTGGTAGCCTCATAAGAGTCATCCAAAAGGGAGTTCCAATCTGCATCGTTGTAACCTTCTAGTATACCAAAAGACTTTTGATAATGTAATCCTAGGTTTTGGGTTTTTTTCAAGTATCTCACGACTCTCTCTACAACATTCCAATGCCCTATACTAGGTTACTTGTGAACTGACAAAATAATTCTACACCATAAGCTACGTCTGGTCTAGTGCAATTAGCAGCATACCTAAGATTGTCGATAATGTTTGCATACTAAGATTGATTTGTCACCGGTGTTCTTGAACAACTTTACACTTGAATTATAAGGAGTACATGCTGGTTTACTATCAAAGTAATTATACTTCCTTAGAATCTTTTCAATGTAGTGAGATTGATCCAAAGAAATTCCATTTGCACTCAACATTGATTTTACATCATTTATGACGTACAAGTTTGATCCAAAGATTAACATATCGTGTACATATAAGCATATAATAGTGCATAGGCTCTTTTAGACTTATAGTAGATGCATTTGTCACTTTCATTAACTTTGAATCCTTTAGAAGTGATAAGATTATCAAATTTCTCATGCTATTGTTTGGTAGCTTGTTTTAATCAATTGAGAGATTTATCTAATTTACAAATTTTGTTTTCTTGACCATGAACTATATGAAGCGTATAAATTTTATCTTCTAATTCACCATTTAGGAAAGTAGTTTTGACATCCATTTGAAGTACTATAAAGACTATTAAGGACTGCTATAGAAATCAACACTCTAATTGAGGTGATTCTAGTCACCAAGGAAAATGTATCAAAGAAATCTAAGTTTTCTCTTTATCTAAAACCTTTAACTACAAGTCTGGTTTTTTTCTTGTCTACTATTCCATCAGGTTTGAGTTTCTTCCTTTGAACCCATTTGCATCTTATGGCTTTGCAGTCAGGGGGTAGCTCTACTAAATGTCAAGTCCTATTTGATTCAAGAGAATTCATTTCATAGTTAATAGCTTCTTGCCATAAGTTGGCATCTACCAAGGATATGACTTCTGTTAGATCTTTAGGATCTTCTTCTACGTCATCTCCAAAGTCTTTAAGGGTTCAAATTCTCTTGCTTCTTCTAGGCTCATGATCTTTCTCATTTGAATTTTGGGTTCTAACTAAAGGTAAGACTACTAGATCTCGAGCCACCACTAGTTAGACTATTAGAACTTAAGCCCCCATTATTTCTTGATTTAAAAGAAAATCTCAAAGAAATCAACATCATTTGATTCTATAATCATTTGGTTTACTAAGTCATAGGACCTATAGGCTTTACTATTGATTGCATATCTGATACAGACACACTCATAGACTCTACTAGTAAGCTTTTTTTCTTTTAGGATATTGAATTCTAACAAAGGCTAGACACCCCCAAGTTCTGAAGTATGACAAGTTTGATTTCTTATTCTTAAAGACTTCGTATGGTGAAGTTGTATTCTTAAACTTTGGACTTCTATTAAGAACATAACACACAGTTTGAATAATTTCACCCCACCAATTGGTGCAGCTCCTGAATCAAGTAAAATAGCAACTACTAATTCAGATAGAGTTCTATTTTTTCCTTTCGGCTTTACTATTCATTTTAGAAGAATAAGATGTCTTTTCATGGATTATTCCATGTGTGTTATAGAAGTTGTTAAAGGCAATTGAATCATATTCAATATTCCTATCACTACGAAATCTCTTAATTTTTCGATTACACTGATTTTCTATTTAAGTTATAAATAACTTAAACATGTCAAAAACAACAATTTTATTTTTCAGCAGATAAATACAAGTGTAATAAGAACAATCATCAATAAAAGTTGTAAAATATCTTTTAATGTTCCTAGTCAAGACACCGTCAAATTCACATAAGTCTGAATGTATTAAATTTAGAGGCTCATAATTCCTAATAACATATTTATGCAAAGTCTTAGTTATTTTAGCTTGAATACAATGTTTACATTTATCAAACTCTTTTATTGATAACTTAGGAATCATGTTTAACTTACACATGTTACTAATTATTTGTTTATTAAGATGACTAAGCGTAGCATGTCAAATGTTAAAAGAAGACAACATGTAAGCAGAAGACTGAATTTTATTCATTTCAAGATTTAGTTTAAACATTCCATCTGTGCATAACCCTTTCCCACAAAGACATTGTTTGTAAAAGTAAATAAATTTGTTCCTACAGTTTGAGTGAAGTCTGCCTTGATGAGGAGATAACCCGAAACCAAATTCTTCCTTATTTATGGAGTGTGCAAAATTTCCTTCAGAATGACCGTCTTGTCATAAGTAAACTTCAGCTCCACTTCGTCGACTTTAGCAATCTTTCTTGTGTGATAATCCCTAGAAGATTTTTCTATCCTTAGTTTCGTTATATTTTTTTAAAGAGACCAAACTCATGGTAGGCATGGCGTGTGGCGATAGTGTCTAGCCACCAACCTTTAGAACCCCTGATCACATTTATTTATGTGATCATGGCACAAAGTTCTACCTCTGTCAGGTTCACCTCCGCAGCAGGATGATTTCAGTTCGTATAATTTTCAGCTAAATGACCAGGATTATTACAATTGTAGCAGAAAATTTGCATCGTACTTTCAGACTGAGATTTCTAATTTTTTTAGTTTTTCTGGCTGTTGGGACCTTGGTTCTAGACCTTCATCCTGTTTTCCTTTGGCTTTAATCGAGGTTTCAAAACGATAGTGTAATGCCTTCTGCAACGATGTTCACCTTCTTCTTCTGGTCATGTTTTCAGACTTCTTCTTCAATCCTCAGGCGTGTTATCAGACTTTCCAAGGAGAACTCTTTAGTCTTGTGCCTTAAAGTATTTTTAAATTCCTTCCACATAGAAGGTAACTTGTCAATAATAACAGCAACTTGACATTGTTCATCTAAAGTCATACCTTCAATTATTTTCTCATAAGCAATTTTCTGCAGTTCATAGGATTGGGCTTTACAGATCTTTCATCCATCATCTGGTACCGTAAGTATCGACTGACTGCATACTTCTATGAACCAGGCTCTTCGATGTCATACTTCTTTTGTAGGACATCCCAAACTTCTTTCGCGCGTGGACTTTGTACTGTAATAATCATACAACTCATTAGTCAGTCCATTTAAAATGAGATTCTTACAAATAAAGTCATTTACCTTCCATGCTTTGAGATTTTTTAATTGCTCTTGGGTTGGATCAGTTTTTGGGACTTCTGGCTTCTTAGTGGTACAGGTGGTGGCAACCTTCTTAATAATTAAGAAAAACAACATCTTTTGTTTCCACTGTTTGAAATGTCCTCATTCGATCCGAAATGGGCAGTTGAGATTAGAAGAGAGAAAATTGCATTGAGTTGAACCGACCATTGCATTGCAAAAAGAATCGTCTTAAAATTGTTGGAACAAGATGCCAAGATGGAATGCTTGGTCAGAACGTTTGGACAAAATGTTTAGCTGCAAAAGAAAAACCAGTTAGATACAACGGTTTAGTCGGAGATTACTCTCTCTTTAAGACGTTTCACAGCTCTGCTCGGAGTGTAAACAGTTCTAAATTGTCACGTCATCCGTAGGAGAAAACAACAAGAAACTCGACCAGAACTGCACTGGAATCGATCGAAAAACAACACTAGTGAAAGATTTTGCTCGAAAAACTAAACCAAAGATTTTTTTTCTAGAGAACTTGAGAGATGAGAAGAGAATGTGAATTCAGATGGTGGAAAGGAGAAAAGAGGGAGGGTACATATCAGATGTGAGAAACGTAGTAGTACGGACGTTAACGGTAGTGTAACGAACATTAACAATAACGTAACGGATCACAACGGTAATGTAACAACCATAACTCCTAAACGATCGTAACTGACGGACAGTAAATGAACGTAACGATCGTGAACGGATCTCAACGGATGTAACAGTCGTCAACGAATCTCTTTTGAAAAATAATTTTAATAATAATAATAATAATTTAAAATAAATGGTTAATAAAAAATAATAATATTATTTTATTCCACACCTCACCATGCTCGATCGGACGACGCGTGTGAAACTTGATGGTGTACTACTTGGACACCATCAAACTTCTTTTCATATCAGCATGTGAGTGCTGGGAGGAATACAGAAGATCTGGATACTTTAGTGCTAACATACGTTATATTTTCAAAAGTTCCGACATAGAATCAACAACCACAAATAAATCATTATCAGAAAATTTCGATAAAACCAACACAAGCCAATAAACATCATTGTCTTCAACGATCTGAATGAGGTTTTAATTGTTGTAACCATCCCAGGAAACCGTCAAACGATAGAAGATGCCAACAAAACATAAACCTCGACAACACGATAATCATGTTATTTTGAAGTTTCAAAACATCTTTGTAAAAAATAGTCCTCACTCGTTGTAAAGTCATAGCAAAAATGTATTTCTAAAGAGGTATGAGATATTCCAATATTCAGGAAAAAAAAAAAGAGTAAAATCTAGTAGAATCTCACACAAATACCCTATATTTCACAGATTTTGCACCCTTATCCAATCACTGAAAATTAATTAATAATAACAAATATAACATAAGACTAAAAAATATATTAAAGATCAATTGAAGGTTTATTTATAAAACTAATAGATATATTACAGATTTATTAAAGATGTATGTATTCAAAATCTAACTAAATTCGAATAGGTATGAGATATAACATATAACGTTTTACGGCTTTGTTCAGAGTGCAAACAGTTCTAAATTGTCTCCAGGATAAAACAACCAGAAACTCGATTGGAACTACACCGGAATCTATCGAAAAACAATAATAGTGAAAGATTTTGCTCGAAATACTATCGTAACTAGTAGAATTAGAGTAATGATCACGAGTCTGAGTCATACGAGTAACATCCAAGAGCTTAGGATCGAGCTGCTGCTTTGTTGTTATTCTGAGGTCGCTAGATCAGAGTCTCATTCATCAACAGAAGATTTTTTTTTTAGAGAACTTGAGAGATGAGAAGAGAATTTTAATTCGAATGGTGGAAATGATAAGAGAGAGAAGGTATATATAGGATGTGAGGAACGTAATGGTGTGAACGTTAACGATAATGTAACAGACATTAACGCTAACATAAATGAATCACAACAGTAACATAACAGCCGTAACGGACAGACGGTAAACGGACGTAATGGTCGCCAATGGATCTCAACAGATCCTTTTTGAAAATAATTTTAATAATAATAATAAAAATTTAAAATAAATTATTAATAAAAATTAATAATATTATTTTATTCTTCACCTCATCACACCCGACCGGATGGTGCGTGTGAAGATATCAACAAACCTACATTTGTCTATCTCCTTATCCCTTATAAAACATGGGTTCCCCTTGGGGCCCAATGAATCAGACTAAAAAGACAAAACATGAATAAGAAAAAATAACAAAACAATAAAATCAGTATACATGGATTAAAAAAAAAAAAAGGCTTGCAGCCCTTAACGAGGTTTCGAAAATTTGTTAAAAGAAACAAGAGTGCAAGAGATGCACTCAAATAAAGAAAAAAAAATCCTATTTACCTTTTGAAATTTGTTTCGAAAAGGACCCATTTTTTACTAATTTGTTTTAAGGGTCAACCAGATAAATAATAAAGTTTAACGGTTACTTTTGACAAATAGCAAAAAAGGAAAAAAAGAAAAAGAAAAATTATAATTATAAAAATGGCAAAAACGAAAAAAAAAAAAAGTTTACATGTATGAAATTGTAAAAAATGTCCTTACTTCTAATAAACCTTTCACATTCCAAATACAATCATTCTAAAATTCAAAATACACTATCACAATCCATAGTTTTCGTCTTCTTCTTCTCCTAATACCCCCCCACCGTCAGTGTTTACACACGTTGTATTTTCAGAAGTTTCAACCGACACAGAATCAACAACCACGAATAAATCATTATCAGAGAATTTTGATAAAACCAACATAAGCCATGAAACATCCTTGTCTTCAACAATCTGAATGAGGTTTTAATGATTGCAACCATCACAGTAAACCGTCAAACGAGAAACGAAAAGATTACAAGACGGAAAAAGTTTACCTAGAATACAGTCAACAAATTGTTGAAAAGAAGATGTCAACGGAACATAAACCTCGACAACACGATGATCGTGGTATTTTGAAGTTTCAATTCATCTACCGTTAAAAATAGTCTCCACTCGTTGTAAAGCCATAGCAAAAACGTATTTCTAAAGAGGTGTCAGATATTCCAATATTGAGAAAAAAATATGAAAATCTGGTTGAATCTCATACAAATATCCTGTATTTTATGGATTTTGCACCTTTATCCAATCATGTTAGATATTAATTAATAATATACAAATAAAAATGAATAAAGTCTAATTGCTCCTAGATAATTCCTCCAATCAGATATTTTTAGATATATTAGTTTAATAAAACACAAGGAAAGAACATAACAAAATATTCCTCAGCCAATTAAAAATTAAATTATATTAGATATTAATTAATAATAAACAATACAACATAAAACTAATAAAATATATCAAAGATTAATTAAAGATAGATTATAAAACTAATAAATATATTAAAGATATAATTAAAGATATATAGATATTCAAAATATAACTAAATCTAGAGAGGTATAAGACCTAAAATTGACGTCAATATTTAGGGAAAAAATGAAAATCTCGTAGAATCTCACACAAATACCCCATATTTCACGAATTATGCACCTTTATCCAATTATCCCTTGAAATTAATTGATTATAACAAATATAACATTAAGACTAATAAAATATATTTAAGATTAGTTAAAGGTTTATTTATGAAACTAATAAATATATGTATTCAAAATCTAACTAAATCTAAAATGGATGAGATATAAACTTGATTAAATGATTCAAAAAATATCTACCCAACTTATACAAATACACCGTATTCGATATACACGATATATACAAAGTTAGGGAGGGAAATGGAATATTGGAAAATTTCGGCATTTGCATGGTACAATTTTGCCAAAATCTTATTTCTCCGGATTTTTGCTAAATTCCAATCGTCCCCCCAATTTTGTTATTCCTCCAATTTTCTCTTGTTTTAAAAACTACTTCTATTTATCCAATTGACCATTGGGAACCAACGGTTTGGGATAAATCCCATGTGTTTAAAAGAAACCAAGCTAAAAATTGAAAACTAAAAGAAACATGGACTTCGCATTCAAATGCTAGCTTCTCCCATAGAAATAAAAAGTTTCGATGAAAACAAGTACAAGTTTTAAAAATGTAAAGCTAAAAACGTAGATTGTTGTCCACAACCCTTTTCTACCTAAAACATTGATCACTACTTAATATTATTAATTACTAATTTAAAGTTGATATATGAATTAAACTAATGATTGTATTTTCTTAGTAAATATTGAAAAGACTACACATCGGTTGGTTTGAATAGAAAAAAGGGAGAGGCTAACAACTACAATATGACCAAAAAAACCAATTTAGTAATCTTGTAGCGAAGTTGAACATTGATTGTTTTAGTAATTTTTGCAAATTGATTTATTCTAAAGATAGTGTCTCCAACAAAAAATACATGGAAACTTAATACCATTTTTGCATCTTTTAAAACCTATTGAAATCCATATTATATTAAACGGGGTTCTTTAAACAATAACAAAAAAAATCGGACAACAACTTGGTTTTACCTTTTTGCCCAAATACAATTCCTCCCTTCCCCAAATAAAAAAGATTAACCTAGGTTTTGTTATTTATTAAATTTTGAGAAACTTTATCTGGACTTTCAATCTTCTATTAACCTTATTATTTTTTTATAAGCTGTCATGTACTACCAATTTACGCTGAAATATCATTCTCAATCTTTTAATAAAAGGCCTTTCCTTAAGTAGGCGAATTAAAAAAGATTTTGTATATTAACTGTTGGAGGGGTGCGCCGGGCCCAAACTGAAGTGCAACGCATGGGCGACACTCGAAGGCCCAGGCAGCAAGCTACCATAGTGAGCCTTCCCCCTTAAAAAATTAATTTAATATCATGTGGACCGATGGCCCACGTATCAGATATTAAACTGATAAGAACAGATACTACACTTGATCTTAGCCAAAAGGCCGAGAAAGGTATGCTTCATCAATTCAATGAAACCCGTTTTTATAGTTAGCTGCTTGCTTCCATATTTTTAAACTGACCGATGTGGGACAAACTAATTTCAAATTCTATTGTATTTCAATCTTGACTTTCATATATGGTTTCATATATTTCTTAAAAAAAAGTAATAAATTATGGATTCATTTCTCATTTAGGATTTTTCCTCCCTTATGTTTTAGGTTCCAAAATATGCAACCTTACCCGTCGTAATTAAGTCTACTATTGTAGGGAAAACCCTTTTAATGTATAGTTTTTTTTTTTTTTTTTCAATTTGGAATTTTTTTTTCACATTAACTTTTTGCGATTTAGACCGATGAAAAATAGAACATGTTCATCAAAGTAATTCATCTTCACGGTACGTTTGTTTTACCATGATAAACGATGCAATGTTTTTAATCTAAAAAAATAAATCAAATCAATAAAAATGAACACTTCACTTAAGATATATGGACTAAAAGACAAATAAAGAGAATAATGGAAGAATCAACAGATTTTAGGATTTAAAAGTTTTAATAAAGTTGTATGTTGTGAGTCTATCTTAATAATCAAATACATTATTTCATTTGACTATTATTTATCATTTTGTATGAGAAGATTTTGATTTTGGAATTTTATAAGATTTTTTAACTTGAAGGTTTGGTTTTTATTTTGGTTGCTAAAAAATTGATGTAAGAATTGAAAAAAAAATGTAAGAATGAAAGTATTTGTATGAAAAAACGAAAATAACTGTATAAATTGTTGAAAATTTGTTCTTTTTTTAACATGTATTAAGGCTCACAAGAGTAACTTAAACTCTACTCAATTTTATTAATGGAGTATTTGAGCTAAAATAGCCAATGGAGTCATAGGATTTACATGTGGAAATATAACTGTTGGTAACAGAAAATTAACCAACTAACTAAAGCTAACCAAAATTATTTTCATCCTAATACTCTCCCTCAAGATGGTTTAACAATATCAATAATACCCATCTTGGATAACAGTTGTTTAAAGGATGATAAAGATAAAACTTTAGTAAAAATATCAGCAAGTTGCTGATGTGTTCGTACTAGTAGTAGTTTCATTGCTCCTTTGACAACTTGATCTCGAACGAAATGACAGTCTAGTTCAATGTAATTGGTGCACTCATGGAATATTGGATTTGAAGCAATGTGTATGGGTGCAGTGCTATCACAAAATATGAATGAAGGAGCAACAGTGGCATTTGTAAGTCTTTTAGCAGTTGAATGATCCAGGTGAGTTCACTAGTGGTGGCTGCTAGTGCTCGATATTCAGCTTCAGCTGATGATTGTAGTTTGCTTCTTTGATTTTCAAGAGATTAAGGAATCTCCAAGAAAAATACAAAACCTTGTGGTGGATTTTCTTGTGTCAAGATATGAGGCCCAATCTGCATGTAACGTCCCAGATTTTTGACCTTAACTCCAGGTCGTTACTTAAATAAGAGCTCATAATCTTTACAAATTAAAGTGGAAGCATTTGCCAATAATAACAATAACAACACAAAGACTGCAGCGGAAGCATTTGTCAATAAAGTCCCCAAACACATGGTCACTTGTCATTCCTGTCCGTCGCCAGTTTTCTCATACTTACCTGAAAAATAAACATGAAAAGGATGAGTATAAAAATACCCAGTAAGGAACCCACTACTGGGCCCACTAGGTTAACTGTTAACTTTCTATTAAATCATACTCTACAACACACAGTCAAATGGTTTGGTAGAAACGCCCATACAGCCCGATGCCAAGTCGTCCTAGCAAACCTGTGGGTCCACATGCAAAAGCAGCTAAAGTCCCACATACCGAGTACAACATGGATAATAGATAAAGTTAACAACTACCATGGTCCCAAAACATGCAATCTTAGTCCAAAACATTCATAAGCACACATATGAAGTTTAATACATAAATGAGAACCACAAACACCTCACACCTTTATCCTGTTTTACGATTTTTCCATAGCGAACCATAAAGACATATCGTCACACAACCTCATTGGTTTTTCTATAGCAATCTGTCCTAACAGATCATCACATAGCCATTCAGATCATCTCAACATAGATAACCCATCACCAACAACTAACTCGGAAGTTAGTCCATTCGGTTAACTCAACCCATAACAATCACCACCAGTTAACTAAACCGTTTTGTTAACTCACCATATAATCATCACTAAAGTTAACTAATCCAATCAGTTAATTCCTCATATAACCAACACCAACAGTTAACTAAGCCATTTAGTTAACTTACGATATAAACCAGTATCAAACAATTCGTCACATAACCAAACATGTCATGTCAGCGTACCACACAGTTAAGATGGACATACGAGTTATGCACTGATACTTAATAACCCGCTTATCACATAAACTATAAACAACCAGTTTATCATAAGAATATCATCATGTCCACTAGGTGACCATTAACTCTCTCTATTAACTTGTACTATACGACACAAAGTCAAATAGTTTGGTAGGAACAATCATGTCGGAACAATACGCCACACAGGCTTGTTAGCCGATCCTGCCAGAACAATACGCCACACAGGCTTGTTAACTGGCCCTGTCATAGCAATACGCCACACAGGCTTGCTATCTGACCCTGTCGGAACAATACGTCACACATGCTTGTTAACCGATCTTGCCAGAACAATACGCCACACAGGCTTGTTAACTGGCTTTGTTAGAGCAATACGCCACACATGCTTGCTATCTAACCATGTCGGAACAATACGCCACACATGCTTGTTAACCGACCCTCACGACAATACGCCACATAGGCTTGCCACACCGTTCCACCACCAAGTACATAAAGTTATTAGGTAAAGTTAACAGACACCATATCCAACAACCCAATTCAGTAAACATAGTGATCACATCAGCAGTTTACATTTTCATGCAGCAGATAACACAGTTCAAAAGAACGATAGGTCATGCTTAATCCACACAAAACATATACAAGAACCCGAAATTAACACCACAGTGTAGGTAAAATAACCATCTTCCACACCTTATTCGCCAAAGGCGTGGATTCAGTTGAAGTATCCCTTACACATCTAATTTTAATTAATAATTTCCCATAAAAAATATTAATTAAAATATCTTAAACTCGTTACCTAATCAGTCAATACAACATATCACCACATCAAGCAACTCAAATGTCACATAAATAATTTCATAAACATCTTTATTACTTGTCGAGGAACCAGTAGTAAGTCCCTTACCTCAAGTGTTGTTAACACCTTTGCTTGAGTTTCTCTCTCAAATTGATCCTATACATAAAACATTTAATTAATAATTTTTCATAAAAATTATTAATTAATTTTAACTTTAATCCTTCAATATCTGTTCTTAAACTTACCAATTGGTCGTCGAAAACTCCAATGCAATTCGTAAGAAAAATTCTACGAATTAATTCCTCAAGGAAGCTCCAAGTCAAATCTATACATAACAATTTAATCAAAAAAATTTTCATAAAAATTATTAATCAATTTGACCCTTAAACTCTTCAAAATAGTTCTTTAATCTTACCAATTCGTTGTCGACGCTCCAATTAATTCGTAGAAGAAACTCTACGAATTAATTCTAACAATAGCTCCAAAATAACCTTCAATTAACCAAGAATAATTCTCAAATAAATTCTCAATTTAACTCTATTGGGTATCTAAAATTCCAAAATAAAATACTCAATACTTAACCCATATAACTAACGGCGGCGACCGTGAGTGACAACAGATAAAACAAATCTAGGAGATTAAATGACATCGACGAACGGAGAAACGTAACAATTTAGCGGAGCACATGCCGAAAACCGGTGAAAAAAAACGAAGGAGGTGTGCGGCGGTTTCACGGAGAAGAAGAAGAAAGTGATTTAAATTTTATAACTTTCACCCTTTCCAATGTAACCCTAAATTAATAAATAATAATATTAATTTATAAATAATAATATTATTATTATTTATTAATAAAATAATTTATTATTATTATTATTATTATTATCTTTTCAAATTCCCACCAAATCAAATATTTTTCCAAATCAAATTAGATCTTCTCTTTCTTTTCACCAATTATCTTTTAACAAAAAATAATTAAATATATATACCCAATTTAATTTCTTAACCAAAATAATTAACATCCCAAAAAAAAATTAGATATCAAAATAAATCCAACCTACTATTTTAAGATAATTAACCTAAAATTATCTCAAATTTTTGGGATGTTACACTGCATCACTGAAAGCTCCGAGATGGAATGATGTGGATGGCTTGATAAGAAAGCGTTGTTCAGGGTTTTCTTTTAAGTAGTGTAGTAAATGGTTTTGCAGCATTCATGTGAGACTGGGATGGATGAGCGACATATTGGCTCAGCTTGTGAACTGCAAACATAATGTCTGGGCAACTGACAGTGAGATATAACAACTTTCCAATGAGCCGTTGGTATGGAGATGCATCATGGAAAGGTTTGCTGTCATTTGCTCTTAACTTTGTATGAGGATCCATAGGTAGAAGTGTTGGTTTGGATGCTAGGAATCCAATGTCTTCCAAAATTTGTAGAACATAGTTTCTTTGGAAGATAACAATTCCCTTTGAGGAACATGCAAGTTCTAAACCAAGAAAGTATTTTAGAGACCCAAGGTCTTTTAACTTGAATGTTGAATCTACTTCAAGTTGTTAATGATTTCTATGGAAGCTCCTGTGATTATGATGTCATCTACGTATACCACTAAAGCCACAAATGTTAAAGTAGTTCCTCTAGTAAACGAGGAGTAGTCCGACATGGATTGTGAAAATTCAAGTGATGTTAGAGCTTGAGAGAATTTGTCAAACCACTGTCTAGACAAATGTTAAAGTAGTTCCTCTAGTAAACGAGGAGTAGTCCGACATGGATTGTGAAAATTCAAGTGATGTTAGAGC
>JBBPDJ010000017.1:8660736-8683286 GCA_037974625.1 Cucumis cinereus
TTGAGAGAATTTGTCAAACCACTGTCTAGAGGCCTGTTTCAATCCATATATTGACTTATGTAGTTTGCAGACAAGTTGCTCCCCCTTTCTAGTAATCTTGTCATGTTTGTATTCAAGTAGTAGGTCCATGTAGACATTTTCAACTAAATCTCCGTGTAAGAAGGCATTATTCACATCAAGTTGAACGAGAGACCATTTCATTAAAACTGCGAGATTTAGCAAAACCTTGACAATCACTAGTTTTGTCCTTCTTGTTAAGTGTACCTTTTGCTACCAGTCGAACTTTATATCTCTCTATAGAGCCATTTGCTTTGTGCTATATTTTATAGACCCATTTGCATCCTATGGAGTGACATTCACTTGGCAAGGGAACAACTGTCCAAGTTTTATTAGTCTCCATGGCCAATAGTTCAACTTTCATAGCTCCACGCCAATGTTCATAAGGAATGGCTTAATGGTAGAATTGTGCTTCATAGGTTGAGAATATATTGAAGATGAAATTTATATACTGTGGCGAAAGGTTGTTATAGGATATGGTCTTTTGTATGGGGTATTTTGGTTTGGGTGGGGAGGATATTTTTGTTTGAATATCACTATTTTGGTAGTAAGCTGCACTGATATTCTTGAAGGTATGTAGGTGGTTTGGACATTCTATTTGATCTTCGAGTCATTTGTTCTGGCCTTTCAGTATTAGTATTGATGGGCACTGCAGTCTGTGTGTGGTTTTGGTTTTCATGTGTTCATGATGAAGATGATGCTGCATTTTCTTCAACATTAGTAGGTGATAAGGCTCTATATTCACTATCATCAGGGAGCCTTGGATTGATGGGCTGTAGTTCTGAAAACTCAAAGGACTTTGGTAGAACTAAGTCTGGAAAGATGTTAGCCATTTCTTCTTGTATAGTTATGGAATGAAATGAAAATATATTTTCATGAAATGTCACATCTCGAGAGACAAAGAAAGACTTACTTTTGATATTGTAGAGCTTGTAGCCTTTCATTCCTAGGGGGTATCCCACAAACACAGATGGTATGGCCCAATGATCAATTTTTGTGCAATGTGCTGACAAGGTAGATGCAAAGCACAGACAGCCAAAAGTGCGAAGCGAATTATAATCAACGCCTTTTCATTTAACTTCAGGAATGAGGTTTGCCAATTTAGAGCTTGAGATGGTGTGTAGTTAATGAGGAAAGCAGGTGTTAACACACATTCTCTCCAAAAACTGATGGGAACTCGAGATTGGATAGCAAGGCTCTTGCAATGTTCAATAGTTGTTGATGCTTTCTGTCAACAACTAAGTTCTGCTCTAGACGTTCAACACATAAATATTGGTGGATAATGCTTTTGGTTGAGAAGAAATCAACAAAGGCTAACTCTGGTGCATTGTCTGATTTGAACACCTTTATAGTGGTGTTGTATTGATTCTCCACAAGTGCAAAGAATCTTGGTATGATTTGTTGTGCCTCAGACTTGTGTTTCATTAAAAATAGCCATGTATATCTAGAGAAGTCATCCACAGTAGTTAGAAAATATTTGTGCCAGAGTGTGTACAATGTTTATAAGGTCCCCAAGTGTCATAGTGAATCAAATGAAACATTTTATTTGAAATATGTCTATTTGATTGAAAGGGATGTCTCTTTTGTTTAGCTCGAGGACAAATTGTACATGTATGTTGTTCTTTTGGAACGGTAAAATCTAAAGTATCTTTTGTGACTAGGATGAACTAATCTATCATGCCAAGTATTTGTAGTATTTGTAAGGTAGCAACATACATATCATTATGTGTGGGAAAAACTTGTGAACAATCAGTAGGAAAAACAGTAGGCTTATTAGTAGCTTCAGGGGCATTAGAGGGTTGGAGGATATATAACGCATGTCATATACTAGCTTTACCAATCATCTTCAAAGAGAACTTGTCTTGGATAATGCAACAACCATCATAAAAGTGAACTAGTATTGGTAAAAGCAGTAGTGAGGGCGCTGATTGATAGTAAATTGATTAGATTAGGGGATACTTTTACTGTGCCAACATGACTAACTAAAACATGAGTATGATTGGGTAAAGATACTGTGGCACCTTGTATAGGATTAAGAGAGGAAAACATATCTTTATTATGGCAGATGTGGGTTGATGCTCTAGAGTCTAAAACCCATTGATCACATTTTGGAGTATAGGATTGGTTTGGAAAGACTCTTTAAGAGGAAAAAATAATCTGATACCATATTAAGGCTTTCAAGAATAACTTAAACTTTGCACAATTTTATTAATGGAGTATTTGAGCTATACATAGTCAATGGAGTCACAGGATTTACATGTGAAAATATAATGGTTGGTAACAAAAAATTAACCAACTAACTAAAGCTAACAAAAATTATTTTCATCCTAAGAAAAGTTCAAATAAATTTATCACCACACTAATGGTTGGAGCATTTTAATTTCTTTTTAATTAAGAGTTGTTTCTACAACAAGATATTCATAGTTTATATTCATAATACTAATGATAATAGTTTATTTTTTTTAAGGATATATTTTTAAAATTTTTGAAAATTTAAGAGTATTCATAATGAGAATAAATGGCAATTATAATGAGGTAACCAAGAAGGAGATAATGAGGTTTTTCAAGATGAAACTGAATCCCAAACAAACTCAAATGAAGCTCATATGTTGAAATTCAACATAATATCACTTGTAGTCAAATCAAACGGAGTCCCCAGGATAAAACAGCAGGTACATCGATCAAAATTGCACCGAAACCGATTAAGAAACTAACACTGCGAAAAGCTGCTTGGAAAAGCGAAACACCTTTTTTTTTAAAAGAAAAAAGTATAGTAGAGGGTGTAGGACGAGAGTGTAAGAGAGAAATAAAGAAGTGGATGTTGGGATGATTAAAAAATGAATGGAAGAGGGAGGTTCATATAGTAAGGGGAGGTTTAAAAATAGGCTGGTGGGTCCTAGGCCGCAGGCCGCGGACGCCACGTGCGGGCGAGCGTTGCCGTTGCGGTCAACAAGCAGACGAGCGAATATTCATAATACTAATGATAATAGTTTATTTTTTTTAAGGATATATTTTTAAAATTTTTGAAAATTTAAGAGTATTCATAATGAGAATAAATGGCAATTATAATGAGGTAACCAAGAAGGAGATAATGAGGTTTTTCAAGATGAAACTGAATCCCAAACAAACTCAAATGAAGCTCATATGTTGAAATTCAACATAATATCACTTGTAGTCAAATCAAACGGAGTCCCCAGGATAAAACAGCAGGTACATCGATCAAAATTGCACCGAAACCGATTAAGAAACTAACACTGCGAAAAGCTGCTTGGAAAAGCGAAACACCTTTTTTTTTAAAAGAAAAAAGTATAGTAGAGGGTGTAGGACGAGAGTGTAAGAGAGAAATAAAGAAGTGGATGTTGGGATGATTAAAAAATGAATGGAAGAGGGAGGTTCATATAGTAAGGGGAGGTTTAAAAATAGGCTGGTGGGTCCTAGGCCGCAGGCCGCGGACGCCACGTGCGGGCGAGCGTTGCCGTTGCGGTCAACAAGCAGACGAGCGAGTGTTTTGCACACTACGTGGCGTGCATAGAACTATCGTAAAGCCCAAACTCATCTAACTCCTCACCCCTTCCAAAACATAGGTGCTCTTAAGGCCCAAACCCAAAACAAGAGGTTAAAATACATAAAGGAGATAACACTTGCAAAAACTAGCAATGTGGGACAAAACATTCGAGTTTTTTTTTTCTTTAGAAACATTTTTTCGCCAACATGAAATTTTATATGATTTTATGTTTTAACTTAAAAGTTAGGTTTTTATTTTGGTCGCTGAAGAGGGAGGTTCATATAGTAAGGGGAGGTTTAAAAATAGGCTCGTGGGTCCTAGGCCGCAGGCTGCGGACGCCACGTGCGAGCGAGCGTTGCGGTCAACAAGCAAACAAGCGAGCGTTCTGCACACTACGTGGCGTGCATAGAACTATCGTAAAGCCCACACTCATCTAAGTCCTCACCCCTTCCAAAACGTAGGTGCCCTTAAGGCCCAAACCCAAAACAAGAGGTAAGAATATATAAAGGAGATCACACTTGCAAAAACTTGCAATGTGGGACAAAACATTTGAGTTTTTTTCTTTAGAAACATTTTTTCACCAACACGAAATTTTATATGATTTTATGTTTTAGCTTAAAAGTTAGGTTTTTATTTTGGTTGCTGAAAAAGTTGGTGCAAGAATTGAAAAAAAAATGTAAGAATGAAAGTATTTGTATGAAAAAATAAGAATATCGATATAATTTTACCACTACAAAACAGGGTTTACTTGATAGTGAAAAATTATTAAGTAAGGGATTACTTGATGGTTTTAAATCCGTCAACTAATCTAGTGTCAAGAATAAACATTGTTTTCTTGACAGTGAAAAACTGTCAAGAATAAGAGTTTACTTGACAGAAATCCACTGTCAAGAATAAAGTTTTACTTGACAGTTTTTCACTGTCAAGTAATACAGTGTCAAGAATAAGGAACAGTTTAATTTTGACGGTTTTCTACTGTCAAGAATTTGTTATTCTTGACGGTTTATCATTGTCAAGTTTTACACTATACTTGACAATGTTTCACCGTCAAGTTAATTTTGTAATTTAAAAAAAAATATTTATTGTACCCTATATTTGCACCTGTTTTGCCACTGTTTACATTCCTTGCATTTTACATATTCAACGTTTGAATCAAATTGAGAAAGTAAACCACATAACTAAACTTTAAATTTCAGATATAAGTACTCTACTACATATAGCAGCAAATGTAATATTCTACTTAACATCAAATATACTCTACATTAAACTTCAAACTTCAAAATATGCATGTCAAAAGCTTGAAACAAATTGACAAGGAAACTTAACCTCAACTAACCCCCCCCCCCCCCTCCCACCCCTTACACAAAGTCAGTCTTGTTTTGTGAGAACCAGCTAGAGGGGTGCCTTCTTCATATGAATGAACTACAACAACAACATCGACCTCTCCTTCTTGTCAATAGAAACCAAATGATAAGAAGAAATCGATCTAAATTCAAGAACATCAACTAGAAACAACTAACAACATTGCTTGATTAAGAGTTAGTGTGAAATTTGCACTAATAATTAAACAAATCAACTTCAGATTGATTTGCAAATGTAAAATTTGGCAACGTTTGCATGTTCACAAGATATGATATAACTTCATGTACAAACAGAGAAAAGTGAAGACCTGAGTAAATTACAAATGGAAGCATACTATTTAACAAAAACCTTAAGCATGGCATTATGTTCATTAGGCCTTAGTTCTGTTTTTTTTTTGAATCTTCCATATATCTTAATCAAGGTTGTAATTTTTTTCACCTTTAAAAAAGATCTTACTACTGGTAAAAAGATATCTCTAATATTTAAAAGAAAGGGGATTTTGAACATACCTTCAAAGAGCAGCATATGACTGCATCTGAGTGATGCCAAAGGGATTTTAGAACAGATTCTCTTCCTTCATTTTTCAGTAATTCCATGCCCATATAGCACCTGTAGGGTAGAATAAAAGTTGATTGGAATCCTTCTATTAGCCCCTTGCCTTATAATATATGTATAAGAGAACAAAGCCGAGGAGGGATGGATGAAACTAGTTCACAATAGTAACTATGACAATTCAACAACTTTTAGAAAGGTTTCTCGAACTCGAAGAACTCCCCAGTAGAAGACCAAATAATTCATATATCTGATGTTAAAAAACTACACACATACAACTCAATTTTCATAAACCAACATAAGAGGATATTTCTACTCCCAAGATACCAACTACATAGCTAACATAGCAGATCTATTAATCTTAGATTTAATATTCCCCCAATTAGCTATTGCATCTGAATGTTGTCTAACACTTGCAAGTTACAACAACTGCAAGCTTCTCCATAAACTTGCAAGATACATTGACAACACTCAGAATGTTTATCTTACCTTTGCAACTGTAAGTCCTATTGGGCATGATCTATGTGGAGGTCTCGTAGCAAAGCTCTTACTCTTTTGGCTTACAACCTCGATACTCTAACCTACTATTGAGTTGTCCTTTTATGAGATTTTAGAAAATTATAAGAATAATACAAATTTGAGTTCCACATTGAAGGAGCATTAACAAATGAAAAAAAAACGTACTTTTGCCTTGAATTTTGATTTCGATGGATCCTTCCACAATATTTCAAGATCTGTGTTCAAAATGAAAGACATATATGACCTAGCAATGCGAATATTATCCAAAACCTTCAATGGAAGCTGGAGGAATGCGAAAAGAAAACACCAACCGTGCAACAGTGGCATGAACCGAATGGGTTAACAACTTTTTAAAGATGCAGGAGAGTGATATAAGCAAAATGGGTAAGGGTAGCACACCAGTGCAATGAAAAAAAATGATGCAACAAGTGAAGTATCTGGCAGTCAAATTCAACAGTTTGTAGTGAATAAATGGATATTTCCACACTATAAAAAGAATTGATGGCAACTATACTACCAATACTAATTGAAAACAAACAATAGAAATAGCTGAAGTAGATAAACAAAAAGTTAATTATTCTAAAAGGAAAGAATGGAAGCATAAATTAACTTAGAAATAAGGGGGGAAAAAAAAGACAATCATATTTTGGCATCACTCCCATCATTATGAACACAGTAAAACGTATACCTTTCTCAATTAAAAAATGGATCAATACCAAAGAGGTTGATGTCTGGCTTATAATCTGTGTTTGAAAAATTAGAAGTTATTTTAAGCTCTCCCCAGTCATAACTTTGAAGTCTCACAAGTTTCGAGCATTCTAGTATAGTGTCATCCAATTGCAATATAAGAATCCAATTATTAGAGATGGAAAAAAATCCATAATTCTGTAAACCGATTACGAAGTATAGAAGATAGTTCCTTCTTGCCATAATCACCATCGGGATTCATTGTTGCAAAGAGAGAATTCAGGATGAGCAGTCATTGTTTCCAAAAACTCTCCTCCTTTCTCAGCCAAAGCCTACAAATTAAAACACGAAGTAAACAATAGTGCAATATCCAAATCGACATGGTGAGTATCGTAATTCTATATCTTTATCCATGTTCCAAACAAGGTACAACATCTCTTTAATTAAAATTCTATATATTAATTCTTCAATTTATTTAAGAATTAATAAATATATGACCTTCTTTTAAAATACTAATAACAACTTACCTCATTTGAATTCAATATAATTTCTTCTTAAATTGGGTTCAATAAATGTAGTCATACACAAAATAGTATTATTTTTCTTATTTTCAATGATCACTCACAATCATCCTGCTTGAATGGACAAGCCTTTCATTGGTAATTAGGTGCCCAAAATCACGTTGACCATTGGAAATCAACAGAAAAAAAGTAAGTGAATGACAGAGGAAAGAAGAAACTTGCATTGTTTGGTTTAGTTATGATGTTTTCTTGGACAATGTGAGAAACACAAGAAACTTCGAATCACTCATTTTATTTCGTTTCAGTTTAAACAATATGATCATAAACATTCATTCAAATTCGTAATTGTCATAAAGAATACAACAACAAAATACCCAAATCCCTTTTTTCTAAGGATAACTAATAAAATACCCAAATCCCTTTTTCCACACTTACCTCCCTATGATAAAAC
Source organism: Cucumis cinereus (assembly GCA_037974625.1). NCBI lineage: Eukaryota > Viridiplantae > Streptophyta > Magnoliopsida > Cucurbitales > Cucurbitaceae > Cucumis > Cucumis cinereus. The sequence goes on from JBBPDJ010000017.1 coordinate 8,668,391, forward strand.
CGAAGCAGCAACGAATTTCACTAAATCTCAGTTTGCAAGGCCCGTTCGGGAGCTAGAGAGAGACATGGAACACACACCTGCTTTATGAAAAGATAGGACTATGCCATTCTTGGCGACGGTGATCGCGACGAGAAGGTGGGGTTTTTTCTTCTTTCTTATTTTAGGGCTTTCAATTAACTCATCTTCGGCTTTCTCTTGCACAGACTTTCGGTGAGTGAGATTTCTGCTCATTGTAGTCACCCCCAGGGTTCTTCGCAAAGTGTGAATAGAGGCCAGGAACGACAAAATCCGAAGGGTTGACCGTGGTGTTCGCAACAGGTCCCGACCCTCAGATTCGTGTCGGATTCACAAGCCCCATTTGTAGACCATTGTTTTTAAACGAATCCATCCCATCCGATTCGCGTCGGATCCTGCCTGTCGTCGATTTAGGAAGAGGGGAAGGGAGGAAGAGAGTTGGAAAAAATAAATGGGGCTAGGGTTTTTTTTTCTTTTCGAGACATCAAGTGGTAAAGTGGAAGAGGGGTAAATTGATTTCTACAAATAAAAGTGAAAAAGGGGGGAAAATTGGGGGAAAACAAATTTTTGACCAAATACTTGACATCTAAATATTGTCAAGCAACAAAACATTAACTTGACGGGTTATATCCGTCAAATATTGAATAAAATTCAAAACAAATCTTCATTTTTTTACATTTCATTATTCTTGACAGTTTTGAACAATACTTGACAGTTTTGTATAAAACCGTCAAGAATTATTAACTTCAAAGTGTCAAGTAAACACTTTTTTGTAGTAGAATTTGTTTTAAAATTTGTTCTTTTTTAAAATGCTTAAGAAAACTTCATATAAATTTATCACCACACTAATGGTTGGAGCATTTTTTTAATTAAGAGTTATTTTTACAACAAGATATTCATAGTTGTAAGGAGATAACGAGGTTTTTCAAGATGAAATTGAATCCCAACAAACTCAAATGAAACTCATATGTTGAAATTCAACATAATATCACTTGAAGTCATATCAATCATGAGACAATTATTATGCAACCACAAGGATGAATGACGAGATAGTGCTAATGTTACACAATCATATAATATTCTATCATAGTAGGCGAAAAGATTTAATAATCTTCAACGACCCAATCGAGCTGTTTCCATTTGCAAGCAATGTTTTAGTTTTAGAAGCACTTCACCTATGGTTGGTCGATCATTGGAGTTGTGAGACACACAAGCAAATGCAATATTTAGTGCTTCCTTCACTGAGTTTACATCAAAATCTCCTTCTAACTTCGGATCCATAATCCTTCCAATTTCCCCATTACCAAACATTGAGCTAACCCATTGAGTTAAAACTCCATCCTCACCATGTTGATATGCTGGTCTTCCTGTCATTATCTCCATCAAAACAACTCCAAATCCATACACATCTGTCCCTATACTCAACTTTCTTGTTGCGTAATACCTACAAATTCAAAAACCTCACCATGGTTAAAAGAAAACTACCCCCACAAAAATAAGGGTTCGTTTGGAATTGCCGCTTTTGAAGGCCACTGTTTATTAGCTAGCCCTATCGTTTTTTAATAATAACAATAATAAAAAAAGCTTATAGACATTCAGTTCATATGGGTAATTCAATGTTTTTTGTTTTATCATTCACTTTTCACTAATGTTTTTTGAAACCAAGCTAGTCAATTTTGGAAACTAAATAAATAGTTTAGGAAAAGTTGTTTTTTGCTTTTAAAATTGAAAAACATTTGTAAAAAGTTAGATGACAAAATAAAGAAACTCAGTCGAAATATAGATGTATAATGTTTATATACTAAAATGAAAAATGAAAGATCAGACTAGAGACCAAAATGACTCAAGATTGAAAGTATGTGATAGACGAATAAAAATGAACATTTTTAAAAATATAATAACTAAAGTTGCAGCGTTTACAAACTTGAACTTTAAAAACATTTGTGAAAAGTTGAAATTTAGATGAAGAAAAGATTTACAAAATAAATTTAGAAAGAAGGTTTTGTCAAACACATACTAAAATGGAGCTATAGAATGTTAATTAAGGTTGGTTTCAAAATGAGTTTAACTCAATGGTAATTGACATATATTTTTGTCCATTCCTACCAAAAAAATATGTTATATATTACGGATGATTTTGATATCTTACTCTGGGTCAATGTATCCCACAGTGCCAACAATAGCAACGGAGGACATATGAGATTCACCCTCATGAGATGGAATAAAGCTGACGGCCAAAGAAAAGCCAGAAAGCTTCACTTCAAAATTCTCGGACAATAAAATGTTTGAACTGTTGAAGTCCCTGTGAATGATCGGCGGCTCACAACCATCGTGTAGATAATCCAAAGCTTTTGCCATATCGATTGCGATTCCAAGTCGTCGTTTCCATGTCAAATTGCTTGAACAACCACTTCCTGTATTAATTAAAAACTCAACACAAAAGATACTGAGATCTATTAGAGATATTAGATATCTGATCCAAAAATAGTAAACTAAAAAAGGCAACTATTCAGCGTTATCTATTACCAATACCAGTACGAAGCCAATTTATTGAACAATTGAAATATTTGCATGAATTGGCTGTAAGTTATAATGTAGGTTTTGAACCTATAAGATTCTTCTTCAAGTCTCCATTTGCCATGAACTCAAAAACCAATGCCGATTTTGTGGATTCTTCGCAATATCCGAACACTTTGATCACAATTTTGTGATAAACTTTGTTGAGAAGATTTACCTACAACTTGTTGGGATAAATTGATGAATTTAGTTGTTTAGGTGATGAGTTATGATATATTTAATGATATTAACACTTCTCCTCGAGCTCACCAATAAACTTAAAGTTTTGTAAAAAGAACCAAACAAACTAAGTAAAGATCAACATTGATCAAGCACATTACACACCTTTACGATGATACCATGTTAAATATATCATCGATCAATTCAAAGAATTTTAATTGCTTTAAAGTTTTAATTCAAACTCTTTCTAGATTAGTTAAGGGTGTTTTTTAAATATACAAAAATTAACTAAAATATTTATAAAAATATAGCAAAATTTTAAATTATAACAATTTGAAAGATACTGATAGACATTTTGATAGACTTATATTCATGCCTAACAATGTCTTTGATAGACATCGATAAAAACGGATAGAAGTTTATCAATGTCATCAACATCTATCATCTACATTTTACCATATTTTATAAATATTTTATCGGTTTTGTCATTTTCTACGTTCTCCATTAACTAAGATGGAAAATGAAAGATCAGACTAGAGACCAAAATGAATCAAGATTGAAAGTATGTGATAGACGAATAAAAATGAACATTTTTAAAAATATAATAACTAAAGTAGTAGTGTTTACAAACTCTCTCAAAACATGGCTTGAACTTTAAAAACATTTGTGAAAAGTCGAAATTTAAATGAAGAAAAGATTTACAAAATAAATTTAGAAAGAAGGTTTTGTCAACCACATACATTTTAATATAATTAAATGAAGCAATTATAGAATGTTAATTAAGGTTGGTTTCAAAATGAGTTTAACTCAATGGTAATTGACATATAATTTTGTCCATCCCTACTAAAAAAAGATGTTATATATTACGGTTGATTTTGGTATCTTACTCTGGGTCAATGTATCCCACAGTGCCAACAATAGCAACAGTGGACATATGAGATTCACCCTCATGAGATGGAATAAAGCTGACGGCCAAAGCAAAGCCAGAAAGCTTCACTTCAAAATTCTCGGACAATAAAATGTTTGAACTGTTGAAGTCCCTGTGAATGATCGGCGGCTCGCAACCGTCGTGTAGATAATCCAAAGCTTTTGCCATGTCAATGGCAATTCCAAGTCGTCGTTCCCATGTTAAATTGCTTGAACAACCATTTCCTATGTTAGAAAACTCAACACAAAAGATATTAAGATCTATTAGAAATATTTGATATTTTATCCAAAAATAGTGAATCCAAAAAGGGGACCACCTAATCTTAATTATTTGTTATCTCTTAAATCACCATTTGATCCCAAAACTTAAACTAGTGGATAAAATAAATTTAATAGTATATCATTCAACATTATCTATTAGAAAGCCAATTTATTGAATAATTGAAATATTTCCATGAATTGGCTATAAGTTCTAATATATGTTTTGAACCTGTAAGATTCTTCTTCAAGTCTCCATTTGCCATGAACTCAAAAACCAACGCCGATTTTGTGGATTCTTCGTAATATCCGAACACTTTGATCACATTTTTGTGATAAACTTTGTTGAGAAGATTTACCTACAACTTGTTTGGATGAATTCAATGTTTAGGTTGATGAGCTATCATATATTTGATGATATTAACATTCTTCGAGCTCACCGATTAACTTAAAATTTTATAAAAAGAACCAAACAAGTTAAGTAAAAATTAACATCGAAAAAATTGACATTGCATCTAGACGCATAGAAGACACTTTTACAATGATACCATGTTAAATATATCATCAATCAATTCAAAAAATTTTAATGGTTGCGATAATTATAATTATATTAACATTTTAACACGCTTTAATTTTTTCTATATTTTTCTACTTTCCCAAGTAAAAAAGTTATATTCTTAATTGGATTTCAAAAATAAAAACAAAATTTTAAATTTGGTTTAATCTCGAAAACTTTTCATTAAAAAGTATATAACATAACAAAAAAAGAGAAAATTGAGCATTAATAGACATAACTTTAAAAAATAACTTAAAAAAGAAAGAAAAAAAGACTTTCGAAAAAAACAAAAATGGTTAACAAACCACCCAAGTGGTTAATGCATAAATAAATATAAGAAATTAAAATAAGAATCGAAAAAATTGAAGAAAAGAAAGGAAACTAATGTCAATAAGTACTAAAACATAAATCAAACAAAAGAAAAAGTCAAAAGCAGTGTAATATAGTTGGAAGATATCTATTGTTGACCTCCGTTTGAAATTGGTCGGCAATTGATGTATTTTGGCTACGATATAACTTGACGGCGACCGGAACGCCATCGAGTTCGCCATGATAGATGTTTCCAAATCCTCCCCTACCAATGAGCCGCTGGAAGTTATGAGTCATCTTCACCAACTCCCCGTATGAAAAACGCCGCAGTTTCACCTCCACCAGAACCGGCCGAGATTTTGGGGCAATTAGTTTCCGAATTGCCGAAGCGAAACCTACAGGTAATACGACGCCGTCTTTCATGTTCCGACGAGTTGTATAGAAGGGTTGGATTTGGATATAAAACAGGATGAAGAGATGGAAATGAAATTAGAGGATGTGTTTAATTTGGAAGAAATTGTGAAAGCTTATTCTATGTAATTTCTGGTAGGCAAAGTTGTGTGGTCAAAGTTGTCTAAGTAAACCAATTCATAAGCCCAAGCGAGGACTTGACAGAGGACTTGGAAAGCTCCAATATTGTCCTTGTCACTCTTGCGTAAAGAGTTCGATTCTTGGTCAACACCGTAGGTTTTGTTTCATAAATTTGAATTCATTAAATTATGTGAAATTGAAAGAAAATATTACTAATCTTTTCACGTTAAATTATAAAAAATGTACATAAACTTTGTCGTTTCTGTCAAAAATGTTCCTCAACTTTTAAAAATTTCAAAAAGACCCTTTAACTTTACCGTTAGTAGTATTGGATTGAAACCATTAAAAAAATTTTATATATAGAAAAATTTCATAAATTCCCTTAAACTTAAAAAAAAAGTTCAAAAGTACTCTTATTAATTCGAATTTTCTCACCAACCAAAATTTTTAAGTCAAAACATAAAATTCCACAAAGTTTCACAAAAATTTAAAATAAATATTTCTCATTCAAACATACTAAAATAATAACTACTCAAATAAAAAATATATATTTGACTAATAACACACACTAAACTTTGAAAAGTACCAAACTTTCAAAAGTTTGAAAAAATACTCTTAGGTTCCATTTGTTTCGCATATATTGTCATGGAATTTTAGACATACATTAAATATTATTGTTTGTTTAACAGTTTTTCAGATTTTAAAATCCAAGATATTATTATCAAGGGAATATTAAAATCCATCTAATACAAGTTTTTTTAATACCCTCAAAACCTGTGAGACTTTTATACGTGGAAACTGAATGAAGCGTAATTAATTAATAAATCAATATCAACTAATCATTACTATTAACTTAAAATTTTTGTTTTTATTTTGGGTTCTGAGAAATTTTGTGTAAAAATTGGATCAATAAGTGTATTTTTTAACTTTTTTTATGTTTATGGATATTTATGAAACTTTTGAATAGTTAATAGGTAATTTTTTAAACAAAACTTTAACGATTTTCATTCAAAACAAACGGTAAGGGCATGTTAATTTTGAACATTATTAAAAGTTAATGGGCCATTTTGACACAAACTACAAAGTTCAAGTACATTGTTTTAAAAATAATTTAGTAACTTTTTTTTTTGTCAAGAGGTGTTTGTTATACCTTTGAATCTCCACAAGCTTTGAGGTTTATATAAAGTGTTTGTTATTTCAATATATTTCTAAGCTTTTATTGTACTAATTGAGTTACTTTTGAGCTTGAACATTATTATTGTATGTATTTTGTGTAATGTATTTTGTTGAGGTATAATATATTTGTCGTTCTTATATATATCATTTCTCTCGGCAATATGTCATGCGCAAAGATGAGTTAATTATTATTTATATATATATATGTATGTAAGTAATGTCGATCCATAAATTTTGTTGAAGAGAGGCTTTATAATTTAGTAAAAATAATTTATAAGTGAGTAGTCCTAAAATTTATGAACTTACTACCTTTGGTACTGTCACCAATGAGGGATTAGGATTTATTTAAGTTGAAGCTTTATAAAACTAAAAAAAAAAAAAAGCAAAAAGAAATCTAAAAATAATTTTAAAATAAAGTTTGAAAATTAAATGACTTTCTTCTTAATTTCGAACCTTATTTTGTGGGAAGATTGTTAGCTTTATATCTTTATGATAACAAACTCAAGTCGTGGTACAAATGATTTTTAGTGTTTCAAGGTGTTTGTTTTGTAGAGTTCAAAAAGACAATTTCCATGCATTTTGAATTGTTCGAATTGGGTTTAAACGACAAAGATATGAGTAAAAGAAGATTGAGAATTAATTTAGATGTCAATGACGTGACAAACATCAATCAACCACAAGATGACATGTGGCGGGTTGTAGAAGAAAGATGAAAAGACAAATAAAGAGAAAATGTTGAGACCATATAAAATTGCAACATGTGAATTTTAGTTTATTTTTTAAAAAAGGAAGGAAGGTGAAAAAAAATCGCTTTCTCAATCTCCAATTTTTTAATTATTTTTCTATCCCTTTTTAATCTCAATCATCCATCAATTTAACCTAGATTCAATTGTTGAGGTTAAATCTACCATTTTTATAATAAATCATTTATTCATCATTCTAACCATTTTTCTTGAAAACTAAGAAAAATTTCCAGCAACTTCTACTCACTTTAATCTATCATCCAAGTGCTAAAAAAAGCTCAATTTTTCTTATTCTTCTCAATTTTTGTAAGTGTAATTGTTGACAGAAAATTGTTAGAGTGTTGTGAAGCAAAAGTTGTGAATCTTACCTATTTAGAGATGAATTGTTTTTTGTTTAGTTTTTTATTGGAATTTTGTATTAAGGTGTGGGTGCACCTTGGATTGTGTGAAAAAACAATTTGTTAGATCTTGAACCAATGAAAATGATCGAGATTTCTCTTTAGCTTAGGTAGAAAAAGAGAAGGTTGTGTATGTTTTTTTCTTACGTGAAAAATAACTATTCTTAGTAAAGTGACCAAGAAGCTTGAAGAGTGAACATAGAGACATTGCCGAATAACTATAAATTTGGTGTCATCTTTTCCTTGAACTTCCTTACTTTTTATTTTTAAATTTTTAGATTGCATGTTAGGTTTATCTTATTGATTTGCATTGAAAAATTACAATTGGTAGACAACCCTATTCATCCCCCTCTAGTGTTGCCATTAGATTCTACAATTGGTATCAGAGCGGGTAGCTCAGATATTTTTTTTTTTCAAAAAGTGTTATAAAATCATACTTTTTACTACTTTGAAAACTATATTTTTTTTAAATATGATATTTTGTGTTTTTTTAAAAGAAAAGTTTGAAAATCTTTATTTGAAAAGTCAATTTCACTATATATTAATTTCTTGGAAATTTGTTTTTGAAAACTAAATGTTCTTAAACTTTTAAATCTATATTTTATCGAAATTTTTTTTTTGAAATTTTTTTTATAACTCAATTTTAAAAATTGTTCTAATTTGAGGATCTTTTAATAAGTATTATATTTAATCCTTTTTAAATTAGTTTGAAAAATTAATTGTTCGAAACTTAATTGTTCCAGCTTATGGCAAACGTTGAAATAAATGAGTTTAGTGAGGGTCAATCTACCACGAAGCCACGTCTCTTTGATGGAAATAATTATGCTTGGTGGAAAACTAAGATGAGAATTTATTTGATTTCAATTGACTACAATTTGTGGGAAATTGTCTCTAAAGGTCCTTTAGTTCCAACCAAGTTAGTTGCAAATAAAGCTGTGGCTGAAGATGTGGCTAAAGTGAAAAATGAGCTAAATGAAGAAGACAAAAAGAAATCATCAAAATGCTAGAGCTATGAATTGTTTGTTTTGTGCTTTAAGTTATGATGAATTTAATCGAGTCTCTGCATGTAATTCTGCTAAAGAAATATGGGGGATATGCTGAAGTAACTCATGAAGGAACTAATCAAGTTAAAGAGTAAAAAATTAGCATGCTTGTTCACAGTTATGAATTATTTAAAATGGACGCTAATGAGTCTATCTCTGATATGTTTACAAGATTTACAAATGTTGTCAATGCCTTGAAGGGATTAGGAAAAACATACTCTACATTAAAGAATGTGAGGAAGATCCTTAGGTCGTTGCCAAAAAGTTGGGAAGCCAAAGTGACAGCAATTCAAGAAGTCAAAGATTTGTCAAAACTTCCTTTGAAGGAGCTTGTTGGATCTCTCATGATACGTGAGATGATGTCAAAAAGAAAAAGAGTTTAACATTGAAGTCTACTTTCATTCAAGATGACTCTGAAAGTGAAGATGAATTCAATGATGTAGAACTTGCCTACTTGACCAAGAAGTTCAAGAAGCACCTCAGGAAGAGAAATTTCTTTAAGAAAAATAATGGTCAAGATGTTAAAAAAAAAAAAAAGACCAATAGAGACTCAATCATTTTCTATGAATGCAAAAACCAGGACATGTAAAATATGATTGTCTTCAACGAAAATCATTTTCAAAGAAGAACAAGAAAGCCATGAAAGCTACATGGGATTAAAATGGTGAAAGTGATGTGATACTGATGAAGAAGTAGCTGAAAAATATGTTATATGACTTTTGGAGATAAAGATGACTTTTGATGAGCTCATAGATGCTTATAATGAGATTAAAGATAGATTTGAAAATTTTGGTTGCAAATATATGTCTATCAGAAAGAAGGATACTAGGTTAGCTCATTAGAATAATGACATACTAATTAAGCTAGATAGCTTAAAAGAAGAAAATGAAACATTAAAGAAAGATCTTGTTCTATCCAATTTAAATTTGAATGCTTTAAAAAAGGAGTACCAAATTTTAAAAAAGAAAAATAAAGATATATCATCCACTCTTTTAACTTTACAAATGGACAAAAGAACTTATATATCATGATGAGTAAGCAACAAGACATTTTTGATAAAAGTGGTTTAGGTTATAAACCAAATAAAAAGCAAAGTAAATTTAAAAACTACTTTGTCAAAGAAAGCAATATGTTTCAATCATTTTTCATGCTTGTAGAAAATATGGTCATAAAGTTTATGCATGTATCGAAGAAGTTTAACACTTTAAATAAGAATAAAAAAAAAGATGAATTCCTAAATTTATGATAATAACCCCCAAAGACCCAAACAAATTTGGGTACTTAAGGCTATATCTTGAGAACTATTTTTTGTAGGAATGTTTGAGATCCACGATGGTACTTGGACAATGGATGCTCAAAACACATGATTGGAGACCATACAAAGTTTGCATACATAGAAAAAAAAGATGAAGCATACGTACCTTTGGTGATAACAAAAAGGGTAAAATTATTGGCAAAGGTAACATAGGTAATGGTTCTATTTTTTTATTTATTTTTTTACTGAAAATGTCTTACTTGTTGATGGTTTAAAATATGATTTGTTAATATTAGTCAATTATGTTATAAAAGTTATAGAGTAATTTTTAATGATAAATATTGTAAAATTGAAATAACATGTGATATAAATCGACCAAGCATCAAAGTACTGATTTTATTTTATTTAATAATTATGATGGAATTTTAATATTTTTCAGTTTTATCATTTTTAATAATGTTTAAATAGGGTTAATTTAGTCTTTTCACAATGAATTAGGGTTCTATTGGGAGCCTATTTAAGCATTGCCTTTAGATTGTTTAAGAGAGTTTTTGATACTTGAAGTTTTTAGGGTTTTCTATGAAAGAAAATTCTTTGGTAGATGACGAGCCTCATCGCCATCTTTTGCAATTCTTGATTTAGGGTTGCAAGCCAAGAACATGCAAGTAAGTTTGATCACTTGCTTGTGGAGTGTTCGAACTTGGAGTGAGGAACTAGTTCTTCCTATCTCTTGGTCTTCGATCAAAGGGTATTCCAAATCTAATCCATTCCCTTGGATTTTTGTCAAATTGATTTAGAGGTTTTAGAATTTGTTATTAGGGGTTCGCTAATTGGGTTCCTAGTTTACAAATCCTAGAGTTTTCACATTATTTGGTATCAGAGCTTAAGCTCTAGATTGGGTATATGTTAATCACTTTCTTGATTGAGTCTAGTTTTTAATTTTAATTTGTTTTGTTCTTGTTTGAATTAGAAAAAAAAAACCCTATTGTCGTACAGTAGGTAGAAGAAGAAGGAAAAAAAAAAGGAAGAAGGAAGTTGTTGCCACAGGAAAAAGAAAGGAGAAAAAAAAAGGAAAAAGAAAAAAAAAGGAAAAAGGGAAAAACTCCCTGCCGGAGGTGAAAAAAAAAAAAAAGTGAAAAAAAAAAAAAGGGTTGCCATCGGCGATTAATTGAAAATGTTTTTGATAAAAAGTTTTAAAAAACATATTTGAAGCAACTCAAGCAGGCACATTAATTAAGCTATTGAAATTTTATAGGTTTTAAGCTGTTTAAATTGCATAAGAAAATTAATAGTTTTTAAAGGACAATTGGTTGACTTTTTGAATTGGGTTTTGGGTAAAATTAGTGTCGTTGGATTTCATTCTTAATTCTTTGTTTCTTTTTGTCATTATTTGTCTAGTAGTTTGCTTTTCTTTGTTCATCTTGCATAATTCTTGAATTTTTAATATTAGATTCTTAATTCTAAATATCATTTTTTTCTATTGTCTCTTGTCTAGTTTGTTGAATCTCGAACATTAGGTTCTTGATTTCTAGTTTTCATTTTTGTTGCATTCAACTGGTTCTTTACTTGAGTTGAATACTTTATAGGCATTCTTGTTTGGTTTGTTGTTGGCATGCAACTATCAATCAACATTTGGACACCTAAATATTTGTTAGTAATGTATATAGAAAGAACAAGTTTGAGAAATAGTTATGTAGATCGAATCATGCTTCCATTATTCTTTCGAAGATCTTCAGACCCAGATGCGTATCTTTTATGGAAGGAGAAAATTGATGTCAAATTTGAATATCAGCATTACAGTGAAAAGGAAAAGGTAAAAGTTGTTGTTTCTACATTTGAAGAATATGCACTAACATGGTGGAGATATTTATTGTCGAAAAAAAGGAGAAAAGGAAATCATGCATCACTCTCATTGAAAGAAATAAAGGTGCTAATAAGAAAGCATTTTGTTTCTGAAGGTTTCTACAAATTGCAAGCTTTGAAGCAAGGGAGCAAAAGTGTAAACACTTACTATGGAGAGTTATTGTTACTACTTGAGAAGGTTAACATACATGAGGAAGAGGAAACTACCATGGATCTATTCTACAATGGACTTAATAAGCAAATTGTTGATATGCTTGCCAATTGAGAAGAAATTCGACCTTGTGAGGACTTACCAGAAATGGTGCACATTGCCATCAAGATAGAAAGGTAACTCCAAAGGAAATCTTTAAGGTACATTAAATCCAAGCTCAATTGTAATGCCACCATTAGTAAAGAGATGTCTAATAATGTTGTGTAAATGCAAGAACATGATGTTTTGTCTAGTAAGTCATTAGAATGCAAGGACTCGCATGATTGTAATCTCTGCACTGTTGTTGAACCACTTATTACTAGGAAAACATGTGTTAATCGCAGTGGGATAGAGAAAGTAGATGGTAGTGAGCTTCAAGCTGACGTACTTTCTAGTCCATAAGAGTCTAAAGTAATATTTGATCCTACTGTTGTATCATTGCTTCCAAGAGAAGAAAAACTTGTTGTATGAGTTGGAAGACAAAAGGCATGAGACTGAAACAAAAACAATAAAAATATATGAAGAAGAAAAGTGTGCAAACATTGATAAGAGAAAAGCCAATAATGTGAGTTTGAAAATTTATGAGGATGACAAAGGAGTCTGTTTTATGACAGGTGAACTTCCACCAAGTTTGTCTAGTTTTTTCCTTTGAATTTTTGCAGGAAGTAGAAGTATTAAAACAAAACTCAATGAGTGGTTCAATTTCTTTTGAAGGTCACAAACTTAATGGAGACTTGAAGGACCAATATTCTTTCAAAACTAGGAGGAATACAAGGTGGTGTCTACCTTTGATATCTCATGACCTATATGATGCTTTGCAAGGGTGACCAACCAAGAAAAGTCCAAGGAGATTGACATTATTTTCTTCTCATGACTTCAAGAGTGCTTTACAAGGCTTTGATCTAGATTCGAGGATGAATCCTTCAAAAGAAGGAGAGGATGATATGAACCGACCAAGCATCAAATTATTAATTTTATTTTATTTAATAATTATGATGTAATTTTAATATTTTCAGTTTTATTCTTTTTAATAATGTTTAAATAAGGTTAATTTAGTTTTTTGACAATGAATTAGGGCCTTGCCTTTAGATTGTTTAAGAGAGTTTTTGATAATTGAAGTTTTTAAGATTTTCTATGAATGAAAATTCTTTGGTAGATGACAAAGCCTTATCGCCATCTTTTACAATTCTTGATTTAGAGTTGCAAGCCAAAAACATCCAGGTAAGTTTGGTCACCTTGCTTGTAGAGTGTTCGAACTTGGAGTGAGGAACTAGTTTTCCTTATCTCTTAGTCTTTGATCAAAGGGTAATCCAAATCTAATTCGTTTTGTTGGTTTTTTGCCGCTCCCCTCTCTTAGGCTCATCTATAAAAGGATCAGAGTCAGATTCATTTTGATCTGATTCTTCGTCCTCCTCAAAATTCATTACAATCTTTATCCTTACTTCAGGTCTTTACCTAACTTGAAACCTTTGTTCTATTCTGTTCAACCTCACATTGAGTAAGGTCTCTAAGCGTTGCATGACTTCCTCGTTGTACCCATAGGGAGATTTCTTTTGCCATAGGGAGATACAAGGATGAAGTATTATGTGATGTGGTATCCATGCATGCAGGTGACATACTTCTTGGAAGGCCTTGGCAATTTGATAGGAAGGTTATTTATGATGGTTTTCTTAACCGTTACACCTTTACACACAACGGTAGAAAAACTGTACTTGTACCCTTTCCCCTAAAGAGGTGCTTATTGATCAAGAAAAGTTAGAGAAAAGAAGAGAAGAAGTCGCAACAAAAGCAAAAGAGAGTTTGAGACAAAATGAGAGATTGAGAAAAGAAAAGGAGAGTTTGAGAGAAAACGAGGGATTGAGAAAAGAAAAAAAGAGCTTGAGAGAAAATGAGGGATTGAGAGAAAAACAAGATCATAGCATGCGACTTAGAGAGAAAAAAGAGAGAAAACTAGTGAGTTGGAGTGCTAAGTCTTGTGAGGTTAAAAGAGCTATGTTTTCAAAAGGAACCATACTCATGGTTACATTTAAAGAAGCTTGTTTGCTAACTGAGGATCTTGGATCCTCTCTACCTTGTTTGTTTGTGTCTCTTTTGCAGGAATTCAATGATGTTTTTTACGAGGAGTTACCTAATAAGTTACCGCCGTTGAGGGGCATTGAACATAAAATCGACTTCATTTCAGGTGCTCAGATTTCAAATCGACCAGCATATCGAACAAATCCACAAGAGGCCAAAGAGATTCAAAGGCAAGTTGAAGAGTTGCTTGCTCACGAGTATGTACGTGAAAGTTTAAGTCCTTGTAGTGTTCCTGTATTACTTGTACCTAAAAAAGATGGATCTTCGAGAATGTGTGTAGATTGTAGGGCTATTAATAAAATTACGGCTAAGTATAGACATCCTATTCATAGGTTGGATGATATGCTAGATGAAGTGTATGGTTGTAGCCTGTTTACAAAATTTGACTTAAAATCTAGATACCATCAAATTAGGATGACTGCTGGAGATGAATGGAAAACTGCTTTCAAAACTAATCATGGTTTGTATGAATGGCTGTTATGCCTTTCAGCTTAACTAACGCACCTAGTACTTTTATGAGACTTATGAACCATGTACTGCGTGATTTTTAGGATAGTTTGTTGTGGTTTATTTTGATGACAACCTAATATATTCTAAGACACTAGAGGATAATGTTATGCATGTTAGGTGTGTTCTAGAAGCACTTAGAAGGAAAACATTTTACGTTAATCTCAAAAAGTGTTGTTTTTGCATGAAAAAGTAAACTTCCTAGGTTTTATAGTTTCTAATAAAGGAGTGGAAGAACTTACGATACTTAGTTGACATTCATAAAAAGTATCTAATGAATTATGAGTTCAATACATCCTGTTTAGCAGAAAGA
>JBBPDJ010000017.1:8683386-8705417 GCA_037974625.1 Cucumis cinereus
TCAATAAAAAGATTTAGATTTGTTATCATCAAAACACCAATTAATTAATTAATTAAAATTAATTAATTTAAGATTAAAGGCCAAAAAGCCAATAAAAGACAAGCCACCCAAAGATTGTTTTATGAAGATTTTACAAGTATCCATCAAGTCCATACTACAACCACACAAAGAATGAGCGATGGATCTTTACAATTTTAGTTCTTTCCATCAAGTCCGTACTAGAAACCAAAGAGTAGGCGTATGAAGTTTCTATGGGTTTGAGTCCCATGCACCATCAGGATTCTTGAATTATTCTACTTGTTAGTAAAGAAAAAAGGAAGAAGAAGAAGAAAATAAAAATAAATAAATAAAGAAAAAATAGTTGCAAAAGAAAGAAAGGAGAAGAAGGATGCATTTGGGGTTAAAATGGTAATTTAACACAATAATAACATAAGTAGAAAACAACTTTTCATTTGTTTTTTTTTTTTTCTTAAAAAAAGTACTTACTATTCACTTATTTTAGGTCATCTATATCATTTTCTAAAAAACGACTACCATGAAAAGAGCCAACTCTCCTCTTCATAAATTCATAATACATTATTAATTTATTGTATAATGACAAATATTGTATTAAAAATCAAAGAATGCAACTCTAATATTTTAATTTCTATAGTGTTGACTTAGACTTTTGGATGTTATAGCTATAGCTACAATGGAAAGACTCAATACGTCTTTATTACGTGATTGCATGATCGTGATGGTCAATGGCAGGGTTAGCCAATGTCATATATTGCGTCTATGCTACTTGCCAAGTTGACTCTTGTCCATATTTGTAATAGAATACTTGTGATTTTCATTTCTATATATGCATTGGTTTTTTAACATTAATAACTATTTTTTTATTCAATAAAATAATTACAACTTAGGGTGAACACTACAATTAAACTAAACCGAATTATTAATTGACGAACCTTTTGTTACCAAAATATTGAGTACTTATTTTGCATTTTGGTGTTGGGGTTAAGCTAGGATACTTCGTAGTTCCTTGTTTTGGGATTTTTAACTTTGTTTTAATTAGCTTTTTTTTGTTTAATTTCATGTGATAGATTGGTTGGTTACCAAGTTTTCGTAGTAAAATATAGATGAACAATAATTTACCGCATGAATGTATCATTAGTATATGTTATCATTTTGATTCTAATAATATAAGGTAGTTTTTGGATTGAAAAATTGGATATGTTGAGAATTATTTAATGAAGTTATAAAACAACAAAACTATTTCAAATATTTACAAAATATAACAAAATTTTTAAATGTGACGTTGATAAACACTAACAAAAGTATATTTTATTACTATTTTAGTTCATTTTGTTAAAATATTTCTTATTTAATTCGTTTATAAAATCATCCTTAAAAGAAACAAGTTATTCCTTGTTAAAATCTTGTAATGAATTTGAAAGTTAGTTCTTAGAATGTTTCATTCATAAATTGGCATGATATCTTTGATTTTAATAGATAAAAATTGAGTTTGGAAAATCCAAATTCAAAGGGACGAAGGTAGATGACCTCCTTTTTCTTTGCCAAGAAAGCCCTTGGTCGGTGATGACCGATGACTTGTATCTTTCTACCCATTCTTTCCAACTGAATACGGTACTTAAAGGCCAGGTATATAATCCAATTGACATATGAGTATATTCGCTATAAAGAGGTCTTTGGTTTGAATCACTCTTTTTTAATAACGTTTGAGCTTGGGTCAAGAATGAAATGAGAGACAATTTTACCACTAGCTTATCTTTTAATTTTAGTATTACTTCAATTATATATATATATAAAGAACATAAAGTTAAGAAAAACTTATACTTAATCCATCGATGTTTGTAAATAAGTTTACTCATTTTGCTATATTTTAAAACTAATTCATATTACATAATAATAATAATAAATTCCGACGTCAACGAGCAGAGTCAACGAAGAACGCCGCTTTCTTGTGTGTTTGGATCTACGTTTGAATTATTATGTGCATTCGATCCCTCTACAGAGTATTTCATACATTTTTAAAAACCTATTTCTATATTATCACAATTAATTTATATTGCACTACTATTACATTTTTTTACATTTGTGTTTGATATGTTTTTATATTTTTTTAATATTATTAAATAAGATGGATTTTTTAGATATGAATTTATAACTTTTAGGGTCCACAAGAGTTTAGCTGAACTGACATCCCAGTGTATTAATAATCAAAAGATATGTGGTTCGAATCTCTTCTATCTATTTGTTGGATTAAAAAAAATTAAGACTTGACATCATTTTGTATCTTTATTGGTACGAAGATTTATGAGTTAAACCAATAGTATACGATTATAGAAATATGTTAATCCTTGCGATTGTTTATAATACTTCAACTAATATGTTTTTAGGTTTAAATACTATTTTGGTGTTCGTATGATTTTTTTAAATTAATTAGTTAATTATTTTTACTCCTTATGCTTTCAAAATATCAATTTTGGTTCCTATAATTTTAATTTTGGTTCATTTTGCTCCATGCTCAATGGTTCATTAATCAATAAAGTTCTTATAAGTACAATGCAGATAAATGGATTTTTTATATATATATTGTTTAGTATCTACTGCTTGGTTTTCAATCTGTCTTTGACAATCAAATTGATGGGATAAAAACTCATCGCAGCGGAAGAAATATAGAATCATTCTCAATTTTAATTTGAAAAAATTTAAAATACCATACATTGGAAAAAAAAATACAGAAACAATTTACTGAATTAAATAGGCTAAGCATGCTTTTTAGATACAAAATTACAGAGAAAAAGTAAACTTACTCTCGTTGTCGTCTCTGAATTCTACAAAATCTCTCCAAATTGTAGCCACACCAGTTGGAGCCTCTCCTATCCTCTGAATAATTGAGGTTTGGCTTGTTAAAATCAATTTGAAAATTTTCTTTTGGGATTTGAGAGAAAAAAAGAAGAGAGCTTCTTTTTTCTGCAGCTCTTCTGCAATTCATAGGTTCTTTCCAGAAAACAAACTATTGCAAAACCGTTTTGTTCTTCCCTTTCTTCATCCTGAAGAAGGGGAGGTTAGAGAAAAAAACGGAAAAACATAAGAGCATCCCACGTTGCCCAAAATAATAACTCCCAATGGGAGTTATTTAATTTTACTTAAATTAAAATTAAATTTAATTAATTAACAAATTAAATAATTAAATTAAATTTAAATTAATTAAATCATATTTAATCAATATTTCATTTAAATCATATTTAAATAAATATCTCTCATATAACCTATAGTTTTAATTTAATTAATTTAATTAAATCTAATTAAACTAAACTATTAATTAATTCTCTAATTAATTAATTTTTAAATTAGATATCTTATATTTAATTTAATCCATATTTGAATCATATTCAAATATTAAATCCTCTCATAATATATAGTTTTAATATGTATCATATATGCATTAATTTTAATATATAGTTTTAACATGAATTTGATTCACATTTAATCAACATTTGAACTCATTCAAATATTTTATTCTCTCATTAATTAATTTTGAATCAAATCCAAAATTAAAATTTATATCATAAAATTTAATTAAAATATAAGTTTTATATTATAATGTATCATCATAAATTATATTAATTCCCTTAATCAATTTGAACATTTCAAATTATATCAAAGATATATTAATCTCATTACCCTTTACGAGCTAGGAATGGGACCTCATGGACCTACAGATCAGAAGCTACAACCATATGAGATTAATTGGCTAAACTCATTAACCACATTAATCAATATTCATTAACTGTGTGTACACTCGACTAAAGACTCACAGCTGAACTCTTCTCACTGTAGATATATTTCTGTGTCCACGGATGTAGACCAATAACAGCAAGTTAGTCCTTTACAAGTGTTCGTAACTCCAGCTGGGTCAAATTATCGTTTTACCCCTAGGTTACTTCTTGGTTCTTAAACACCAATGCTCCTCTAATGAACAACATGCTTATGGTCCAACCAATAAGCAAAAATTCCTCTTGTGCCATAGAGAGGGTAGGGTCTTTTGTTCAAGTCCTGGAGACACCAATTAAGGGAACACTCATCTACTTACCCTAAAGTCGGGAAGGAGTGAATTCCATCTTGTGTGATTATGTTCCCAGCTTCCCACTCGGTCTTGTCCCCAAAATGGTAGGCTTATTGAGTCGACAAACAAGCCACTCTCACTCATACAAATCAAAGGACAATACCTCGTGAACAGGAGTTCATAATACACTCAGGATTAAGACTAAGTTGCCTAAGTCATCCTATTTGAAATAGAAACTTAACTAGTCAACAGGGTTACATCTAGTGGTTACTATTTCGTGGTCCAGTCTTATGCAAACTCATTGCATAGGATACCCCATGTGCGTGTCACCTACACAAACACATTAGATAATTGTGTTTGTATCAAATACAAAGTGAGCCGTATCCATAGTGTTACCAGAAAAAGGTACCCAACCTTATCCTTATACTATAGACCCTTTAAGTTGTATCTCAAACATTGATACCTGTATGTCTCCACATACTATTCAAGGCTCATAAAACAGCTTAGGATGTTAGTTTATTGGATTTGGGTTAATTAGACAAAAAATAATCAATTACTATTCATTGAAACTGAAATAATAACTGTTTATTAATAACGGTCAACGATTTACATTTACTATCTACGAGTTTTATGACATAAAATCCAACACAAATTAGATGTGAACTACTCGTCCTTCTTTGTTTGAAACAAGGGCGCTTTCTGCGGTTCTTGTACTTAAAATAAGTTACCATTTTTTTTATTAAAAATGGAATAAAAATGAGTAAAATGGTCGCACTTTAGAAGTAAGAACCAAATGAACATTACAATGACAAAAATATGAACCAAATTTAAAAATGTAGAGACAAAAAAAGATATATACTTATAGATGAAAATAATATTTAAACCTATTTTTAAAAAACATTTAAATATTTTGATACCAATATTGTTATTTTAAGAAAGTAGTAATGATTCAAGTGTGATGCACACATGGTTAAGAATTCTATAATATATAATTTTTACCCTTTTATGTTTTAAAGGTTTAGTGTTAATTGAATGTAAAAAAATCATCTATATATATTGATTTTAAATCATGTTTATGACGTATGCTGAAATAATTTTTACTACTTTATACTTTATAAATATATATGATATAATGAAATCTTTTGTTATATTTTAATTGGCTTGACATATTTCTTTTAACTTAAGAGAAAATATCCTAACCATATTTATCTATTTATTCTCTCTTCTTGGTTGAAATTTGGTTGAAATTTTTTTGGAGTCTTTTTAGGTGATCCAACGGTGTTGGGGAGTGTGGTTATGATTGGAGGGTTTTTTATTCTTGGTTTTTGTTTCTGTGGAGAAATAAATAAGTGGAAAAAGAGGTAGTAGAGTAACTTGAACAATTTTGATCTTTTCATCTGTGAAAAAGGTGTGGTATTTCTCTGGTTGGTTTTCTCGATGTTATTTTAAAGTAACCAGAGTAGTGTCTTGTGATTTGTTATTTCCTATTGGTGTTGAAGCATATGTATGCAAAGGATTCTTTGTGTTAGAGGGAGCCTAACTCATCAACTAACTTGAAACAATTCACACAGGGGAGTTCTATGATCAATAGAACGAGGTCGATGAAAGCAGTGGATATAAGATCATAATGTGCTGAAGACACATTGGAATTCTCTTACAAGTGGAGCTTGTGTTTTGTATCAGTGTATTAGACAAGGGGAGTCTCGGATACAACATAGAGATATCAATCTTGTATCAGTATGGCTTTAGTTATTATCGCAAGTTATAACTTTTATTGTAACTTTGTAAGCTGGGTGAAGCTTCTGGTGATAATAATAAAACAGATCTCGTCAGGGTGAAAACCTCGCAGATGTAGGCTGGATTGCCGACTAGGTTAACAACATCTTTGTGTCTCTTTCTGTTTATTTGACTACTGTTGCATAACATCTTTTCTTAAGCTAGAATTATCGGTGTAACTACTAATAGTACGATCCTAATCCGTTTTTCAATTGGTATCAGAGCAAGGTTCTATCATTTTTCATTGATGGATACACCAAGGGAAGGCAGCTCGACTACAAGACCTTCTATTCTTGATGGCACGAATTATGCCTACTGAAAATCTCGAATGACGGCTTTTCTGAAATCCATTGATCAAAAGACCTGGAGGGTAGTATTGGTTGGTTGGACACCACCCAAAATCACTGGAGCAGATGGACTGAAAATCCCTAAACTAGAAGATAGCTAGACAGAAGATGAAGATAATGATGCTCTCGAAAATTCTTGAGTCCTTAATGCAATATTCAATGGAGTGGATAGAAATGTCTTCAAGCTTAACAATACGTGTGTATCAGCTAAGGAAGCATGAGATATACTGGTTGTGGCACATGAAGGGACCTCAACAGTGAAGAAGTCATGACTGCAAATTCTCACCACGAAGTTTAAGTCTTTGAGAATGCAAGATGAGGTAACCATTGCTAAATACAACGTAAGAGTATTAGACATTGCAAACGAATCACATGGACTAGGAGAAAGACTATCTGAGGAGAAACTGGTCATGAAGGTTTTACGTTCTTTGCCTCGAAGATTTGATATGAAAATCACGGCTATAGAAGAAGCACATGATATTTCTGCTATGAAACTGGAAGAGTTGTTTGGCTCAGTGGGCACCTGTGAGTTGTCACTATGGAATCATGAAGATAATAAAGGGAAAAACATAGCTTTTCAAACTGCAATTAGTGATGAATCAATCCCCAAGAAAAAACGAGTAAATAAAGAAAATATAGTAGATTCAATTGCTCTCCTGACTAAACAGTTCTCAAAGTTTACCAGAATATTTAACAAGCGTTCTTGAAGTCAGATACAGAGCCAAAGCAATGGAAACGTGCTAAAATTTTCAAGTTCTTCTTTCAAAAAGAAAGAATTTGAAGGTAGTAGCGGTAATTTATCCCAGAGAAGTGATCGTCTATTTCGATGCAGAGAGTGTGAGGGATTTGGACATTACCAAGTTAAATGCCCAACATATCTTAGAAGACAGAAGAAAGGGCTTACTGCAACATTGTCCGAAGATTCAGATTATGACAGTAACAGTGAGGAGGAAGTCCAAGCTCTCGTGGATTGCATCGCTGAAGATATTATGTCTGTTAACAGTGAAGAAGATCAACTGAAACAAGGACTGATAGTGGAAGAAAGTACTATGACTTTTGATGATAATTCAGTAGCTGAAAAAGAAATTGAAATCATGGGAGTCTTAGAGCAACAAAAGTATCGAATTCAGAGTCTTATGGAAGAAAATCATCGGTTGTTAACCATCATTTCAGAGTTAAAGAAGGCATTGAGAGAGACTCACCTTGAGCGCGATAATATTTCCAAATCCTTACTAAGGATGAATTCCAGCATAGAAAATTTAAACACTCTTTTAAGTTTAGGACCGATGGCAGGAGATAGGAGAGGAATAGGCTATATACAAGGAGATGATGTCTTAAAACCTGTGAATTGTCCTCCTATGTCTCAAGTCAAGAAGGGGATCAATCAAGATAAAGTTTTGGGGTGTTCAAGTGTAAAAGTGAGACGTAGATGGACATGCCATTTTTTGTGGAAGGCCAGGACATATTCGTCCTTTCTGTTATGATCTACACTGTGAAACTCAATCTCAATAGATACATCAAATATCAAAGTGTGTTCGACAAGTATGGAGGGTTAAAGAAAGCTAGAATCAGACATCAAACGGTCTAAGTGAGAAAAATAGATGTAATATGGCTTTCACATTGGTTTATAAAATGACCAAGGAAGACTGGTATTTTGACAGTGGATGTTCTCGCCACATGACTCGAAATAAAGAGTGTAGAGCTGGTTATGTAACGTTTGGTGACGGAGCAAAAGACAGAGTAGTTGGCAAAGGAGACATTGAAGATCAACATTTACATATTTTACATGACGTGTGTTTAGTGGAAGGATTAGTTACAAATCTGATAAGTATTAGCCAGTTGTGCGATCAAGGGTATCAAGTGATTTTCTCCAGGGACAAATGCTCTGTCATAGACAAGAATTCAACCACAAAAATGGTTGGAACACGTCTTACAGACAATTATTACCATTGGATTCCTAGAGAAAAATGAGAAGTATGTTGCTTAACCAAATTAGATGAGACCACGCTATGGCACAAAAAAGCTGGGCATGATAGCATGGAGTCACTGAAGAAAGTTGTAGCAGAAGATGCAGTACTTGGATTGCCACCATTAACATTTGACTCAGATATCTTTTGTGGTGAGTGTCAAGCAGGGAAACAAACCAGAGTTTCTCATAAGAAGGTAAATAAATGTACCACTACCAGAGTTCTTGAGCTTCTACCTCTTGATTTGATGGGACCTATGCAGACTGAGAGTATGGGGAAGAAGCTTTCTGTTTGTGTCTGTGTGGATGATTATTCAAGATACACCTGGATACGATTCATTAGAGAGAAGACTGAGACCTTTCAGATATGCAAAGCTTTATTTCTTCAACTGCAAAGAGAGCAAGGGAAAAATATTACACGCATACGCAGTGATCACTGGAAGGAGTTTGAAAATGATGCATTTGACAAATTATGCAGTTCAGAAGGTATATTTCATGAGTTTTTTGCTCCCATCACACCTCAACATAATGGTATTGTAGAAAGAAAAAATAGAACATTGCAGGAGATGGCTCGAACTATGATGCATGCTATGAATGTTCTTCTAAAGTTCTGAGCAGAGGCTGTCAACACTGCCTGTCATATACACAATCATGTGATGTTACGAACTGGTACGGCGGAAACAAACTATGAGCTTTGGAAGGGTAAAAACCCAAATATAAAGTATTTTCACGTATTTGGTAGTTTATGTTATATATTGGCAGATAGAGATTATCATCGCAAATGGGATCTTAAATCAGAAGAGGGAATTTTTCTAGTCTACTCCTCTACTAGTCGAGCATATCGAGTATACAACAAAGTTACTCACACAGTTATGGAGTCTATCTTTAATGATAGATCAACCTTAAGAACAATGCAGGATGAAGATGATGAAATTTATGTGACAAGGAAGGATGAATCTAAAGGTAAAGAGTCCACTACAGAAACCTATTGTGAGCACAATGTTAGTAGCTTCAGTAATAACTTTGGATTCTTGGATAGAGGTGATACAACTGCAGAACTACCATAAGTAACTAGTGAAGAAACTCAGATCATTCCTTCCACCAGAGTTCAAAAGAATCACCCCCTAGCCAATATTATTGAAAATCTCAGTTCAGGAGTAACAACAAGGAGGAAGGAAAAAGTTGATTATGCTAAAATGGTTGGTAATATGTGCTTCACGTCATCTATTGAACCAACTACTGTGTCTGAAGCCTTAAAAGATGAATTCTAGGTTAATGTCATGCAGGAAGAGCTACTCCAATTCAAACGAAATCAAGTTTGGACTTTGGTACCGAAGCTTGAAAATATAAATGTGATTGGTAATAAGTGGATTTTCAAGAATAAGACGGATGAAAAGGGTATAGTTACCATAAATAAGGCACGTTTGGTGGCTCAAGGATATAATCAGATTCAAGGACTTGACTTTGATGAAACATTTGCCCCTGTCGCTAGAATGGAAGCTATTAGGCTTCTAATCGGAGTTTCATGTCTTTTCAAGTTCAAGTTATACCAAATGAATGTTAAGAGTGCATTTCTAAATGGTTATTTAAATGAAAAAGTGTATGTGTCTCAACCGAAGGGGTTTACTGATCCTCTGCATCCAGATTATGTATACAAGCTTCAAAAAGCTTTGTATGGCCTCAAGCAAGCACCTCGTGCGTGGTATGACAAATTAGCAGAATTTTTGTGCACCAATGGATATTCTTGTGGTAGTAGTGACAGAACTCTTTTCATCAAACGCTATAATGGTAATTTCATTATAGCTCAAATATATGTGGACGATATTATTTTTGAAGGGTTACCACATTCACTAGTTACTGACTTTGTTTAACAAATGATGTCAGAATTCGAGATCAACATGGTGAGAGAATTGACCTATTTTCTTGGCTGCAAGTACAATCGCTAATGACATTTTCCTTTCTCAAGAGAAATATGCTAAAAACATGTTGAAGAAGTTTGGTCTGGTTAAACCCCAATGCAAGCGTACACCAGCAGCAATACATGTCAACGTGAGCAGAGGAATAGATTCTCCCCATATTGATGAAGGAACCTATCGAAGCATGATTGAGAGTTTACTGTACTTGACGGCTAGCAGACAAGACATTTCTTATGCAGTAGGAGTGTGTGCTAGTTATCAGTCTGAACCAAGGGAAGCACACCTGACCTTAGTTAAACGTATTTTCAAATATATTCTTGGAACACGAGACTATGGATTATGGTATACGTCTGACACAACTTATGTGCTAGTGAGATATTGTGATGCTAATTGGGTACGATGCTCGGATGATCGAAAGAGTACTTCTGATGGTTGCTTCTTCCTAGGTAATAATCTAATTTCCTGGTTTAGTAAGAAACAAAACAGTATTTCGTTGTCCACAGCCGAAGCAAAATACATAGATGTAGGGAGTAGTTATACTCAACTTTTATGGATGAAGCAAATGTTAAAGGAGTATTAAGTCAGACAAAAAGTCATGACTTTGTATTGTGACAACCTGAGTGCTATTAATATTTCCAAAAACCCTGTTCCGCACAGTCGCGCTAAGCACATTGATATTCGACACCATTTTATACATGATCTTGTCGAAAGTCAGGTGATTACTCTTTCTCATATCAGCACAAGCTCCCAGTTAGCCGACATTTTGACAAAACCTCTAGATGGTTCCACTTTTGAGCAATTACGAGCAGGTTTGAGTGTATGTACGCTAGGTTCTTAAGCAAATTCTGTTTGCTAATTATTGTTTGGTTGGGTTAGAAATTAATTGTTTAATTGGGCTTTTGGTGTTATTGTGTGTCCACGGTCCATATTTGTTGTCTGATTTATTTGTTTGAAATTCAAAACAAGAGAGAAATCTTATTTGAAGGTGTGTGACAACTATCTCTCGGCAGAAGTGTTTCTTGCTCAACAGGGGTTATCTTGTTGAAATCGTTGATTTGCTTTCTATGGGTTTTCAAAATGGTGTCCACCCGACGAGGCTCTTACCATGGTGTTGAGGAATTACTTCCACCTACACGACGAAATGCACATGGAGTTCGCATGCGCAGATCTTCTGCGTCTTCCTCAAATAAATGAGATTAGGTCTTCTAAGAGGAGCTTCTCGTGTGAATAAACCAGGTAAGTCCTCATCTCCTCACCATGAAAGTTCTGATATCTTGCGTGTGCCTCAAACTGCTCTGAAAGTCACAACTATGGGATCTGTTGTCAATATTTCGGTCTCTACATCTATTTCACAACCTGAGGAACAAACTGAGATGACTGACCTACCTTGTGTACAACCTGAAGAACAAACTAACATGACTGACTTACCGTGTGAACAACCTGCGGAACAAACTCAGGTGACTGACCTACCTTGTGTTCAACCTGAACCAACTGACTTACCGTGTGAACAACCTGTTGCTGGTTCTACTCCCATTGAACCTGATGTGCCTTCAACTGCAAATAGTTCGTCTGTTACCTCCGTAGCTCCTTCAGGCTCTTTTAATTCTGCTTCTATGACTTATGCGAATATAGACAATGAAGGTCTTTCTGACACTGCTACTACTCCTGCTTCTCCAACATCTCCTCCTGATGATGATGATGATGTTGTTGTTGTCATTGCCACATTGCTTCATGCTAATAAGCACCATAGTGCAAAGTCTTCCAAACCAACAGTTTCTAAGGACAAGGGTAAATGGCCTGCCAAAGATCCTTCTGTTTCTCGTCCTAGACAAAGTCGTAGGTATGTCACGACAAAACTTGGATGGAGAAAGGTTCCTCTCAATGTTCCTGCTGCTCCCATTGATGGAATCTCCTTCCATTGTGAGGATAATGTTTCACGATGGTGTTATGTGGTTCAACATAGAATTGCTGATGAAGTCAATGTGTCCGACAAGCATCATTCCTGTTTTGAGGTGATGGATTTAATTACTCAGGTTGGCTTAATGAAAACAATCATGCAGGTTGGACCATTTTATCTTTGATTGATTCAAGAGTTGATCGTGAATCTACCTTCTGGATTTAATGATCCTCATGACTCCGAATATCGCAAAGTGCATGTACGTGGATTATGCTTTGACTTCTCATTGGTCCAGTTCAATCATTTTCTTGGTTTGGACAATAGTTCTGATGCTCCATTTCTTTCTCCACCCACTGATGTTTTGACGAAGGAACTGACTGGGGGTGTTCTGAGTGCGTGGCCTTCAACCGGACATTTAACCTGCTTCTGCACTTAGTGTCCAGTATGTTATTCTACACAAAATATGGATTGCAAATTGGATTCCTTCTACGCATGCTTCTAGTGTTTCTACAGCTCTGGGTCAGTTGATCTATCAGATTGGACAAGGGGCTCCAGTCAATATTAGGGATCTTGTGCTCACTTAGTTAACCAAGCATGTAGCTTCCTTTGGGCTGAAGATTCCTATGTGTTTTTCGCGTCTCTTGAGTTCATTTATGCTGTTCCAGCACCCTAATGTTCTTACTTCTCAAGATTCACCTAGTCTTCTCCAAAGACACTTCATTTGAGTTTGCGACTGTTTCAGGGTACTCATGTTCTCGACATTGCTCGTCCTGTGCATACGCCACATTCCGAGGATGTTCCTGACAATATATGTGCACCTAATGGTAGTATCTTGTTGCCACCAAGTTTAGGGACTCGAGTGATGCAAACTTTGTACTCTGAATCTCGAGCTTTAACTACTGTCATACGATCTCTTACTGATCGGCATGCTGTGGTGCATGCGTTGTTTGCGACATTACAAAAGTTGGTTCCTAGTGAGTAGTCTCTTGAGGAGTCGTAGTCTCTGCGGACTTCTTCTTAGTTTCTTCTCTCACCCAGGGGGAGATATGAGTAGCTGTTGTGACTATGTTTATGACTTTGACTTGATGACTCTGACTATGTTAATGACTTTGCTGTTTTTTTTTTTTTTTTTTTTTTTTGTGCTGGTTATGTTCCTATAATGGTGATATGTTGTGTGGTGATGGTGAACAATTGATGATGGTGGATTTTTCTCTATGGTGGTATGCATTTTGACCTATTGGATGTTCTGGATATTTTGAGCCTAATATTATTTGCAATGTGGATATCTGTGTCTTAATTGTGTGGTGAAGTTGGTTATGTCTGGATTGTGGGTGATGAAAAGAAATTATGTCAGCCAAAGAGGGAGCTTGTTGTATTTTAATTGGCTTGACATATTTCTTTTAACTTGATACAAAATATTCTAACCATATTTATCTATTTATTCTCTCTTCTTGGTTGAAATTTGGTTGAGATTTTCTTGGAGTCTTTTTAGGTGATCCAACGGTGTTGGGGAGTGTGGTTATGATTGGAGGATTTCTGATTCTTGGTTTTTGTTGCTGTTGAGAAATAAATAAGTGGAAAAAGCGGTAGTAGGGTAACTTGAACAATTTTGATCTTTTCATATGTGAAAAAGGTGTGGTATTTCTTTGGTTGGTTTTCTCGATGTTCTTTTAAAGTAACCAGAGTAGTGTCTTGTGATTTTTTGTTTCCTATTGGTGTTGAAGCATATGTATGCAAAGGATTCTTCGTGTTAGGGAGAGCCTAACTCATCAACTATCTTGAAAGAATTCACGCAGGGGGAGTTCTATGATCGATAGAGCGAGGTCGATGAAAGCAGTGGATACAAGATCATAATGTGTTGCAGACACATTGAAATTCTCTTACAAGAGGAGCTTGTGTTTTGTATCAGTGTATTAGACAGGGGGAGTCTCGGATACATCTTAGAGATATCAATCTTGTATCAGTGTGGCTTTAATTATTATTGTGAGTTATAACTTTTATTGTAACTTTGTAAGTTGGGTGAAGCTTCTGGTGATAATAATAAAACAGATCTCGTTAGGGTGAATACCCCCCAGATGTAGTCTGGATTTCCGAACTGGGTTAACAACGTCTTTGTGTCTCTTTCTGTTTATTTGACTACTGTTGCATAGCATCTTTTCTTAATCTAGAATTATCTGTGTAACTACTGACAGTACGATCCTAATCCGTTTTTCATCTTTTTCTAAGAAAAAATACTGTAAAATTAGTAATAGATGCCAAAGATTCCAAATGCAATACCAACTACACCCAAATAGTGTTTTGTTGAAATAAAATGTACTTGTTCGACTTTAAAGTTAACTTTCACAATAAATCTATTTTGTAACAAAGTGAAGATATAAATGACAACCTATACTGTTCTAACATCTAGCAATAAGCACCTAAACTCAATAAGTAGTCTTTTATATGAATCACATCCATACATGAATGATTACATTTATTCGATGTGTAACCACCTGCACAAAAACAATCAAAAGACACCTAAACTCGAAGAGTCGTGTCCCAAAGATTGAAGGACCTAATGAAGCAATCACTTGCACCCAATGAGTGAGTTTTGTATTGTTCTAATATTTCTCAACAGACACTAATCGAAAAGTCGCGCCTTAAAGATGGGAGGGCAAATTCGTCATTTACAAAAACAAATATATAGGGGAAAAAAGTACAATTTTTCCTATTTTTCCCTCTTTTAATTTTAATATAGTATAGATATGTGGTCAAAATACACCAAATTAATTAGTCAACACTCACATTATTTAAAATATAAAAAAGAATCATATGGTAGGGTTTGGCTATATGGGTTGGCCTATTGTTAAAGAAAGAGAAAAACAAATGCTAATTTAATTTTCACATACACACACATAGAGCTTCATTAGTTCGTCAACAATGGCAGCCACTGGCGCCAAATTCCTCCTTCCTCTTCTCTCTGCTTCAATTTTTTTTCATTCGATTTCCGGCCAGAATCCTTCAGGTAAAGCACTTTTATCGTCATCTTTTTCTTTGTTTCTTCATTTCAAGTATTCATCTATTCTTTTTCTTTGTTTCTTCTTTTCAAGTATTCATCTATTCTTTTTCTTTTTAATTCTTTTGATTTTGATGTTAAATGAGAGCAAAAATTTCAAAAAGTCCCATGAGATCTCGGTAAATCGAAGTTGTTGTTCTACCAGAATTTGTCTTTTTTTTTTATCATATACTTTAATATGATCGTTAATTATCATTTACTTGCAACTTGAATAGCTGTATTTATAACAAGACGTAAATGTGTCATTATTAACATTTTCACAGATTTTGAGATTTTACGTGTTTGTTTGTGTTATTTGCCATTCATGAGCCTCGTAATAATTCCGTGTAGTTTACTTCTTTAAGTTTAGAAATTGTTATTATTGTATAATTTGTATCGATATACTCTGAATTGCTTTGTATCATGTTAATACGTAATTTTTGGGGAAAAAAATGAAATGAAATTGTTACGGAACAAGACATATTTGGTTTCAGGTTTCATCAGTTTGGACTGTGGAATTCCTCCGAACAGCAGTTATACTGAGCCGCACACAAACATAATCTACGATTCCGACGCAGCGTTCATAAACACTGGAACAATCCACAACATATCATCAGTATACACAAGTAGTACACTCAAACAACAACTATGGAGTTTAAGAAGTTTTCCGACTGGGGTGAGAAACTGCTACAGAGTAAGAGTGAAATCGGGCACCAAGTATTTGATTCGAGCCAGCTTTCTATACGGCGACTACGATGGTCAAAAGAAGCTTCCCGGCTTCGATCTCTACTTTGGACCCAACTTATGGACTTCTGTAACACTCGACGCCATGAACACGACCGAGCATTTGGAGATTATGCATATTGTTTCGACGAATTGGGTAGAGGTTTGCCTCGTTGACACCGGCACCGGAAGGCCGTTCATTTCGGCTTTGGAGCTTAGGCCTTTGCCAAACTATCTTTATGAAACTAGATCGGAATCGCTGGCCACTTTCTTACGCCTTGATGTGGGCTCTGCTACAAATCTTTCTTACAGGTCGGCTATATAATTTCTTCTTCTTACTAAAAATATATATAGTTTCATACATAAAATTTGAGTTCAATTATTAAAAATTGTTTCTTAGTAAAAACAAAATTGGATAAAATGTTTGTGGTGAAATCTAGATTAATTGGAAAAACGAGGGTAGTTTTGAAAATGGGTGTTGGTAAAAATGGGTGGTTTTAAACTTATTTAGGAAAATAGGGTTTTTTACTCTGGAATGCTTAATTAGTTTCATTTTTCTTTTTACAAAATTATTTCTTTTCTTTTTTAAAAATTATATTATCACTTTTGTTATAATTATTTATCATATTTGTATGAAAAATTGTAAAAAAAAATAGCAAAATGGACAAAATATTTACACTTCCTATAAAATCGAGTGTAATGGATTTTGTCTTTCAGTAGTTTTTTTTATAAAGTGTAAATAGTTTGTTTTTCTATTATTATTTTTGAAAAAAATCCCTATTTATATCATACAATTTTTTTCATATTGTTTAGCAATATTAAATTTATTTAAAAATATTAGATATTTAAATATTTTATTTGTAAACTAATAAATTATTATATAAATAAAGAATATTACTCTTTTTATATATAGCAAAATGACCAATTTAATATCTACAAATATAGCAAAATAGCTAAAATTTTCTATTTTGGTATTCTGTCATTTTGCTAATAAACTAATAAATTAAAAATCCAAAACCTTGTTATGCCAAAATAACAAAAGTTGTAATCATTTTAAGTAAAATTAGTCGATACTTATAGATTTTTTTAAAATATTGAGACTATGCCAATTGAGTAACAAAAATGTATGAAACCACAAGTGTTAAAGCTCTATAAAAATATTGATTTGATAGACAAAATAATGGATTTTTATGATTAACGATCTTACATCATATTTTTTTTATAGAAAGTCATTAAATAATAACTATCTTTAGGTAAAAGAAAAAAATCGTAAGATTGTTGATTATATACATTTTGATGTAAAATATGAATTTTTATACAAATATGATGTAAAATGGTTGATTTTATATAAGATTTTTTTATCAGGTTAATATTTTATATAGAGTTTAAAATTTCATACATTTTTGTTACTCAATTAACATAACCATAGTATTTAAAAAAATCCACTAATTTTATTTAGAATGCATAATAATATTATTAAAAAAATTAGAACTTTTGGTATTTCTATATTTGAAAGGCTATATTATTTTACATAGCTATGCAATAAATTTATTTTACCATATCTAGTTTTCTTTTTAAATATTGTGTAGTCCACAAATTTAGTAAAATAAAACTAAAATGTGATACATCAAAATAGAAAGACATATTTATATTAATCTTTGGATAAATTATTTTGAATGATATATGAATTATTTTAATCAAATTTAATAATGCTAAAAAAATATGAATAGAAAATGTATGATATAATATGATAAATAATTATATAAAAAAAGTTGTATTGTATACTTTTAAAAATAAAGGAAATGATTTTGTAAAAAAAACAAAAAAAAAACAAAAAGGAAGAAATGAAAGTAATTTGTACTTAGGTTCCACCTCAAATATCCATTCCAAACTCCAAGTACAGCTTTTCATTAAAGACAAAAAAAAAAAATTAAATCATAATTTGATCTTTAAATTTTGTATGTTATTTTATTTTAATTCATAAACTTTTAGAAACTTTAAAACGTTTGTTTAAGTCTTCAAACTTTAAAGATAGACTATTAACCTTCCATTAACTTTTTAACTGAATAATGATGTAGTTTCTATATTTGAATGATTAGGTTCTAGATTATTTTAATTTGAGATGAAGATTTAATCAGTTTCAAGACTTGGGTTGGTTAAAAAAAAATTGTAGGAATTGTGTTTGGGTCACGTCGAGATATATGGGTGTTTATGGACCAACTATATGCAATCAACCAAATTTAGTGGGCAAACAAACCCAACCCTGAAAGTTCATTGCTTTGGATAATTGAATCAATTTCTTGCTAACCTCTAATCTCTTGAACCTCTATGATTCGTATGGAAGCAAAATAAGTACTTAATTATTCAACTTAACTCTAATAATTCAAGTTGGGATTGTTTTGATTATTTCAATTTTTTTGTCTTTTTTAACACCTCCAACTTAAATAGAAAATGCTAGCAGACAATTTTGAGAGAATATTCTTTTGTATTTTTTCTTAATTATTCTAGACAGCCAATGCAGATTTATATACAAAGAAACCCTAGAATTGGGTTGAGAAATAAAGAATAAATGAATAATAATTTGTACGTGGGTTAAACTATGATTGGTTAAGATTTAACCATTTTTTATTCTTAGATCATTCTCGAATTGTGCTGACGTGGTGTCTTTTCTATTCTCCAATTCTTCAGTAATTTCTTTTGGCTTATTTTCTCTAATATCCTCCCTCAAACAAGAGTGTGATTCAATGTGGCGATGCTTCCTTTCGACTCTTCCAAATTTTGAGATGAAGTATATGGACATGAAAATCTAGATGCAATACCCAACTGTCCACACAGGTTATGAATCTTTGTGTATTTCTCGTCGTTATCAGATTGTAGAGCACGGATAACAGCATTAAACTGAGTTTTAGCTGCATTGATGAATTGGTGAAACGCGGTAAGAGAGTCACTCTTTTGTTTAAGCGGATAAATCCAAGAGTACCTACTAAAATCATCCACAAACACAATACAATAACAATAGCCATCTCTAGATAGTAGCGGTCCTGGTCCCCAAACATCTATGTGAATGAGTTCAAAACATTCTTTGGCTCTTGAAGTGGAAAGAGGAAATGGAAGAGAGTGGAATTTTCCATATTGGCATGACTCACAAAACGGAACGACTTCATTACATTTAACCTTCAAATTACAGTTTCAAATAACTAACTCTAAAACTTTAGATGACGGATGACCAAAGACGTCCGTGTGAAATGGTCTTGGTCACTACAGTATTGACACTTCCTTCTATATTATATAAAACTAGAGCAGTGTTGTTGTTATTTAGGTACGCTAGTTGATGTTTACCAGAAGGTCCACGCTGAGCAATATCTACCTACTCAACCTTCACATCCTCAATTTGATAAAGTCCATCTTTAAGCACCCCTTTCAGTATAATGTCCCCTATATCTTTGACCTTTACAAGACAATAGTTATCATGAAATTCAACAAAAATATTGTTATCATGCGTAAGTTGAGATACACTCAGTAAATTCTTAGCAATCTTAGGTTCACACAAAATGTTTTGAAGGCTAAGATTAGTGTGGCCATTTGTGAGACATGAATTTCCAACATGAGTTATAGCAAGTTTGTTACTATCGCCTACAATAACATGTTCCTTACCTCAATAGTCAGTTGGATTGGCAAGATTAGAGCAGTCAGCAGTCAGATGACTTGAAGCACCACTATCAACATATCAGTAAGGATCAACAACTGTCTCTGAATTTGCATAAAAGGGGTAGGGGTTGGAATGGGGATTAGCCAGGAATATAGTAGGATTTGGAGGGGTGGGGTGTATGTTTGGTCGTCGTTGAAAACTATTATGACCTTCCCTGTTAAAATTCCCACTTGGACCAAATTTTTTATCATACCTGTGATTACAATAATCAACAGAGTGACCATAAATACTCATACCTGGCTTGTGGGTCGGTTTCCTCTCCCACAACCGTAACCTCTATTCTTATTGAAGTTCTGACTTGCATTGTTGTTGTTGCTTCCATTTGAGTTTTGATTATTGGTATTTCCATTGTTGTTGTTAGAGCCTTTGAGGTCTTTGATGCCTCAGTGATCATGGTGAATAGTCAAAATACATGTATTTTGACTATTCACCATGATCACTGAGGCATTATGATTAGAGCTATTTGTGGCTCTCTGAGTATCTTGTTGTTCAACCTTTTTTCAAACACAAGTAATTCAAATTGCATATCCAACCACGAGATATCAGACCTCCTTAAATGGTTGCAACAATCGGGTTATATTCTTCATCTAACTCGAGTAGGACTTGTGAAACTAGTGATCGATTTGGAACCAAATTTCCAGCTTGAGCAAGGTTATCAGCATTAGTTTTCATCAAAGCAAGATACTCTTCCATTTTTAGATTACCTTACTAGTTTGTTGGAAAATTTACCGAAGAAAATCCTCTTCAGCTCTTGATTGAACGCCAAATAGGCTCTAAATTGATTCCCATAAATTTTTGGAGTTTTCACATCCAATTACCTAAGTGGCCACCTCTGGTGTCACAGAATTGAACATCAATCCGAGAAATAGCTTATCAACTACCATCCAAGACTCGTATTGCGGATTGAGGGCCATCTGTGTTGAGAACTTGTCGAACCACTGGATGCTTCAACAGAGCTAGATGCTCCAACTGCAGTGGCTATGTTTTCGGTCACATTTGTTTCTCTCATTCCTTCATGCACAAACATTGAAGGACATGGAATTTTTCTGAGATGTGCCCTTCCAGTTTATACCCACGCAAAATCGGCAATGCAAGATGTTTCCATAGGAGAAAATTGTGTTGGCCAAGTTTCACAGAGGGAATTTGGTTTAGAAAATGGTTCATCGCTGGATAGCTGAAATTTTCGACGGTATTCATCATGATCGAGTTTACGAATTGAGAGGCATGAGCAACAATTTGCTCTGATACCAAAAAAGAAAATGTTAGCCAATTTTGGAAGAATAAGTTTCTTCATTATTTTTTCTTAATTATTACAGAAAGCTAATGTAGACTTATATATAAACAAATCCTAGAATTGGGTTAAGAAATAAAGAATAAATGAATAATAATCTATAAATTTGTCAAACTATGATTGGCTAAGATTTAACCATTTTTTATTCTTAGATCATTCTGGAATTGTGTCGAACGTGGTGTCTTTTCCATTCTTCAATTCTTCAGTAATTCCTTTTGGTTTATTTTCTCTAATATAGAAAGAAGTACAATAAATTACAATTTTTATAAGTGTTGGAAATTAGAGGCTAGGAGTGTTTATAGCCCTAAGGGTATATGTGTAATTTATTGTACCCTAATTTTATTTCCTTTTTTGTTAGGGCTTGTTATAGCCTATATATATTCTTCCCTCTTGTACTCTTTTGATTATTAGAAAGTAATAAAAGCGGCTTCTATCGTGGTTTTTTCTCCCTGTACTAGGATTTTCCACGTACACTTTATCTTTTTCTTTTCAATATGGTATCAGAGCGTGGTGACGAAACCCTAGCCACCATTGGCGAAAACCAATGGGTGCAAGAAACCCTAGCCACCATTGGCGAAAACCAATGGGTGCAAAATAACCTTGGTTTTACAGCAGTCCAGCCTCAGCCGCCGCTGCCGTCGGAAAAGTCGCCGGAGCCACCAATGTTTTCGCTGTCGATACTGTCACTGCTTTCCAAGCTGCTGTTGATCGTCATCTTCGGTCCTTGCATATCCATCCAACTCTAGTGGCACAACCATTTGATAAAAACCTTAACCGGAACATCACCATGAAAACGAGATTAGTGAGTCGTCTGCATACCACAAATGTAAATTCCCAGCAACGGCAACAAGCTTCTCGCAGCAACCGAGTTTTCCTCATTATACGTCGCCTAGTTATGAACATCAAAGTTCGGTTGGTTTATCTCTGGTAAGGGTTCAACAACAGTTAACTAATCTTCAGACAAATGTTCAGCAATAAATCGCTGCTCTTGGGGCAGCTTTAGGAAATTCTACAGGAAAACCTAGCTTGGTATGTGAACATTGTAAGAAACCTTGGCATACGAAAGACAGTTGTTGGAAGTTACATGGTCGACCATCAAATGGTAAGAAACGTCCGTCAAATGACAAGCATAATTCTGGTAAGACTTTTATGAGCGAATCAATCGAAACTTCACAACCCCCAACCCCTGCAAGGAATCGAGGTAATCCTAGTAATACTATTCTTGGAGCCATTGCACAATCAGGTACATCTCAATCCTTTAGTCTTATCAGCATCGATGGGAAGAAACCTTGGATAC
>JBBPDJ010000017.1:8714115-8749506 GCA_037974625.1 Cucumis cinereus
ATATCTCAATCATACCTCAACAACCATGAGAGAGAGAAAATCACATTGTTAATTAAGATATTCTCATATTAATAAAAAAAAATTATGTTAAATCAATTAAAAATACAATAAAAAAATGAATGATTTTGTTTTTAAATCTGTTACCAAATATATGAGTTTTGTTATTAAAAAACAGAAAGGCCAAACCTAAAAACTGAAATGGTTATAAATGGGGCCCTTCAGTTTCAAGTTGTGGCGTGTCCAGTTTTTTGTGTTTTTTAAATACGCGTTATCTGAAAAACGACGTCGTTACTTTAGTATTTAGCTATTAAGAAAAGGACAAAAAACGCGTTGTTTGGTATGACTGTGGAGAGAGGACAAAATGAGGTGTTCTTGATGTGCTGGCAGTCTGGGTCCCACTGAGACCCATACCTTGACCGTAAATGTAGCCGTCGGTCATATTGAATCTACCTTTTCACCCTTTTTAATCTTAAAACTTTTCTTTCTTCCTTCCTTCCTTCCTTTAAGATGACGTGGACATGTTGACGTTGTCTCCTACCTTAAAATTATAATAACAATTAAAATTTGAAATTGCATCACATACTTTTCTTTCGGAAACAAATTTCATCACATTCCATTCACCTAATCATTCATTATTTAATATAATTTTTAATACTATTGCTTTAATAAATATTTAATCTCTTTTTAAATTTGTCTATACTCCCTTTTACTATATTTTTAAAAAATTTCATTTTTATATACTTTGATCAATTACATATATAACATTATATATTATATTTTATGTTTAATACAATTTTAAACTTTTAATTTTATGTTTATTTTAAATATATATCTGATAAAAAAAAATTTGAAATTTAAAGACTTTTAAATATTTTAAATATTTATGAATAAAAGACACAAAATACATCTCTAACTACTTTTTAGAACTTTATATTTAATTATTTCACTCTTTTTAATGAACCATTAATGGTAGTACATAGTATTAGTTTGATTATTTTGGTGCCTTATTATTAGTAATAACACTAAATAAAATTATTTGGGTGCCTTTTATGACAAACTCATAACAAGTTTTGTTTTGTTTTAAATTCTTAATTTATCTTCTTTTTTTTTTTTGGCTTTGAAATTAATGTTATCTATGAAGTTTGCGTTTAGTATCCTCGTCTATCTGTCAATTTATATATTCGTGTGTGAGAGTGAAAATAAAAAGAAGGGCAAAATAAAGAAGAAACTAAAAGGAAGAGAGAGGAAAAATGATAAAAGAATATTTCAAGATCGACAGTTGGTTGTTGATGGTTGATGATTTTAGCACTTCACTCAACGGTTATTGACAATTGGTCATCGACAACCATTGATAAGAGGTAAAAGATTAAAGGAGTTTTTCTCAAACCCTTGACATTCATTAAAAAATCATGTTTCAAACTCATGAGTTTGATTTATTAATTTAGAAAATTTTATTCCAAGTGTCCAAACACGGATTTAGCCTATAGAGTTGAGTCTTCCCTGATTACAAATCCAATGGGTCAACACACCCTCTTAGATTGTTCTCGAGGTGGATTAATTTTGAAAATGTAAAGTGATTTTGAAAAAAAATTAAACCATTTTTTGTGTTGTGTAAAATAAAAATTATGATTAAATCCATTAAGATGACTTTTAAATACACCACAATTCAAGTGGCTAGTTTCCTACTATATTTTATACTAAAGTAAAATTAAGATTCACAACTTAATGATTTTCTACTTATCAATTAATCTATTGTTCAAAATTAAGATTTATTTTATATATCTAGAATATTTCTATGTTTAATGGAGCCGTTTCTATTATTTCTAGCATCTGGGAGTATAGTAATAACAATGCAGTGGTGGAAAGACTTCTGTTACTCATCTCCTAAGTTCGGTTTTCAAGATTGTTGATGTTTCTTGGAACTATTTCACCTTCGTTTCCCTGTGCTTAGGACAAAGAGCCCAACGAGTCATGTTCGTTGAGCTCTCTCCCTTGAGGCTCTCTAAATTTGAACTTTGACGCTCCTTAGAATCACCCCTTAAAAATGGTGGTCTTTGATGGATTGTTCGTGACTTTTTTCAATCTCCAGTATGTGCAGGATTTTTTTCTTCCTCAAATTTTGATCATGTAAAGTTACTGGAGGCCAAGATTGTCTATAAAGGGTATTAAATGCCTATCGGAGAACCTAATCCCCTACGCCCTCTTCTGCTTTTGGAATTGGACACTCTCAAAGTTGTTTCACTGCTAAACAACGAGTCAACTGATCTTATGAAAATCTCTAACATGGTTGAAAAAATTAGAAGGCTTTCTCGAGGATGGGGAGCAGTATCATACGCCCATTGCCCAAGGTCGAGCCTCCTCATTGCTCATCGTGTTGGTCGGCAAGGGTCTTCTGGTATTGCTTTTGTCGTTTAGAATTAATCAACTTCTTCCTTTAAAAAGCCTCTTCTCTTTTGAATAATTCTAATTTTTCTTTATAGTTGTTCGATGTTTTGATTTTTTGTTGGCCTTTTGGCCTCTCTTATTATATGAAATTTTCTTTAACAAATTC
This sequence comes from Cucumis cinereus, assembly GCA_037974625.1. Classification (NCBI taxonomy): domain Eukaryota; kingdom Viridiplantae; phylum Streptophyta; class Magnoliopsida; order Cucurbitales; family Cucurbitaceae; genus Cucumis; species Cucumis cinereus. The sequence goes on from JBBPDJ010000017.1 coordinate 8,716,667, forward strand.
TCATAACCAAACTATATATCATAATTTTCTTTAAGTTAAATGCAGCTATGTTTTTTTTTTATTATTTTTAAATCATATCGTATTGAGTTCTTTTTGAAAAAGATAAATTATTTCCCTTAAACTTTGTAATTAATCTAGAACGAACAAACAAATAAGTACATGTTAAACGCCATTATTTAAACAATTACAAATTATAAAAATAATGTGAAGTTTAATAATACATATATTTTGGTTATTATATCTAAAACAAAGTAATTTAGTATTTATTTACCAAACAATATGAATTCATTCATGTCTAAAATTAAAATGTACTAAACACTAATTTTCTCAGGTTACCCTTGATTTTTTTAAAAATGTTTAATTTACCAACGATTATTTTTAAGAGCTTCTTGCATGTCTAGCAAAATAAATTTAAACAATTGGGCACATTGTACAAACTTATTTATTTTTGTAAAAATTACAAAAAATACCAACTCAAGTAATATACCTGATATATACTTGATACATCTAATATACCTTGATACACCACCTATATATATTTGATACACTACTAATATACACTTTGATAAACTTGATACACCTGTAATATACATTTGATACATCTGTAATATATATTTGATACACCCGTAATATACACTTGATATATACTTGATACACACTCGATACATGTGATATACACTTGAAATTCACTTGGTATACATTTGATACACACTTAATATACCAAATATTTGGATTTATGATAAAAAAAAAATTTGAATTTTTGTTAAAAGGATTGAGAAAAGAAAAATATATATTTATTGTAAAAAATATAAGTCACAAACACATACTATTATATCTCAAACTAAACTAATCTACAGTTCAAACACAAACTATTATAAACCAACTATAGTAATATAAAACTATAATAACTCACTCCTTGCCCCAGTCCCCAAATGCTCCCTAAAAAAGTGTGTTAGGTTTCTTGGCCCTAAAGTTGAAAAAGATCAACTTATTTACAAAAATGTTTACAAAAATGTCACATTGTTTTATTTATCCAAATGTCATTAGTCATATTTATTTAATTGTCATTAAATTTAAAACCTTTAATATTTTGTCATTTTCAACATTTATGTATATAAATATGTGTATCAAGTGTGTATCAGATGTATGAAGTATATTGAGTGTATCATTTGGGTTGGATTTTTTTTTTTGTCATATCTGCAAAATGGCAAAAATGTGTGACATGTTTACAAATCAACAAACTCAAATTGTGACCCACTACCCCTCCTCTATTTTCAAAAAGCTATTTGTATTCAAAACCTAAGTTTTATTATTACAATGCAAGCACATATTTGAAAATGTAGTTGTAAACAATGATTAAGTGTAACCTAATCTAGTACATTCTATTCTTTCAACACAAAATAATAATAATAATAAATTTTGTTTATTTAAAAAAATGTACCACCACATAACGATACTTTATACTTTATTGAACCCCTCCATTGAACCCCTCCACTTTACTTATATTTTCCTTCCATCGTTAAACTTGACTTACATTATTTTCATCTATTGACTTAAGAAATATATATATATATATATATATATATATATATATATTCTTTAATTTAAGATTAAATTTATTTTTGAGGGAAAAAAAGAAAAAAGAAAAGGAAACCCATAGTTTTTCTAAGGTGTAATTTTTGGGAAAAGAATTGGCTCCACCACTCGTGTTGACTTGGAGGTCTACTCTTTTGTTTATTAGTGTAAGAGTGGGGGTAACTATATCTATATTTATATATATTTGATAACTTTAAAAGCAAACAACTTAAATTATAATCTACTTCAACTAAAAAAAAAAAAAAAAATGTACCCTATATATATTTTTAAACCCTAAACCTAAATTTTAATAAATTTCATTAGTTCAACAACATCAATGTAAAAATCTATTAGAAAGAAAACGAAAAAGTCCACAACGAAAAACTGTCTTTTCTTCTTCTTCTTCTTTAGTACAACAAATGAAGACATATATAAAAATGAAAACATGTCAATTATCGTGCTTTGTTAAACTTGCGTTTATAATACAAACGACCCCTTACCACATGTAAGTTGATATATACTACTATGTTATTTAGGGTATTGGTATTAAAAGTAGAAAGAAAATAGTGATGATACATGGAGGATATCAGATGATGGTTGGTTAATTGAAGCAACTAGAGGTGGTACAAAATATTAAGTAGTGGCCAACCTGCCTCACACTAGTAAGTGTAGTGGTAGTTGTCATATAGATATCTAACAAGACACACCCCAAATTAAAACAACATTTATTTAATAATAGAAATATCATAATATGTCCACATCATCTCAACCACGTAATCAAAACCATTTTAAAGGTTAAAAAGGTTAAAAGTTACAATCATATATTAAACCATCCAACTACTAAATAAATAAATAAGTGCTTTTTAACATCATCAATTACGTACAATCTTACCATAATTGGTGGTTTCATACTCTTGACTTCATAATTGCTTATCAACTACAATAGGTAGCACCTCCTTATCTTTTAAAACTTTTAAAACATAAGAAGAAATGTGTTTCTAAAACATTTTATTTTATTTTGTTACTTTTTCACTTTTTTTTTTTTTTATTTTTATCTGTTTAATATTTCAAAAAATAAAATTATTCAAGAAAAGATTCAAAATTAATATTCCTTTGAAATATTTTTAATATAAATTAATTAAAAAATTTACAAAATATAATAGAATATCATAGTTTTGTCCATCATGGGAGCTAAGATTTGTTTTGTCCATCAAAACAAAACTTTATTTTCCATACGATCGTAACACAAATATTCTTTGTGTTGAAAATTTCGCGCCCATCTATATTTATCGATATATATATATTTTTTTTCCGTCTGAGACGCCACCGATTTTGACAAGCTGAAGAACAAAGCTGAAAGCAGGAACCTTCTCATCTGCTTAATCTATTTTATGAATAAACATACCGCTAACTCTTCAGTAATTCCTTAATGGCAGCTCTCCAATTCTCCCTCCTCATTCTTCTTTCCACTTTCCCTCTCTTTCATTTCGTCTCTGCACAGAATCCTTCAGGTATGTAACTAAATTAACCCTCAATCAGTTCACACTCAATTTTCATTTCTATCTATTCCTTATTCCCTGAATTCTTGCAATTCCATCATTTCGATCCTCAGGTTTCATCAGTTTAGATTGTGGACTTCCCGCGAATTCCACATACACAGACCCAAACACTGGAATAATCTACGAATCCGATGCGCCCTTCATTAATTCCGGTGAAATCCACAACGTTTCCGCTGATAACTTAAACAATGGCTCGAAACAGCCGTTGTGGAGTCTGAGGAGCTTTCCCGAAGGAATTAGGAATTGCTACAAATTGAAAGTGAGGAACGGGACCAAGTATTTGATTCGAGCGGTGTTTCGGTACGGTAATTACGATGGTAGAAGGATTCCGCCTGAATTTAATCTGTATTTTGGAGCCAATTTTTGGGACTCGGTTGCATTTGTAGGAGATTTCATAGTGAGGAAGGAGATTGTGCATATAGTTTCATCAAGGGATGTCCAAATTTGTGTTGTGAATAATGGAACTGGAACCCCATTCATTTCTGCTTTGGAATTAAGGCCTCTGGAAGACACTGTATACGAGACTGGATCTCTGACATTAGCTAGTTTCGTACGCCTTGACTACGGCACCCTTGATAATAACACTATCAGGTTCCATTTTCAATTTTGACCTATCAGTTTGAATCCTTTATATGAAATTTGAAATTTGAATTTAAGCAATTACTGTTTTTAAAATTGTGCGAAGGTATAAAGACGATGTCTACGATCGAATTTGGGATCCACCAGTTCCGATTCGAGGATGGACAACTATAAACACTTCGGAGAAAGTTTCCGTCAACGATCCACTCTTCTTCCAGCCGGCTCCGGCGGTTATGAACACAGCGGCGACACCGAGTAACGAAAGCGCTCCGATGGCGTTCTTTTGGCAGCCGCCGGATTCGACGACAGCGTTTTTCGTGTACATGTATTTTGCGGAGCTGAAGGTGCTTGGAGCGAATGAATCTAGAGTGTTCGACGTATTTCTGAACGGAAAACGGTGGCATAATGAATCGCTTTCTCCCAGCTATTTAGAGGAATTGGTGTTTTTCAGTACCGCGCCTCTGACGGGCGGAAATTACCAGATCTCCTTCGTTAGAACTGCCAATTCAACCCTTCCTCCCATTCTCAATGCTCTGGAGATTTATCGAGTTCTTAATTTCTCGCAATCAGAGAGCAGTGGAGAAGATGGTATGAACTTCTATTAACTTTACTCATTTCTCATTGCTCTTCATTTAGGTTTTTAAGTTTCATTTAAGTGCTCTGACTTTAAGATATTTCTTAAAATGCCCTTTGAATATCGATCAATTATCAGTTTTGATTCTTCTTAACTAAGGGAAAGTGTAGCTTGCATTGAGTGGGAAGTTGGATAAGGTGAGTATAGAAAGTGAGTGGACATTAGATGACACAAAATAAGAGAGAGCATAAGAATTAATATTATTTTTTGGACAACTATTTTAGTATTAAGCTATTATAGTAGGTTATAAACTTATATTTTGTGTTTGGAGTAGATTATTTTAGTTTCAGAATTAAAAAATAAACACTGTGGCAAAAGATTTAAAAAAATGATAAATATAAATTGTAAAAAACGACAATAAATAGTAAAGTTTTAACTAGTATTTATCGTAGCAAGATGGTGATTGTAGTCTTAGGATAATTCTTGCCCCAAATATCCTCTAGGTGGATTGAAAGTAAAATAAAAATTTTTAAAAATTTAAGGATGAAGACAATGTTTTGGAAGTTTGTTTTAATGTAGTTAATTTTAAAAGTTGATGTCACACAACCAAGTTTAATTCAATAATAATAATTTGCATAAAATTTATTATTTATTATTTTGCATACGTATTTTGCTTGAAATTTATTTTTTATTATTTAGTCAATTTTGATAAAAATATTTTTATGGACTAAAGTAAAATACACGAATAAAATTGAAAATTTAAAAGTATAGATACTAAAATTGAACAAATAGTAAAAAAAAAAAAAAAAAAAGAAAGTACGGCAAATAATGATGAAAAAAATATCATTTGGATAATAAAAGAATACAAAGAAAAAGTTATCAATATGTTTGAGTAGTTTGATATGTTTTATCTGCAACTATCGATATGTTTGTGGTTTGAATTGTTCATACTGTATTGTATTAAAAAAAGAACTAATTTGAACATCTCACCAAAGTTAGGAAGGAATAAACTGAAAATTATTAATGCATCAAGAATTGCATTGAAACTTTTTTTAACATTAGGGATTAGATTGTAAAGAAAATACTCCCAAAAAAAAAAAAAAAATCCAAACATTAGAGACTAAAAAGTATTTTAGGCTAGATAAAAAATGGCTTGGAACAAGAAAATCAAACTATCCATTTCAATTAGGAGTCTGTATAGAATACGCATTATCTAAACAGCATTTCTTAAACTTTTCAGTTGTCGCCATTGAAAACATCAAGGCGATTTATGGAGTTAAAAGAAACTGGCAAGGAGATCCCTGTGCCCCAAGGGACTTCATTTGGCAAGGACTCAACTGTAGCTTTCTGAATTCTGAGCCTCCCAGAATCATATCCTTGTAACTTTCTTCAAACCTTGTATCTTGGAACTTCATTTGTATGGTTTTCTTACTGAAATGGCTGAACTTTGAATTAGGGATTTATCCTCCAGTGGACTGACAGGGGAAATACCTCGAGAGATAGCAAATCTTAAAATGCTGGAAATTTTGTAAGTATAATTATCAGTTCCTCACAATAAAACAAGAATCTTTAACTAATATATCAGTGCTGATACTTAATTTTTGGTTTGTTTTAGAGATCTATCAAACAATAATTTGAGTGGACCAGTGCCTGATTTTCTCACTCAATTGACATCCTTGCGAGTTCTGTAAGATACACAGATGTAGTTTGACAGACAAAGTTTTTACTTAGCTTGAATGATTGCTCACACTCTGTATCTTTCTATTACAGAAACTTGGAAAGAAACAAACTTTCAGGAATAATTCCGGCCCAGCTGGTAGAGAAGTCAAATAATGGTTCTCTGACATTAAGGTCTAATTCTCCAAACTCCATGAAAGAATTAACATAATTTTTTTGCTATGTTATTGAAAAACCAGTTAGGTAGTTACACTAATAATATCAGTATAGATGCAATATGATGATACTTAAATAGGAAGAGATAGACACAAGAACGTTGTTAACCCAGTTTGGCAATCGAGCCTACATCTGAAGGGTTTTCACCCTGATAAGATCATCTTTATTATTATCATAGAAACTCTTCATAGTTGACAGAGTTACAACTTATGTCATAACTTAGGATAATAACTAAGTAGCACAAATATGGTAAAGGTATCTTAGCACAAATATGGTAGAGGTATCTTCGCAGCCAATACTCGTCTTCACAATTTGCAGAATTGTTCAGTAATCTGTCAGTCTTTATGATCTCATATACTCACAGGCTCCCCCTGTATAAATTCTTCAAGTTGTTTCTTGTTTTGAAACTCCCCTCAAGAGGCCACACTAAGCATTCAAATGCAGATACACTAATGTTCTTTCATATGTGACCATACATCTTGGTCTTTCAAAATATCTTCAGGAAAGGGGAAGCAAGAAAAACAAAGCGGCAGAAAAACCAAACCTATTCTTATTTTCTTCTGTCACGGTATCAAACAATCTGCACGCAATCAATCGATAGAAACAAACTATATAATATTAGCTTCAAACAACTTCTATCATATCCATCCTACAATATCTCAACAACCAAGAGAGAGAAAAGATCACATTAAAAAAAACTTCAAAAGTTATGAATGGTTGAAAACAGTTTATGTAAGGCACCCTCTATTAAACATTTGGTTTTTAGTTTTTGAAAATTAAGCTTATAAATAAACTCCTCTTCCACCTTTATTATTAGTTTTGTCAATAACTTTCTACTAATGTCTTTAAAAAATGAACTCATACTAAAATCTGATTTTTTTTTTTTTTTTTTGTAGATTTTTTTCTTATAAAGAATTTTATTGTTTCTTAAAGAGAGGTCAAGGAAATTGAGAAAAAACATAAATCTCAAAAACAGAATACTAAAGACTAAATCTTTATGAAATAGCATGTTTCATATAACTGATGTGTTGAAATCCTCTTTGTTGTCTGTTTGTTCTGATAGATTTGGTAACAATCCAAATTTGTTTGCTACGGCTCCACGCAAAAGAAATGTTGTTGTTCCTGTAGTAGCATCAGTTGTTGGATTTTTTCTGCTTTCGTTCTTGATTGCAGCGGCTATCATTTGGAGGACAAAAAGAAGTAAATCAAAAGGTGTGATCATATGTTACGGTTTTCAATGAATTTACGGCCTTAAATTGATTTTCTTGCTATTTTCACTTCACATATATCTAAGCGATTGTGCTATCAATTTAGGAGCTGAATTTAGAGAGGTGAAACAAACTGTTGATATATCTCAAAATTGGGACACGACCAAGAGATGTTATTCATACTCGGATGTCCTAAGAATGACAAACAATTTCGAGCGTATGCTTGGAGAAGGCGGCTTTGGAAGAGTTTACTATGGAAAAATAGAGAACGCTGAAGTAGCTGTCAAAATGCTGTCTCCTCGATCAGTTCAAGGGTATCAACAATTTCAAGCAGAGGTTTGAAACTTTGACAACCACTATGTTTTGGGAGTTATTTTAAAGTGATTAAAATCACTTTTGTCAAAATAATTATGAAACATGTTTTTAATCATTCAGAATTAATTTGGATGAGCGACGTTTAAATAATTGCAAGTTAACCTTCAATGCTTAGAAATTCATTCATCAATACTAGAAGTTCTCTTATTTGACACCCAAAATTCAAATAATTGCAGGTTGAACTTCTTATGAGGGTTCACCACAGAAACCTGACTGGACTTGTTGGGTATTGCAATACACCAGCCTATAAAGGACTTATCTACGAGTACATGGGCAGAGGGAACCTAGGATCTCTCATGTCAGGTCTGGTTTTGGTCATTATTCTGTAAAATATTTTGCTGATTATGCTGTTTTCTTGTTATCTAAATGACTAAATCTTAAGAAACAAAATGATTTTAAGGTTAAATTCCAATTTTGGTCCCAGAAGTTTTGCCAAATAGGTTAAATTCAATTTGATGTCTAATAGATTCATTAATTTTAAAAAACATTAATTTGCATGAGATGACTTGTTATACCTAAAAGTGAAAGTTTATTGATCTATTAGATACTTTAAAAGTTTATTTACCTATTTAACACAAACATAAAAATTTCGAGACTACAATTGTAATTTAACGTATTTTTAACTTCCATAATAAATTCTTACTTTTGATATGGATGCCATGCAGATGGCAAGTCAGTTTTATTGAACTGGGTAGACAGACTTCATATAGCAGTTGATGCAGCACAAGGTTAGTTAGTAATATTAAGTTCAGTATGCTCAGATTTGTTTGGTGAATGCCGCTTCTCTCAGATTCTTATTGTTCTCTGATTTCTTTGTGATTTAGGATTGCAATACTTGCATTCTGGTATAAAGCCAGCTATTGTACATAGAGATGTGAAATCTTCCAACATCTTATTGGATGACGACTTTCGAGCAAAAGTATCTGATTTTGGCTTGTCGAGAATTTTTCCTGTCGACGACGGTGCCACTCATGTCACAACCAATGTGGTTGGCACTCCTGGCTACCTTGACCCTGAGTAAGTTCAAATCCGTCTAAATGTTTAAAACATCTTATTCTTACTAGTTAATATTCAAACGCTTTCCTAACAATTATCAAATAGCTCAAAACTATCTTTGTGAGTCTCCAACATTTTATTCGCTTTCAGATACTACACATCTTATAGATTAAACGAAAAAAGCGATGTTTATGGCTTCGGAATTGTTCTTCTAGAAATCATAACTGGGAGACCAGTTTTGACAAAGACTCAAGACAAGGTAACACACATCTATCAATGGGTTGACTCAATGGTTTCTCAAGGTGATATTAGTTCCATCATCGATCCAAAACTCAAAGAAGATTTCGAGGTGAACACCATTTGGAAAGCGGTTGAACTAGCGATGTCGTGTGCATCTCCCGTGTCTACAAATAGGCCAACCATGAGCCAAGTTGTGATCGATTTAAATGAATGTTTGAAAATGGAGTTAGGTCAGAGTAATAACAATCATCAACCTGAATCCGTAGTTGAAGATCATGTTTCTCTGTTTGGTACAGAAGCAAGGTAGATGAGTAGCCATCACCTCATTGTCAGGTAAATTCTTATGTATTATACTGACATTCCTTAGATTTTGTACATGAAAAAAATTCATTATCACAGTACCATTCTTTTATTAGGGAGGAGAATAAATAGCTACCCCTTTTTATTAATCTCTCAAATAGCTAGAACTAGAACCAATTTTTTATGTGTATTTATTTGCTAAAAGCTCATTCATTCATTTTTTAATTTTTTTATTGATAGGATAGTTTATATACAACGTTGTACAAGGAAACTAAAGATAGAATAATGTTCTGAATTCGTTTTTTTAAATGTACATGCTATTTGATATTATCATCCCACAATGTTTTATTTCATTTCCACAACCATTCTTATTTAAAATAATACAAACACAAATCCTATTTATAGGATTGTTATGGACAAATCTAAATCCATATCTTCCATACCAAATACATGAAGTTGCTGAGTTGATTACTTCTCATGCACATACATGAACATACTTAACTCTCATCCTTAATAAAACTCAAATATATTTAATCAACTCCTAATTCATGTAAAAAACTTATCTAGAAATTTAAACTATGTTTAAAGTTTCAACAACCCTCCACCATGACTACATCTTTTCGAGGTTCTAGACTACTTTGTTCGGCTCTTGAGGGCATGACTCTAATATCGAACTATGTTTGGGACAATCGGCCCACATATATATATCTTCAAAATGATTTCATATTTTTTTTACTTTTAGTATTTATAAGTTGCTTCCATGACTTTGCTTTTGGTTTCACTTAAAATGTCTCATACCATCATTAATGCAAATCGTTGTCATCCCTTGTAACTCCATATCAATACCTCATTAGGTGATTGCATTTCCATCTGCCTCTAAATTTGGCATCAGTATGTGATGTGTGTTAACATTTTCATTATATATATATATATATCTTACAAAAACGACATAATATATGTTGAAGATTCCACACTGAAAAGATCAAGGGTTATTACAATATTTATAAGGTAATGAGCTACTTCTATTGTGACTAATTAGTTTTGAGCCGTTAATTATATTATTATAAGAAATTTATAGAAAAATTATTATAAATGGAAAAAATGTTGGAAATATTTACAAATACAACAAAATCTTAAAATCTATGAATGATAGATACTAATAGACATTGATAGAAGTGTAGTAGTGTTTATTATTGATAAATTCTATAAATTTGGTATAATTTGTAAATATTTTGGTTCATTTTATTATATTTAAGAACCATCCAAATTGATATTATTAAATTTAAATATTAATAATATCAAACAACATATCACTATGGACCTAGTATTAATAATAATAAATTTAATTTAAATATTCTAATAGATTTTTAAGATTTAAATTTTTTCAAAAATATCAATGGATGTGCATAATTATTATTATTTTATCCACATTTTGCAAAAATTGAGGCCTGCACATTTTTATTGACATTTAGTATTTTATTATTATTATTATCATTTTTTTGGAAAGATTTGACATTAAAAATTAAGACTTTAGTGTCATTCTACATATTTACACTATCATTTACAAATAATAAAAAAAAAGGATTTTCAAAGAAAAATGTTTATGTTTATACTAAAGTTAGGTCAGCCGTGGAAATACATGACATTTAAAAATATACCGATTGAGTTGACTTGTTATTTGTTTCCAAAATAATCTCTAAATATTTTAAATTTTTTCCATAATTTAAATTATTTAATTTAGAGATATTTTTTAAATATACTAAAATAGACTAAAATATTTACAAAATAAGTATAGCAAAATTTTTTATTCTAGTAGACTTCTATGAATATCAATTAACTACAAGTGTCTATCAATGATATTGATAAAAACTGATAGATGTTTATATATGTCTATCATCGATTGATGGATAAAGTTTGTTTAGTTTAATTTTTTTAATTATTTATTTGAGATATCCAATGGCAGGAAGTAGTCAAATATGCTAAAGGATTTTTATATTCTAAAAAGACAACTAATCAACAAAAGAATATTATCTCCACATCCTCACCAATCCACTACATGATTCATCTATAACATTATTATAAATTAATCTTTAAAAAAAAAAACATTGTTATAAATTAATTTCATTTAAACAATATTAAATATAAGTAAATGATAGCGCTTATATACTTCTATTTTGAAAATGATAATTTTATTTTAAATTATCTGTTTTTTCTTACAACAACTACTATGCAATAGATTGACGATCGAACCTTTGACCTCTAGGCATGAAGGTCATCATAATATCACTGAACTAAGCTGACTTTGACATTAAATTATTTGATTTCATTTTAGTTGCTTGTTATTTAAATAGAACAAAGATGCAGAGAAAATAAAGTTTAACACACCGTACTTTGGGCAGTATTATTACTTAAAGTCATAAATAAAATGTTGATTTATATAATCAAATGTTAGTTTTTAACACTTTTGTTTAGAGTTGGAAAAAAAAATCAAAGAGTACGTGTCCAAGTTAATACAAATATCGCAAAGTGCATACCCACTAAACATACAACTCAAGAGACAAAATGTTGCTAAAAAGATGAGTCGTACTTGAAACTACCTACAACAACAACGAAAAATTATAGATCGGCATAACATGACCTAACTATTTAGAGAGAACACAAAATAATCCATAGACGCACGCTCAAACCGAATATGTTAGATAAATGCAAAGCAAGTAATTAAGGTTCTATATGTATACTAATTGAAATGTGCCAATGATTGTTATTTTAAAATAAAGGTAAAGTAGATGTAAAGTTAGGAAAGGGGTATATGAATTAAAATTTGGTTGACCATTCAAAACCAAGTGGGCAGCAGGTTGAGGCTCACCAGGAAAACACATTACACAATCTGCCAAATGAATTTTGTGTATAGTTGACTTGGGGAATATTATATATAATTAACAAAAAAAACATAATTAATTATATAATTTTTTAATGCTTCTTCACTCTTGATTGCTTAATTTGACCAATTCATGTTTGAGCAAAAAATGAAGAGCCCATAAATTGTTCGACCAAATGCCTCACTCACATTCTACTCATCATCATCTTAATCCAATGGGGACGTTATCATTCAACGCCTTCCTTCTTGCCTTTTCTCTTCTGCATTTGCATCTTCTTCATGCCCAGGTCTCCCAAAACGGTTTGTATTTTTCTTTTCTTTCTATATTTGTTTTCAAGCAATCTAGTGTGTTTCTAACTGTTAGATAATACATTTTTTTTCTTTTAACGAGCTTCCAGATAAACATGGCTTTATCTTGAAGTCAATTGACAACGAGAGGAGTGACTAATTGTGTATTTATCAAGATTTTAAAGTCTTTTCACCTTTTCAAATCCGACATGTTCCCTCAAGATACTAGTATGTAGGGTGAGAATTCCAATATTTTTACATTTTTTTTTAACCAGATATCCGTGCTAAACTCTAATATCATTGTATAATATCTCAAAGTCAAATAGTAAAAAGAGGAGCACGATCTCATCTTGCCATATTTGCCATCTTTTTCAGTATGGGTCCTCGAGAATATGTCTTTTAAGATGGTAGATTTTGACAAAGTTCATCATTTTTTAATTAGATTTTTTTTTTCTTTTTTGAGTTCATCACCCAAATTTTAACTATTTGACTTTTGGTGAAGAGTATACACTTTATGCTAAATTTTTAATGAATATCAAAGCCTGATGAAGCTGATCAAATGGATTTGTTTGAGCTTCATAGACTAATATACTCTTGGATTGACCAAGTAGTAGATAGAGAACTTGACATAGATAAAGAGCTGCTGATAACCACTTGGTTCAACCCATGAATATCCGAGCCTATGAATCTCAAACAATTTCATCGTGCCTGTCACCTGCCTAGGATTTAATATCCTACAAGTTTCCTTGACACCTAAATGTTATAGGGTCAAGCGGGTTTAGTCGAGCACGTTATAAGCTAGGGCCATATCAAATCTTCGAAGTATTATTGATGTATTTGGTTTTGTGATCCGTAGGGTTTATCAGTATTGATTGTGGGGCAAATTCAAGCTATACAGCAGCAACAACGGGTATAAAGTATGTTCCAGATTCAAATATGGTGGAAACAGGAATGGTAAATAGTGTAGCAACAGCTTATAGAATGGATAGTCTTCTTCAACAACTATGGACATTAAGAAGCTTTCCTGAAGGGATAAGGAATTGCTACAAAATTCCAGTAAAAATTGGGACAAAATATTTGATTAGAGCAAGTTTTTTGTATGCAAATTATGATGGAAAAAGTAGTGTTCCACAATTTGATCTCTATTTTGGACCAAATTTTTGGACAACAGTGAAGCTACCAAAGGAACAAACTATTGATGATGAGGAGATAATTCACATCACAACTTCAAATGAAGTGCAAATTTGCTTAGTGAATACAGAAAATGGAGTGCCATTTATTTCATCTATTGAGTTAAGGCCATTGCCAAATACAACTTATGTAGCTGTCACTGGATCATTCACTACTTACTTGAGGTTGGATATTGGTGCTTCAAATGACACTTTCATCCGGTCAGTACTATACTCATTCATTTTGGCTACCCTAAATTGCAAAAATAATACTCCTCAGTTTTGCACTTTCTTGGATTTTTTTATCTTTGATAAATATATCCCTGTAATTTTTTAAAATTTTATTTTTAATAAATCCTTCCCTGATTTTTTATTTATTTATTTTATTTTTAATCAATCCTTGCCATATTCAACATTAAAAAATAAAATTAAAATCACAGATCTACTTAACACAAAATTAAAAGTTTGTTATTAGACATATGAATTTGATATCTCCAACTCTAATAATTCATTAGTTGATTTTTAAAATTTTAAAATAGTACTAAGTTAAAGAAAGTCCTCACATTGCACCCTTTTAAACAAATTACTAGACACAAAGATTGAAATTAGTTGAACACAAATTTGAAAGTTATTGAATGACAAAAGTATTATTATATATGTTATTGGTTATTTAGGTATCCAGACGACATATATGATCGTATTTGGAGTCCACCAGCACCACTTCCGAATTGGAGTTCATTAAGCACTTCACTTACAATCAACAACCGAGATGAACTTGGTTTCACAGCACCTTCTAAGGTGTTAAGTACAGCTTCCACAGTGAAAAATGCAAGTGCACCAATGGAATTCTTTTGGACAGATTCTGATCCTTCAACTCAATATTATGTTTATATGTATTTTGCTGAAATTCAAGAGTTGAAATCCAATCAATCAAGACTATTCAAGATCTATCTTAATGATAATCTTTGGCTTAAAGATGATGTTCTTTTTGAATATCTTACTGAAAATGTGGTTCGTAGCTTGCTTCCTTTGACAGTTAGTCCTACTTATGACTTTAAATTGATCATGTCTCAAGGCTCTACTCTTCCTCCTATTTTGAATGCTGTTGAGATTTATAAAGTCATCAACTTCCTTCAACTCACCACACAACAACAAGATGGTAAGGTTTGTTTTATATTTGTTTATGCATGCATGCAATTGAAACTTCAAACAGTGTGAATCTAGCTATATATACTGCTACATCATTATCCCACGTCATTAGACACTCTTTTGAGTTTTGTTTTTTCGTTCATAATGTTTTTATAGAGTAGAAATCTGATGCATGAATAATAATGTTTGGTGTGAAATTTGAGACTTGAAATGATGTGACAGTGACCTGGAAGAGTTACATAAATTGGAGCAGCACTGCTACATTGTTTTACGTCCAGTGCGACACCCTTTCCATTTCCAGTCCTAGTTTTCATCCAAAATTGTTTCACAACTACTTTTGAAGTAGAAATCTAATAGCTAGAATGTTTGTATGAAAATTGGAACATGAATTGCAACCCAAAGTACTTCTACACTGGTGCAGCAACATCATTGCTGGACCGTTTCAAGTTCTACTTTCATCTAAAAATTCAATAAATTTCTATCCAAGTGGTAGTTTTGAAGCACGTAGGGAAGGTCAAGAGTAACATTACTAGTACTGAAAGGGCAATGAGTCTGGAGGGGTCTTTAGCAATAACTATTTTTTACATTAAATCATTAATTTTTTGTAGTACATATCTTTACATATTTACTTAAAAATCCCAAGAACAAGAATAATTTGTAATTTGCAGTTGATGCCATTGGATCCATAAAGAAATTTTATGGGATTAGTAAAGACTGGCAAGGAGATCCATGTGCCCCAAAAACCTTTGCTTGGGAAGGTCTTAATTGCAGTTATGATCCTTCAAATCCTCCTTCAATCACTGGGCTGTGAGTATATATAATATTTTTGCATTTATTTAATTTTGCTATTAGTTTGTTGAAATTGGTATCTTAATTCTTTATATGTATATTATGTATGGAAGTGTTTAGGGTTGATATAAATATATATTGTTTAATATTCTTACCAGAGATTTATCATCAAGTGGATTAAGTGGAGAAATTTCATCCAGCATATTAAATCTTGCCAACCTAGCACTTCTGTAAGTGCTTTTTAAATTTTCTACCTTATGTTTTTAGAAACAATAATGTCCATTTATATCTATATGTAGATTTGCTTGACCTTAAATAATAATCTATGTCTATTTTTTTTAGAGTGAACTTATATCTCAATTAATCAATTAATTAGGTAACTTTCTTGTTTTGTTTGAATTAGGGAACTGCTTTTGGTAATTATTTATTTTCTTGTGTTTTTTTTATACAAATATTTATTTGTTTGATTGAAATAAATTTTTAAAAAGTTGTTGCCTTTACAAGAGATTGATAAATTGCTCAATAATTTCAGGGATTTGTCAAATAATAGCTTAAGTGGACCAGTACCTGATTTTCTTGCTCAAATGCCCCTATTGACTTTTCTGTAAGTTGACTTTTGTATCCCATGTGAAATATATATATTTATATATGTATACTTTGAGAAGATTTTTTATTAATTTGATCATTGGTGCAGAAACTTATCTGGAAACAACCTATCAGGACAAATTCCTTCTGCACTTATTGACAAAAAGAACAAAGGTTCTCTTTCATTTAGGTATAGTTTCCCTTTAGTTTTTGTTAAACCCTATAAATCCATGTTTTATTAATTATATATTAAAATTCCTTAATCTTTTATTCCAATTTACTAATTTCATGAATGTTAATTTTCAAGTTTTGATGGAAACCCTAATCTACAAGAGACAACGCCAAGTGAAAAGAAGAAGAATAACATAGTAGTTCCTGTTGTAGCTGCAATTGGTGGTGCTATAGTCGTTTTGATATTGGTTTTAGTTTCAATTTACTTCATTAGACGGAAAAGAAACTCTAACGGTAAGTCAAAGTGCACATTTGATAACGTTTTTTACTTGTACACACTTTTGAAAGTTGAAGGGTTTAATAACTTCAATAATTATTAATTAAGCTTTGTAATTGTGTTATAGGTCCAAGCATAGTTGATCCACATTCACCAATAAATTCTCAAGTTGAACTTCATCCACATGATCAGCAGTCAATACAATCACCAAGTCGCAAATTTTCCTATTCAGACATATTAAAATTTACGAATAATTTTAGCAGATTATTGGGTGAAGGTGGATTTGGTAAAGTTTATTATGGTATTATGGGTAACACTCAAGTGGCTGTCAAGATGCTCTCTCCAAAATCAGCTCAAGGATATAGAGAGTTTCAAGCTGAGGTAATTATATATAGTTTATATCTTTAATTACACACTAATTAATCTCATTTCAAACTTTTTTTTCCCTAAAAAAAATGTTAACTCATCATGAAACAGGTTGATCTTCTATTGAGAGTTCATCATAGAAACTTAACAAGCCTTGTTGGATATTGCAATGAAGGGGAGACGAAAATGGGGCTTGTCTATGAATTCATGGCCAAAGGAAATCTAGGATCAATTCTTTTAGGTAATATAATTAATTACCAATTAACAATTGAGTTGTTCAATAATTTTAATGTAGTTAAGATTTTATATCAAATCTCATTAGAAATAACTCTATGGTTAAGTGTGCTTGGACGATAGTAGTATTAAGTTGGGTGACTATTTAAAAAGTCTTCGTGTTAGCACAAAAAAAAAACTGTACTACTTAACATTTCTTCAATACTATATTTTGATTAATGCAGGTGGAAGAGGAGAAGTTTTAAGATGGGAAGACAGACTTCAAATAGCATTGGATTCGGCACAAGGTAGGCAACTTAAATCATAGCTTTGACAAACATATATATGCTATCATTATTGATGTTTTATTCAAACTTTAACCTCTCCATCAAGAGTATACGTCTATGTCCATCTTAATGTGAAAAGGTTGAATCTTTGCAGGATTGGAATATCTACATAATGGTTGCAGGCCACCAATTGTTCATAGAGACATTAAATCAAGCAACATTTTATTGAATGAATATTTACAAGCAAAACTGGCTGACTTTGGCCTATCTAGAGCTTTTCCTATGGAAGGAGATGCCACCCATGTGACAACCAAGGTGGTTGGAACTCCGGGATACCTTGATCCAGAGTAAGTCCATTCTACCCCTATTTAAAGGAAAACCATTTCACAGACCCTAATTAAATACGAGAAAATAACAAATAATGTCAAGCTAATCAAAGTTAAAACAATAGCTAACTTCGATTTACCTTTTTGATTTGTAGGTATTATACAACGTACAAATTAACAGAGAAGAGTGATGTTTATAGCTTCGGGATTGTAATTCTAGAACTCGTGACAGGGAGACCGGTACTAGTGAAAACGAGTGAGAAAGGTCACATTATTCAATGGGTTGATTCAAATATTAACCAAGGTGACATATATTCAATAATTGACCCAAAAATGAAGGATGAATGCAATACAAACTCAGTGTGGAAAGCAGTAGACATAGGAATGTCTTGCACTTCCATTAATCCAATAAATAGACCAACAATGAGTCAAGTTGTAAGTGAACTCAAAGAATGTTTAAACCTTGAGTTAAATCATAGAGCTCCTCAAATGGACTCTACAGCTTCCATTTCCTCAACATTCCATTCTGAGCTTGGCCCTGTGGCTAGATAGATTATTTTGTATTACAAAAAAAAAGGCTTGTATAATTGTTCTCTCTTCTTTTTTTCAATTATTATGTCAAAAAAATTGTCCTTTTGTTCTGCATGTTGTAACAAGATTGAAACTATCATTTGCAATGTATGTGAAGTGTTCATCAATTATTGTTTAACAAACTAACATCTAGAGTGAAAGATTTACTAATTAAATAGCCAGATCGAATCATCGACCCTTAAGATAGTAATCAGTGTTTATATATATCAGAATTATATGTAGTTACTAATTATTATCTACATAAATATTGAAAAACTTTATATAATTGCATCTATTATGAGAAATTATACATAGAGATACTTTTTATATCTATAATTCATATAAGATTTTTTTCCTAAAAAAGACAGTCATGTGTGTTTCCTTATATTTTCCCTTTTTGTTTTACTTGAAACTATCGGCTTACCTCTTTTTATATGTACAATTTTAAATTAATGATGGGAGAAGATTTTCCAGATATTAAGTGAACGATTTCATCATATCAAAGTTGTTTTCTGTCTCGTGTTCTTAGAATGAGTGAAAAATTTTCCAATATATCAAAGCTCTTATGAAAGATATTGAGAAAGAGATTTCAATCTATTACATTTGATAAACTTCATATTCTATTGAAAAGCCTAAGTAGGTTTTCACTTCCATGCAACCTATTACACATCTAGATTGACAGAGGAGAGCGACGTTTATAGCTTTCAAAATTGTGATTCTAAAACTCGTCATTGGAAGATTGAGATATTCTAGTAAAAAAAGTCTCACGATTGTCACCATCGTCCCCGTCATGTGCCAACGGATCGCCAACTATTGGTTCATTGGTCAAATAAATGAGCCAATGTTGAATGGGTCACCATGAATCTATAATCAATCAAGTTTAAGCATTATGAAATTGGATTGACAACTATTTGCTCATTGTCAAGTCTTTGGTTGACATTGTGAGCTTTCGTGAATAGAACTAATTAAGCTGAGAAATATAATATTTTCTATATTCAAATCTTCCCAAGTTGAGGCAAATAAATATTGTAATTGCCAATTTATTAGAAATATCCCATTGCAAACAAAACCCAACTTTAAAACCAAAGTTGACCAATTAATTTAGCAAATGAATAGGTAGATGAAATGCTATGGTCTAAAATAATTTGCATATAATGGTTGCAGACCACCAATAATCCATATAGATATGAAATGAAGCAACATTCTATTGAATAAACATTTACAAGCAAAACTAGCTGATTTTGGCCTATCTAGAGCTTTCCCTATATATGGAGATGCCACTCATGCAACTACCAAAGTGGTTGGCACTCCTGGGCTATCTTGGTGCTCACTAAGTTCTTCCAATTTAGCTTTATAACAAAATAAAAAATATAGAACTGCATTGGGATTATTTGACAGCATTTTGCTGGTTTTCATTTGTAGGTATTACATATCATAAATTGACAGATCAATTCTAAGGACTGGTTGTTGTTTAGTTGTACAAAGGCTGGCTTGTAACCTTTATATGAAGAATGATGAGTATACATGTGAGCCAATGTGCTAACCAAACAAGTCTTAAGTTGCATCCCAGTTGAATTGGGAAGATGATGTTGGATTTCGTCAAAGTACTGCCAAAATTAGGGCATGATACATGTTGGTTGTAGAAGGTTGCTCACCGAAATCAATGGTTGCAATTTTTATTAAGTAGTGAAGCAGCATGGTTTTCCACGTCCCATCATTTCAGATCAAGATCAAAAAAAAAGAAAAAAAGAAAAAAATCATTAGCTATTTTTGGATGGAGTTGTTTCAATCGCGAAGAACACAACTGAAGATTAGAACAGGTTATGATACTGAGAAAGTCTACAAATGTGTGGAGACACGTATTTACATTGTTTTTGCAGTAAATGCTTGAAACAAAGATATTCATAGATCAATTAGATCGAATACTCGTATAATACGTATGCGCTGCATGCTTCAATGAATTGGTATCACCAGATTTTAAATAATAACTCGATGAAAGGGATGTAATTTTGAAGTCTGAAGGAACATATCGCCAATAAAAAATCACCTTGAGAAAATAGCATTCCCAACAATGTGAACTGAGAGGCTAATATATTTTTTTGGAGCCGATGGTCTGTTGTCAATCAGGGCTTACCCCCCATGTTGGATAGGAATTACCCCTTGTTTCATCTAATCAATAAAATGTCACTGTTTTCATGGATGACATTTATCAGAACATATACTTGCTTTAGACTAACACAATTTCTATAGTTCTTCCTGCAGATGGTGGTTATAAACTTATAATACCTCACGCCACCAAATAAATTCATATATAAGGAAAAAAAAACAAGAATATCACCATCAGGGATTTGTTCCTTGCTTCATGATTTTATCAAATGCAACCGGTGATTATTTTTAACCTACTTTCAAGAGTCTTAATTGTTGAAATGGCTACACTATGAATGAATGTTTTGTAAAATTCTCTTTTAAGCTGATTGACGGTGCTCAAAAAACACTCTTTTCTTCATCTTAGTCAAGGTCATTTTTGTTATCTAATGTGTTTAAATTGTTATTTTACAGGTTCGAGAGCACAAGAGGCAAAATCCAGTGATAATTAAAAAATGGAGCAAAAGTGGATCCAAAAACGAAGAGAATATGAAAAATTACAAAATGTCCTGAAACTAGGCAGTAGCGTTGCAACGCCGCTCTAAAAACAGACATGTGGCGCTTTGTTACCATGTACGTGTTAGGTGATGGCAAAAGCGCACGGAGTCGTGACGTTGAGCGACAGACAACACAAAGTGGTGAATAAAGTTGGTAGGTGAAAGATTCGAGCAGCGTCGCAACGGTATCCATAGCGTCCCGACACTAAGCCCCTGCCTAGCAACTATAAATTGAGCCTCATTTTGCCCTTCTAATCATTCCAAATCACTCCAAAAACATTTTTTCTATTGTTCGTGAGTGTCCGGACCAGCTTACGCGCACCTCGACTAATCTCATGGGACAACCTGCCTGACCCTACAACAATTAATTCCTAGGTAGATGGTCACCATGGATTGAACCCATAACCTCTTGGTTAGTTATTGACATTTTTACCACTAGACCAACCCATGATGATTTACTCCAAAAACATTCTTTTCGGTGATTTCTTTCCTCCTATCCTCCTCTCCCCCCTCTATATTTTTGTTGTTGTTTTATTTTTAAGTTGATATTTGTCCTGAAAGGTATGTAATATTTCAATTAGGGGATAGGATCTTAGGTTGTTGATTTCTTTGAGGATTTGATTTACTGTTGAATTTTCTTTCACAGTCTATTCTTGTTTATCATTTTAAATACATTTTGATTGATCTGACAAATCATGATATTTGTACTTGTTTGCTTACTCATTTTAGCCTTTTTGCTTTGAAGAATGAATTAGAAGCATCATTAGAAATTGGTTGTATGTTTAGAACAAAATTTCTTAAATATATTTCCATGAACTAATTAGAATGTATAGTTCCAATGATAGAAGTAAGCAAATCTTATCTGGCATTTGTCACAACTTGTAACTTTTCATACTTAATGCAAACTTGGAGGAGTTCCTACGATGCTTGAGCTCGATAATTGACTGGTTGTGTGTTTATTGCAAAGAATGTTCAAATCCAAAGTATCCAAGGATTAGAATCACAACCAAATCCATTTCTATCACCTCGTTACGTTTAATGTATTGTATTCTTTAAAAACTTTCCTTAATTTATTTGATGTAATTTACCTTCTAATGCAATTTTAATAAATCACCAAGAACTCCTTATTTCTAATTTCTTTATATTATAAGTAATTTAATAGAGAAATTAAAGGTTCTATGTGGTTCGACCCATTTAAGATAAGGAAAAGGTTATAAATTTATTTGGGCACGGAATTAGGCAACAAACTCCACTGATATCTATATGAAAACTCTGGTTTTTAAAGTTTCTAGTCTCTCTTCCTCTCCATTGAGTTTATACTCAAGTTTAGTTTGATTCTACCCATTTCTCCATTTCTGTTGGCTCTTATTAGCTTTGACGATAATGTGGATTTAATCTGAAGTTTTCTTTTTTTTTTTATTTCTCTTCCCCTCAGTCAAGTTTCTAGCCAAAATCAATTTATTCTACGAAGTTTGACGGTCCATTCTAGTTAGTTTTGCTCATAAGAAGGTAAATCTAATCAATAGTAGGAGAAAATTCTACTTTAAACTTAACCCAAAAAAAAAAAATTGTTCATTGGGTTCTGATCTTTCTTTTCAATGAAAAAATTCTTTTAGTATAATTACTACACTACGGTAAAAATTAGTTAAGAAAATCCATTACCTTTAGACAACAATCCATGATGCAGTAGTACAACATATATAATATTGTCCTACAAAATCCGAAAGGCAGTACATGAGAACATGATTTCACTCCAATATGCCCTTTGACAGATAAACTACCATGTACAAACTAATTTCAAGAATCTTTTCTACCATGTCTATGAAAAAGTATCAGCCATGTCCTATTTATTTGCAAGTTAAATTTACCAAGTTAAACTATCAATGTGAGGTGAAAACATACATCACTTAAAGCGCAAGTAGTACATACCGGTTTCTCTTCAAGTTTGGCGAGAAGCTGCATTTCAAAACCTGAATCTTTAGGCATCAAGTGACAGTTTATTCTCAAGATTCACTTCTTTTCTGCATCTCCTGGTCTGACGCAAAGAAACTTTGGTTGGAGGCAAGAACTTGAGGCGGTAACTAACAAGTGCAGTCCCAAATATGCTACATTTCCCCGTGTTGCTGAAAGCTGTTTCAGCATCAGAAGTTCTCTTGAAAACTACTTTAGCGCGTCTACTTTTCTTCATAACTTCAGTCTTTGACTCGTACAAAGGCCCATATTTTCTAAATATATCATTCAAATTTGTTTCTGAAGGGACAGAATCCAAGTCTGTAAAGGTTAAAATCAGAGCTGTGGGATAGGGATCCTCCCCACTATTCTCTGATTCTGGTTCAACAGATTCAAGAGGCTCATCTTTATCAGTAGAATTCAGACCCGCAGGGACAACCTTTTCATTTGCAGTCTGGACATGGACATCCACAGTTTCATTTTGGACAACCCTTCCAGTTGCAGACTGGACATTGGCATCCACAGTTTCATTTTGATTTTGGACAACCGTTGCAGTCTGGACAGCATCCACAGTTTCATTTTGATTTCCAAAAGATAAGTGATCTTCAGCAATGCCCTGGATTAACCTATCAGTCCAATATGTGTCCTTAATAAATTCAGAGTCAGATGCTTCTACTGGAGCTACGTTTCTTCTTTTATTTGGCTTCGTCGCCGTATTTCCAATCTTCCCACCAAAAACCAGTTCCGAAGTTTCCTTGCGCTTTCTGCCTCGTCTCCCCTTCGAAACAATGTTTTGAGATATTCCATCATCATGCTTCAACATTGGATTCGACTTGTTCAATTTGCCAGCAACCTTTTGGATGCGATCTCCAACTCTAAAAGTTTGGCCTGTCTTCCCAGACTCAACATGAGTTATTGGAATGTTTATAGTAGTGTCATTACAGCCTACCTCATATTTTGTAATTGATGCATGCCAACTCAATTCATTGCCAGCATAGTCTTCAGATCTAGGTTTCTTTTTCCGGCCACGACGAGGCTTTTCGGACATTGAATCAGACAAATTTTTGCCCTTTATACTAGTGTCTTTTACGTCCTCAGAATTATCCTTGCGCTTGCCAATGGAATTGTCTTGGGATTTCAAATTTCTTTCCCCACTTGGGGTCGCTTCATCATGTTTAATGTCTATAGCTATATCCTCCATCATTTCACTTTGATAATCATTTTTTACATCCAAAACGTGATCAACATCATTGAACACTACATTGTGTTTATGAAACTTGGACAGTTCATAATAGCCCTTCCATCGATTGAATGCCAACAACTGAGCACGTGTGCGAACTAAATCTAACTTGTCAACTTCACCAGCAGGTGACATGGCTACTTCCTTAACAAGGTTTATAAGCTTCATTGGATCAAAAGATGCTGGAGTAAGAAAGCTGTCCCGACCCACTCTTTGACTAAACTTCTTGCGGATTCCTGCATTAGTAATTGTTTGAGTTTGGAGCTTCAAATACAATTCTTCTGATAAACAAGAGCATGCAAGGCTGAGCTCAACTCGTCTGGAGAACTCTTCCAACGCACAATCAATCGCCTGATGAAAACTTTCCAATTTGTTCTGCTTCTGCAACTCCAAAAAATATTCCTCAAAAGGTTTTACCATCGCTGCCTCTTTCCATGCAAATGTATGATCCCCAAAAAAGGCGATCAGATATCTACCTGTTTTGAAATATTTCATGGCTTTTTTTGATGATGTTGCAGGATCGCATATCTGCCCAGGCCACCAAGGATGGCTCGGTACTCTGCTCCATACTAGATCAGAGACATTAAATTCCACAACTGAGTCAGCTGAATCTCCACTGACGTCATCAAAAAATTCTTCTTCATCCATAAAAACATGCGGGTCCTCTTCAACAACAACATCAAATAAATTTGCCTCATCTAGATCTGTTAAAACCCCTGTCTTCATAATATGACTATCAGTGGTTAGATTTTCAATTCTGTCCACCATCAACTTTACACTGCAATTTTATTCTCCCTTTAATATCGTAGCTTCTTAACTGGCTAAATGCTTTGAGATTTAAATTTTATCATTACCATTTGTACTATGTGGACCAACTGAAATCATTTTCACTACTAAACTTCTCGAGTGAGCTGCAAACTATACCAAGTATGGCTAAATCGAGTTTCAAGCTTCAAGTTTTAAAATCCTTCAAAGAATTATCGTCGGTGGCTACCCCCGGGTTAATCTAAATCAATGCCGATCCTCCCTTTAGTGAAAATCTGCCAAATGCAGCCTTTATTACAGTCATTAAAGAAAAAATAGCAATTATGAATCAATTTCCCCATCGTATTATAAACCTTGAAGATAGCTAAAGCAAACACTAACAAGGGATTGATTTAGTTAAAGCTATATTGTATTCACCCGATTTGACTTTGAACCTAATTCACTAGATGTTGTGAATAGTTTGACAATTGAAAAATCTGAAATTTATCATACTATTCAAGATATTAAAGCTTCAGGAGCATCCGAATGGTTTGACTATTGTCTATAATGTTTTGTACTACATGGTTGAAATTGAAAGTTTGCCTAAAAGCTTTTGTTGCTCGGTCAAATAGAACTCTTAAAGCAATGTGTTCAACAGAGTCTATATCATACATTTCTGGCGACATACATGACGAAACTCATAAAGCTTACCTCAACAAAGTGTGTACCGATCAGTTGCCCTGTTCAAATCAAAATCAACCTCCGACATCTAGCATTAGCAGAAATTAGAAAAGTAAGAAGGCAAACAATAGAAAAAAAAAAAATCTTTAACCAACGGCAAATTTAGAGAAAGGATCATCAATCAGAGAACCAAAAAGAAACCAAAATCGAGGAAAAAGATCTACAAGAAGCTAACTAAGGAGGATGAAACTCAGTCTAGAACTATGTACATAAAAGCAAACCATATTAAGAAAGAAAAGAAAAAAAAATCAATCTCCATTTTCGCGTATCAGCAGAAACTAAGAATATTTCTGCAATGCGAGATTAAAATTGAAGATGATTGCACGTTTAACAATGGAAAAAGATGAAGAAGAAGATTACCATAGTTCAAAGCCAAGAAGAATCGCTGATACAGAGAAACATAGATGAAATTAGCCCTAGGGTTCGAGCTGTGCATCGATCTATCAACATTTGAGAAATGAGAAAGAAAGGACTTTACCTTTTAGAAATGCAAATACTAAAATGTCCTTATACTACTAAAGCGCCTACGGGTATAAAACTAATATAACTTTGTGTGTAAAATGGTCATTTCACAAAATTAACAATTCCGGATGGATAAGGTTCCAGTCCCAGAAAACAAAACAGATGTAAAGTGAAATGTGCTTATTTAAGGCTATAAATATTGCAAAAGTATGTGTTTTAAAAATGTGACGCAACCAAAGATTGGAGATCGAAATAATATAATATTAAAAAAAAATTAAATAATATATTAAGAAAATATAAAATTTTCAAAATTCACTTACAAAATCCACGAAAAGCCACTTTTTATAGGTAATTTGGATTGCATATACACTAAACATGAGTGAATAGATGACACATGGTTAACATGGTATTGGACACTAAGCGTTATAATGAGACATCTATTATAATATTTATAATACTCTCTCTTAGATGCCCATTACGTATATAGAATATGCCTCTTTAAAACTTACGAAGGAAAATCCAATGGAAAATAATCCTAGCGAAGAAAAAATAGTACATATTTCATATAATTTATACACTTACAAAATACAATTTACTTTCCTTGATGGGAGCATCACACAAGATCTCTGAATTGCCGCATTTCAATGTTGTACACCAATTTTCCAAATGTTGAAGTAGGTCATGATTTTGTAAATAAATCTGACATATTATCCTTTGAAAAAATTTGTTGTACTTTGATGTTGTCATTTTCTTCAAGATCATGGGTGTAGAAAAGCTTTGGTGAAATAATTTTTTGTTCTATCCCATTTAATATAACTTCTTTTGATTTAAGTTATACATTTCGTGTTGTCTTCGTACAGTGTCATTGGAAGATTTTCACTTCAAGACAAGCTACATGTTCCACGAATGTGCTGAGTCATTGATCTTAGCCTTACACATTCTCGACTTGCCTCGTCCATTGCAAGAATTTCAGCATGATTTAAAGAAATGACTGTTATGGATTGTTTCACTGATCATCATGATATAGCAGTTCCTTCACACTAAATAGATAACTTGTTTGAGATCTAATTTTATGTGGATCAGATAAATATCCAGAATATGTAAAACCAACTAAGTCAGTATTTAATTTATTTGAATAAAATAAACTCATAGCTAGGGGTGTTCAAAAAAACCGGTAACCCGACCAACCCAGATTGCCCAACTCAAACCGCAAGGGTTGGGTTGGGTTGGGTTGCAAAATTTTTTAAAAAATATATTTTGGGTTAGGTTGGGTTATAGGATTTAGTAACCCGATCAACTCGACCAATCCGATTTTATTATATTATTATTATTATATAATGAATTTAAATGTAGACTTAAACTTTTGAATGTTTTTTATTCCTATTTTGAATGAATTTGAATGTAAACTTGGATTTTACATGAATTTAAGTTTAATGTATTTGAAAGTAAACATTTGACTTTACATAAACTGCTTGTTGTTTGTTTGATTATAAATTTTTTAAAAATTGATGTAACATATGTAGTGCATTTACGTAAATATTACATTTTGTTTATTGCAAAAATTTCACTTTTAATGAAAAATGAAAGAATGAAAAACTAGTCAACATTGTGAAAGAAACAAAAAACAACCCGGTGACCCAACCCAAAAATTAAGGGTTGGGTTGGGTTGCCCTTTTACATTGAACCAATAAGGTTCAATTTGCCAACCCGAGAACCTCGGATTGGTCCATAATTTACCTCTAATCCGACTCAACCCGGCTTATGTACACCCCTACTCATTTCAGTGTCTTTTTCTTAGAGAGGAATTGTATCCAGTTAATAAATTTACTGAAAACGTAATATCTAGTCTTCTATTATTACAAGATACATAAATGCATCTATTGCACTAAGATATGATACTTTTGGACCAAAGATCTTCATTATCATCTTGAGGTCTATTATATTTTTCTTCACATTTTGTGAACGAACTTGCATTGGAATGTTTAATGGATGTGTTTTATCGATATAAAATGTTTTCAAAACTTTTTCTGTATAAGTTGATTGATGAACAAATATCTCATTTGCTAAATGCTCAATTTGTAAGCCAAGACAAAATTTTATATTTTCGAGATCTTTCATCTCGAATTATTTCTTAAGATATTCTATTGCTTTTGAAAGCTCTTCAAGAGTTCCAATTATATTTAAATCATCAACATATACAGTTATAATGACAAATCTTGACTGTGATTTCTTTATAAAAACACAGAGAAATATTGGATTATTTTGATATCCTCCTTTCAACAAATATCCACTCAGACGATTAGATTTCAATTAAGATGTATGTCCAAATTTTCATACACAGTCAGACCAATTAAAAATCTTAATGTGATTGCATTCACTAGAGAATATGTCTCATCATAATCAATACTAGGTCATTGTGAAAAACTTTGTTCAACTGATCTTGCTTTATATCTTGTGACCTCATTATTTTCATTTCTTTTTCTCACAAATACCCATTTGTGACAGGTTTGATACCTTCTGGTGTTTGGACTACTGGTCCCAAAACTTAACGTTTTGAAAGTGAGTTTAATTTTGTCTCAATTGCTTCTTTCCACAAAGACCAATATTTTTTCTATTGACATTCTTTAACATATTTTGGTTCAAGATCCTTATTTTTAGATATAATATCAAGAGCAACATTATATGCAAAAATGTTACCAACAACTACATTAGTTCGGTTCCATCTTTTTCTTGTCATGACATAGTTTATCGAAATCTCATAATTATCCTCAATTGTTTTATCTTCTTCAATACTCTTGTTAGGATTCAAATTTTGGATTTCTTCTAGAACATTCATATCCTTAATCGAGTTATTGATTCCCTTTCTTTTTTAAGAATTTTTATCTTTGTAACCTACTAGTCTAGCACGCTTCTAGCGTGCTCCAAATTCATTAATAACAACTTGTTGTGTTGGGATATCAATTTTTTATGAGACATTTGCAGCTAGTATACGTGACTTAGTTACTTTGATCTTTGCATCTATAAATGCATCTGGTAACATATTTGATATATTTTGCAAATAAATTATTTTTTGAACTTCAAGTTCACATTGATCTGTACAAGGATCTAAGATTATTGGGTTTTATGTCCTAAAACTCGTAGATAGTAAATATAAATCGTTGACCGTTATTAATAAAGAGTTATTATTTTAATTTCAATAAATAGTTATTGATTATTTTTTGTTTAATTAATCCAAATCTAATACAACTAACATCCTAAGTTGTTTTATGAGTCTTTAACAGTATGTGGAGACATACATGGATCAATGTTCGAGATAATAGTGATATGAGTCGACAAAGCATCAAATTATTAATTAGTTTTATTTAATAATTATGATGCAATTTTAATATTTTTCCAGTTTTATCATTTTAATAACATTTAAATAGGATAAGTTAGTCTTTTCACAATGAATTAGGGTTTTTATTGGGAGACTATTTAAATCTTGTTTTGAGTGGTTGAGTTTTTGATAATTGAAGTTTTTAAGGTTTTATATGAATGAAAATTCTTTTGTAGATGACAGAGTCTCATCACCATCTTATGCAATTCTTGCTTGTGGAGTGTTCGAACTTGGAGTGAGGAACTAGTTCTCCTTATCTCTTGGTCTTTGATCAAAGGGTAATCCAAATCTAATCCAATCCCTTGGATTTTTGTCAAATTGATTTGAGAGTTTTAGAATTTGTTATTAGGGGTTCGTTAATTGAGTTCCTAATTTTCAAATCCTAGGGGTTTAATATCATTTGATATCAAAGCTTAGGTTCTAGATTGTGTATATGTTTAATTGTTTTCTTGTTTGAATCTCGTTTTTAATTTGTTTTGTTCTTGATTGAATTAAAAAAAAAAAAGAAAGAAAGAAAATCCTTACTGTCGTGTAGTAAGAGGAAGAAGAAGCCAAAAAAAAAAAAAAAAGAAATATTACCAACGTGAGAACTAAAGGAAAAAAAAGAGGGTTGCGACTTAGAAAGTTTTTTTTTTTAAATTCGAAGCTACTGAATTTTCATAGATTTTAAGCTGCTTTACTTTCATAAGAAAATTAAATATTGTTTCTAAAGGGCATTTAAAATTAGTGAATAATTCTTTGTCTAGTAGTTTGTTTTCTTTGTTCATCTTGCATAATTCTTGAATTTTGAATATTAGATTCTTAAATCTAAATATCATTTTTTTTCTTGTTTAGTTTGTTGGATCTCGAACATTAGGTTCTTGGTTTCTAGTTTTTGTTTTTGTTGCATTCAATTGGTTCTTTACTTGAGTTCATATTTGACTTGTTGTTGGCTTGCTAGCTTGGTAATTGGTTCTTTACTTGAGTTCATATTTGACTTGTTGTTGGCTTGCTAACTTGGTTGTCAAATCTTGACTATTACCCAAAGAGTTCATATTTGTGAGAGAGAGAGTTACAATTTGAGTGTAAACACGAGTGAACATCACCTATGAGGGAGTGATTGTGAGGTCCACTTTTCTTTCACTTTTTTTTTGTTATGTAGCAATGGCAAGTAATGAAGTAGAGTAGTAGAGTTTGGTAAATATCAATTTTATTAAATTCGCAGAGAGAGGTTTGCGATACACTTTCTTTCAACTTTCACATGTTAAGAAAAAGGATGTAGCATGCCATCTCTTAAAACTATTGTATAGTACCTGAACATTTGATATGAAATTGTAGGGAAAGCATATTGGGGATTTTAATTAGCAAGTTGGGGGGACGCCAAGGCCACAATGAGAACCGATTTTTTTTGCAGCATCACATTGTAAATAGTGTTTCATCCTTGGGTTGTTTATGTATCCACAATAGCATGGCCTATGCTCCTCCAACTTTTTGCAACAAGCTGTAGATGGTCTCGTCGACATTGTGAAGGCCCAAAGACATACTCTCAGCTCCATTGGGTCGCATTTCACTGCTTCCACCAAGTGAGGAGTTTCATTGACAACCATCACCATCACAACCCCCAAGAGGCACAAGCTTTTAATACCATAAAAATTCTTCATTCTAAGGCTTTTAAGAGACTAGTATAGTATAGGATGTGTATGAGGGTAAGGAAGAAGAAATTGGATTATATTGGAGGCAGACATCAATAATAGTTTTATACCCTCATTCATTTAACTAATTATTGTTAAGAAAAAAAAAATTGTTAAGGTTGTTTAGTTTGTTGTATAAAGTTTGACTCTTTACGTGTTGTTCTTTAGTTAGCTTCTTAATTGTTATTGATTAGCTTAAATCTTACCAGATTTATTTTTGTCATAAAATTGATTTTTTTTTTTTACAATAACCTAAACTATTAAATGCCTAAGGAAGCTCTTTTTTAAATAAAGTTGTTTCCTTTTGAACCATGTATTTTTTTAAACGAAAAAAATAATAGAAGAACTAATCAAAGCCACAACCCTCACCAACAAAGGTAGAGGAGATCCAATCGAGAATCACAACAGAAATTCCACCCACTTCTTTAAAGAAAGAAAAAGAAGACGGGACAAAACAACCCCTAATTTCTGGGACCCAAACAAACGACCTAACAAAGCCAAACAAAGCCAAGGCTTCAATATTCTTCACAAAACCCAACAACTCAGACAAATCCATGATCTTTTTGTTATAAATTTCTAAAAAATTGATGTAACATATTTAGGTAATTTACGCTAGTTTATGTAAATATGACATTTTTTTCAATGCAAAAATTAAACTTTTTGGAAAAGGAAAAAATGAAAAAAATAGTCTAAATTATGAAAGAAAAAAAAAACATGATGACCCAACCCAAAAATTATGGGTTGGCTTCGTTTGACTCTTGCACATCGAATCGATATGGTTCAATTTTTGACAACCTTAGGACCTCAGGTTGGTCCATAATTTACCTCCAATCCGACCAACCCGACTTATGTACACCCATAGTTTTTATTGGCTGGCCTTCAACGTCGAGAGAGAGAAAAGCAACAGACACTTGGATGTGCTAAATATGTTAAATAGTAAATTTGATACTAACTAAACTTTAAAATTTAATTTTTATAGTTGGAAAAAATGTCATTAATAATTCTAAAATTACAGAGATTAAATTTTAATTATGGTAGTAAAATTTTAAATTTCGTTCCATTTTAATTTCAACACATTTAAAAAATATTTGTTTTAGACTTTGAATTTTTAAAAAGACGTTAGTTCCTACTGTTAAAAATTTTGTTAACAAAAATATGAAGAAACTTGTATTTTTAGACTCTAGTTTTGTTAAGGAAAATAAATGTGAAAAGACCAAAGTATTGAACAAAAAATGACCTTCAAGTTCTTTTATGAAAAATGGCTTTACCAGAAATTGTAGATTTTTTTTTTAAGCATGACCAGCTTGTTTAGCAACATAACCATCTAAAATTATAAGTCACTGACCATTTCTAGTGAATTTGTGATTTGTATGTGAATCATGCTCACCTGCCCTGTAACATCTCAAATTTAAGAGAATTTGATTAAGAAATTAAATATATATGATTATATATATTTAATTGTGTTGGTGAAAAGAATAGATTTAAATGAAGAGAGAAGTGTGGAATTTTTTTTTTAATAATGTTTTTTTAATAATTATTGTCAAATGTAGGTGAGGAGGTTTGGAAATGTAAAAAATGGGGTAGCGGAGTCGTGGACGGGGTACACGACTTCAGGAAGTTGTGGACGGGGTCCACGACTCTCCTGACG
>JBBPDJ010000017.1:8756990-8778478 GCA_037974625.1 Cucumis cinereus
TTTTGTTTTGTCTTTGTCTTTTAAAATGAACTTAATGATTTTTACTTAAGTGACGACCTTGGGTTAACGTTTGAAAAACCTGGGGCGTTACAATAGAAATGATTATTAGTGAGGACAATTACTTTCATAGGTACGAGATATTTTAGATGGTTCTAAGAGTAAAGTCATGAGAATCTTTGTCCAAAGTGAACAATATCATATTGTTGTCGTTGTAAGAAAAAGCATAATGCACAAATCAAGAAAAATAGATGGTGTAAAAAAATTAATAATAAAGAAAGAAAAAAGAAAATATCCATTTATATACCCCTATACTTTAGGAAGAATATCGATTTAAACACTTGAACTAATTATTGTATCAATTTAAATCTTAAACTTTTGTATATATATATCCATTTACACATTTCATAATTCATAATGTTATGTTTAGGAAAACCTCTTGTAAAAACTTATAACAATCGTATCAATTAAACCCCTAAAATTTCATAAATGAATTAATTTAAATTCACGAAATTTAGAATTTTCTTAAATAATCATTCATGCATTTACTCTAATCATCCATTTTGTAAAACTAACCTTTGAAAAAAATGGTACACACATTTGAAAATTAAGGTATATGATTTTCAAAGATAATAAATTATAGGATGTAAGATTGATTAACTTAAAGAAAACAAACTGTATGTGTTTAATTTACCAAAATTTTATACTTTTTTTTTTTAAGAATAGAAATATAAGTTGATATTGGCCAAAGTATACAAACAAACCCAGAGATGATATTTTATAATACTTGTCAGTTGTGAATACACCAATAAGTTGAAGTTTCTAGTTTCTGCTAACATTTTGATGCTGCACCTATTTATTAATTTATTTCTATTATATTTAATATAAATTATTAAAATAGTGACATATACCTTAATTTCTCTAGACTAAAATATATAATCTCTTTTTTTCTTTTAAGGACTAATATATATATTTGAATATCCTAATATATATATATATATATATATAAATTTAGAACTTGAAAGGAAATAAAGATAAAGTTAAATTATATTAGCCACTAATTTATGTTTGTTATTATTTTTATTTTATTTGTCAAAAAAATTCACTTTAGGCCAATAATATTTTAGATTAGTTTTCATTTTTAAGTTTTAAATAGTTCATTTTTATTCTTAAATTTTGAGTTTCAATTATATTATTTGGTTCGTAGATTTTAAAAAGTACTTTTACTTGTAATTTTGATTTTTTTTTTCATTTAATTCTTATTTATACTATAATTTTTGAACTTTCATTAAATATTTACTCTTGATCCTTAATAACGATGTGCATGAATTAATTAAAAAGAATTGAATTAATTTTCGGTAAAAAAGTTTTCATTGATTTTTATTACAATTAAGCTAACAAACCAACTAAAAACTAAACTCAAATCTTAATGATAAAGATGTATAATTACTTTAAAACCAAATGAAAATTACATTAAACTCAAAATTAGAAGCAGAGGGTAACAACTTCTAAATATCAAAGTTTTTTTTTCTATTTTTTTATTTTTTATTTTTTACTTTTTACTTTTGAGAAGCAGATTAAAAATGAAGCTAGAATAAATGAACTATGAGAGACTAAAGACATAACATAGATTGATTTGAGTCGGTGTTTCATATCCAATTCTTTCATATTAATAATTATGATAGAAGAAAACTTGTAAGTAAGGAAATCAATTTGGGGTTTTTAGATTGACTTGTAAATGAAATATTATTCTATTTTTATTTTATATGATTCTTTTTTTTTTTTTTTAATTTTTTTATTTGAGTTTTGTTTCCACTTTTCAATGTATATTACACATATGCATCATCAAATATATCTACCTACCTTAAACTATATTTTTAATTTCTATAAGTCACATATTTTATCCAAACTTCACCCTTGTGTTTCCTTTTACTAGAGGTCCATTGTTTTGCACACATCTAAAATGTGAACATGTGGATTATCCTTTTGTTTCGTGGTATTATAAGATATCTTATCATTCGAAAATTCTTAGGTATCTTAGAAGATCTTGAAAGTTTTAGATGTCTCCGTGAATCTTGGGTTTTTAGATTCTTTATGTTGAGGGCATCCCCATTTCAACTGAATGTATGTACTTACGTATGCTTCTATAGTTCTTATTATTTTTAACAATATATTTAAATTGAAACTGAAAATAATATTTATTTTATTAAAAATAAGTTCAAATTATATTAAATTAATTTTAATGACTAGATAGTTGTAAAGATATTTTTAGAACATTACATAAATTTAAGAAATTGTCGTTCATAAATCTTATAAAAACTATAAGGGACTATTAGGGGCGAGGAGTATGACAAAGTTATAATAACTAATATTATTCAAAATTTCTCAATTAGCTACAATAAACACTATTTCAAAACCTCTCAATTTATTATAGTTTTTACTATTTGACATTTAATATTTCTTTATTACTTGCTACAGTATTTACTATTTACTTATTAAACTAAAATAATATACACTACAAACAAATATTATTATAACTCAAACTAAAATGATTTAGACCTCAAACATAAACTATAATAACTTAGAATTATAATAACTCACTCCTTACTCCAAATATTTTCTACCCAACATAGTTAAAAAGGTATTTTTTTAAAAAATGAGAGTTGATAGCTCTTACTTATCTAAAATTTTAAAACATGGTTAAAAAATAAAATGATTTTTCATTATGAGGAAGAGAAAAGAGAGAAAAAGGAAGGGTGTCCTATAAATAAACCTGAGAGAAGACAAAAGGGGCCCATTATTAGGACACTAAGATTGAGATAGGTAGGGCACATACGGTGAACCTAACCACACCCAGGTTTAAATTCCTCTAGGACTTTGTGCCCTAAAACAAACAAACAAACCCTAAAAATTCAACTTGCCCTTTGGATTGCCCTTTTATTTTTCAAAAGGTTTTTTTTTTTTCACTTTACATTTTCCTTTTTTTTTTTTTCTTATTATATACGTTCCTGTGAACCATTCTCGAAAGTCTGATCATTGTTGTTTGTTTGTTATAAACTTTATCGCATCGTAAATAAAAACCAATTGTAAAAGAAATACATATCTGTCTTTATGTTTTACTATCTAAATAATATTTTCTTACAAATAAAATTTAAAATATAGTGAAACATTTCCAAGAGTCTGATCATTATTATTCACTTTATCTAATTCTAACTAGGATAAGATATCTTTTAATAATTTAATGTATGATACATTTTCAATAATTTTGTTGATAAATATAACTTGTTTTATATATATATATATATATATAGAAAATCATATTAATTACCCTAAATTGAAGGGTAGGGAATAGCAATATTTTATTTTTTATTTTATTTTTTACCTTTTTTAAAAAAGAGAGTAAATTTAACTTGTGAATAATTTATGTTTGTGTGTTTATTGAGTTAAAATAGAGGGTGAATTATTGAAAATATGATACGATAAAATGAATAAGTACAAGTTTATAAAAATTAAGTACATGTTTGTTTGGATTGTTTAGAAAAAAAATATTATTTAAATTTTATTTTTTATAAACACTACTTCCAGTAATTTTCTTTTATTGTTTACCTTTTTTTTAAACGCTTTGATAATTAAAGTTAAAATTTGAAAAATAAATTAAAGAGTTTTTTTTTTTTTTTGATATATCTTTTTTCCATTTTACTTTTTTTAAAAATAAAATTTTAATTTTTTTATGAAATAAATATAATTTTAGAAAAATTAAAAACATATGCATAATTGAGTGGAATGAGAAATTCGACATTTCGAATCAATGAGAAAAGTTTTTTATTTAATTTAATTTGAATGTATAGTTTCGTAGAAGGAAATTGAGGACTTAGAAAATTCCAACCCTATCCAATGTGTTGACTCACACGTGACCACGACCTTAAGAACACGCTTGTAATCCACCGTGGCATTCAATGGTTGGTTGAAATTTTGATGGAATGACTTTTAGCCACGTGGGATTACGTGTTAAATGGCTTTTTCCAATTTCTTTTTAAATGGATGATTTATAATTGAAGAAACGAATACACTATTTATGGCAGGTTGTGATAAACTAAAATAGATTACTTAATCTATCTTTGTCTATTTGTATCATGATAGATACACAAATAGTAATCTATCTTGATTTATTATGGTCTATCACATGTAGATTATGATATTTTACAATATTTATAAATATTTTTAAAAATTTTGTCATTTAAATTATTTTTTCAAAACAAATCCCTTTTACCATTTTTTTCAATTTTTCAATTTTATTTTGGAGAATTATTCAATAATTCTATTGTCACATGACATTCAGTTTAAATTCGAATTAAAGACATAATGTTTAAATTTGATACGTAATGTTATTAATTTTAGGTTATGGGCCTACAAATTCTATAAGCTACAAAAATTTATTTGTTAAATTTATTTAAATTTGAAAAAAGACGTGAAGTTCATATCACGGTTTTGGTCATTTTCAAAAATTATTTTTCTCTAAAACTATGCATTTGCAAATAATAATTAGAATGTATTTATTTATATAAATACCAAAGTTAAATTTATAAATGTATCTTTATAAGTTGATTTTATGTATGTATATTTTTATTTTTAATTTGTTTAGTTAATATATTCAACTATTCATTATATTATGGCCATTAAGTAAAATTTATTGTTGTTAATTTTTATCTAATTATAAATTTAGTTCTAGAAAATGTTCAAGTTTTTAGTAATTTCATTATTTTGCTTTGCTATATGGTAATTATTTCGGATTACAGCAGCTTGCACGCTCATTTCAATTAGATTAAGAATTTCTTGAAATTGACATTTTAAGTATTTAACCTAAAAAGTAATTTTCAACCATATTAAAATATTTTTTTAAAGATTGATGATTGACTACCGTCATATTTGTTGAATTAAGATAAATAATTTAAAGATATATAATCGACCTACAAGGTGTAAATTTAGAAGTATATCATAGTAGTTTAGCTTTTTAAAAAAAAAAGAAATCTTATTTTACACCTTTTTTTTAAAAAAAGCTAAAGTTTTGTTTTTGGAAGGTCTAGCAAAAGTTAAAGTTGTAAGTTTTATTTAAAAATGGACATTGGAGTGAGAAGATCGAACCTTTATTTTCAAACCTCTAATTTTAAGATTAATATTGAAAATAAAGGCTTATGTTAGCGACATTTGGAAAAAATATATGGTTGAAAATTTGCTATTTCTTGTAATTTTTTCATACATATTTGTACGTCAGTATCAAGATTAATGACATCAGGAATTCAGGAATTAAATAAAACAAGCCCAATCCACCAAGTAAAGAACTTTATTGGGCCGGAGTGGGCCAACGTCGGTTTGGCGCTGACTTCGTTGAAGAAACGACATGTCGGGACAATTGGGCAGTTTAAGTGACCCGGCCACCGACTGTCGGATTGGACGTTTCCACTACACGACAAACAAAAAATTCCCCGCTCTATTTAAAGATACATACATTGAATCATCTTCAACTCCGGTCGTATTCTTCCCAGCTGAACTCAATACTCTAAAAAATGGCTCCCAATGCTTTCGAGGACCACTTGCTTCATAATAAATTCTAGTTTTTTTTTTTCTTTTCTTTTTTTTTTACTTTCCTTACTAATCATAATTTTCAAAAGTTACAAATCAATTCCAACTCGAGACATTTGGGACAAAAGAGTATCATATGATATGACTATAGTAACTTAATCTTGTTATAGTAAATATTGTTTTGTATTCTTCAATTAACTACAACCAACATTATTTCAAATCTATGATATTTACTATTTGCTACTTGTTACAGTTTTTACTATTTTACATTTATCAATTTTTTATTATCTGTTACAGTGTTTACTATTTTCTTCTCAAACTAAAATAGTTACACCTCAAACACATATTACTATAACCCAAATTAAAATAATCTACACTTCAAACACAAGTTGTTATAACCTAAGACTACAATAACTAACTTTTTGCCTCAAACGCCTCCTAAAAGTTTATACCTATTGATCTAAAATTCTAGCCAATACGAGCATATCGTAATTGATATAAAATATGTACTCTCAACCAAGAGATTTGAATGTTTTATATACATTTGATAATATGTTCTTAAATCATGAAGATAAACTAATATTGAGTACTTTACGAAAATGTCTTATGTTAAATTTTTTGAAAATTATTGTAAATGACAAAACTGCTGAAAATATTAACAAAATATAAAAAAAATTAGATTTTATCAATGACAGACACTGATACACTTCTATCAATGTCTATCAATGACTGATAGACACTGAAAGAAGTTTATCATTGATAGAATTTAAAATTTGTTATATTTTGTAAATATTTTAATTCATTATGCTATATTTGAAAATGCCCTTAAATTTTTTGTGTATTTATTGTTTTGTAGTATCATATAATTATAACTACATAATACATATTTTAACTAAAAAAATAATTTGAGTTTGTACATAAAATACTATATTTCTAAATGTTGTTTTCATCTCATATTAGTTCTACATCTTAAATTTCAAAATTAAATATCAAGATACTTTGAAAACGTGAAGGTGTTTTCAAAAAATGTATACTACTTGAAACACAAATTTCATTAAGAAAAAGTTTTCAAAAACAAAAATCCAAATTTAAATCAAAAGGAAAAGAATATGTGGAAAAGAAGTTAAATCAATTTCACATGTTTCACTGCCTAGATTTTTCTACTATAAAGGTTTAGTATGTTGCAGTAATTGAGGAACTTAAAGAAACGATATAGAAACGAAAATAATATCACTCGACACCAACACTAAAGCTGAGAACCACAAAACTAAAAGCCCTAACCTTTCTCCACAGGCCTGAGGTCCCTCTCTATGATTGCTCTTAATTTCTTTACGCAAACACAAACCCTACTAACACAATACAAAGATAAAGGATGGCTTCTCTCTCGCCTCCCGTGTCCCCCAACGATGGCTAACGACCTAGCACCCCCGTCTCTAAACTCCACCCGGACAAGATATCAAGATTGAAGGAAAAGAAAGGCTACCAACGAGAATTGAAAACAAGTTTTTTTATGTGTGAGTTCGATAAAAATAGTAGAGGAAGAGTTTTTTGAATTTTTGAACGACATCTTCGTAAAACTTATTCGATAGTAGTTGAAGAAGTGATTATTGTTTGGTTAATAGATGCCCTAGATGAAGTGATCAATACACCGATACCTCAAAAATTCATATGGATTCAAAAAACCAACAACAAAAGAGGGAGCTTCCTCGAAGTATCAAAGGTCTTAAACTCAGGTAGAAACGAAAATATTGTGATTCTGGCGGGGGTTAATCAAAATGGCTGGGTGACCTTTCGGTGCCTCCTACTGGACTTCATAAATGGGGAACATGGCAATGTCATGAATGAGGTGAAGAAAGATGTGAAGAAAGACGAGAGACATGATACTTATGGACAAGCCCGATACTTAAATCAGCGCCAAAACCAACATGAGAGTGCTTGGAACAGGAGATTTCCTCGAGAAGAAGAGGAACATGTTCCGTTGAAAAATCATCATAACCAAACTGCAAAGGAGATTAGACAGATATGCTGGGAGGACACTCTGGTTGTGACCAAACGAGATTTTCACGATGATTGGAGTAGGATCCTAACGGCAATACAAGAACAGATAGAAAGCTCGTTCATTATTAACCCTTTTCACCTGGACAAAGTTCTCCTAAAGTGTCTAGATCGGACAATGGCAAGATTGCTAATATCAAAAGAGGAGGAGCGACATTTGGAAACTTTATGCTGAAAATGGAAATGTGGGATTCAAAAAAACATGGGGGACTTCTCTTTGTTCCTTCCTATGGTGGTTGGATTAAAATTAGAAACCTTCCTTGCATTTATGGAAGAAACATATCTTTGAAAAGATAGGGGATATGTTAGGTGGGTTAATGGAGATTGCTGATGAAAACTACACCCTCATTGACTGTATGGAAGCTTCGATTAAAGTTCAGGGTAATTATTGTGGGTTTCTTCCGGCTAAAATGGAATTAGTTGAAGGGAATGACAGATTTCTGATTAATTTTGTGACCTACCAAGATTCCAAATTATTAATTGACAAGGCGGCCGGAATACATGGCTCCTTCTCTCCAAAAGCTGCATCTAGATTCTTTGTTGGTCCGGGTGGATCGAGCCCGGATCTGAATCCAGCTGACATTTGGAGAGTTGAACACCTGGAGGAAAAAATAACCCTGAATGTGACCTTTCAACCCGAGTCTGACAGTAAAGACAAGGAGGTTCCAGAGAAGCCTGGTACGCTGGAAATTCTGAATTCTGAAGTATGAAAATTTGGAAAAGATGAAGGTGAGGGTTCAAAAGTTGATTTCTCGTCTAACAGTTCCATGATGGGCCTTAACAAGGTGGGTCGTAAGGACCCAAAAGGAAAAACAGAAGATCGAGGAGAATAGCGAAGGCATGGACTGGGAGTGACAGAAGTTGATGGGCCAGAGACTACGAAGGGAGCCCACGAAATAGATACCCAAATGGAAACTATGACTTACAATGAAGAGGGTTTCATTAATAAAAAGCGTAAAGCCCAAACAACAAAACAAATTAAATTTGCTAAGAAAGATGAAGTCCATTCTTTTTTCCAAAAATCTGTGATTGGGTCAACCTCTAAAGAGAAGTTCCCGCCCTCCCCCACTAAATCTGTGGACAATCAAAATCAAAGCGATAGTAGATCAGAAACATTGTCGTCAAGTCCGGATAGTGCTTCTACTGAGAATAGGTTTGCAACTTTTCTCATCAACCAATTTTTCTGTGATAATTAATGGTAGGCTTAGGGGCAAAATCTTTGCTAACTGTGGAATCAGACAAGGTGATCATTTGGCCCCTTTTCTTTTCACTATTATAGGGGATGCTCTTAGTAATATGATTCATTTTTGTTTGGAGAAAAGAATTCTGAAAGGCATATCTCTTGGAAATCCAGTTTTCACGGTCTCTCACCTCCAATATGCGGATGATACACTTCTGTTTGCTGATTGGTCTCTAGAAAATCTAATACACTGATAGCAGATTGTTAATCTTTTTTTGAAGGGTGTTGGCCTCTCCATCAATGTGGCCAAATCTTCCTTCATTGGGATTAATGTGGATGTTTCAGTGTTGGAGAGTCAGACTGCTATTTTTGGATGCAAAACTGAAGATCTTCCTTTCTCCTATCTAGGATTTCATATTGGAAATAGGCGAACTTCGAAGGTTGTGTGGGATTCCCTTGTAGATTGTTTTAGCATGAAGATAGACAAGTGGAAAAGTTGTGAGTTATCGAAAGGGGATAGATTAACTCGTGCACAATCTGTGCTTAATAGCCTCCTAGGTTACTGTTCGCCATGCTTAAAACTCCTGCGGGTATTATTAAGAAGATGGAAAAGAAAATTAGAGATTTTGTCTGGAATGGCGGTTGTTTTGACTCTTTTGGTAACCTTGTTAACTAGGAAATTACAGCTCGACCCATTTGTTTTGGTGGCCTTGGAGTTGGATGCCTTCAGCAAAAGAATTCTGCTCTGCTCAGTAAATGGCTGTGGAGGTTTATGTGTGAAAAACAAGCTATGTGGAGAAAATTAATAATGACGATTTATGGTGAGGAAGCTAATGGTTGGTGTACCAAGCAACCAAAGAGAGGCTATTTTCACATACTGTGGGGTGGAATTTATAAACATAAAGACCGTTTCTTTAGTTTTATTAAATTTGTGTTGGGTGACGGGAAAAAAATTCAATTCTGGACGGATGGCTGGTGTGAGGACAATCCTCTTTCTCTTCTTTTCCCTAATATGTATGCCCTCTCATTGAAAAAGGAAGCCAGTATAGCAAAGTGCTAGAACTTAGAAAATCAATCTTGGAACCTGGATTTGAGAAGGAACCTTTTAGATAACGAGTGTATAAGTGCACCAGTGTAACATCCCAAATTTTTAAGGTAATTCTTGATTTTATTTATCAATTATCTTGTTTATTATTGGTTTATTTTAATTTGGGATGTTTGTTTGGTGATATTTTGATTTAATTGTTGGAGTTATTATTTGTTATGAATTTTGTTTTTATTTGTGAGTGGAAAGAGAGAGTGTTGAGTTTGTTGGAAGGACCGTTTCTTTAGTTTTATTAAATTTGTGTTGGGTGACGGGAAAAAAATTCAATTCTGGACGGATGGCTGGTGTGAGGACAATCCTCTTTCTCTTCTTTTCCCTAATATGTATGCCCTCTCATTGAAAAAGGAAGCCAGTATAGCAAAGTGCTAGAACTTAGAAAATCAATCTTGGAACCTGGATTTGAGAAGGAACCTTTTAGATAACGAGTGTATAAGTGCACCAGTGTAACATCCCAAATTTTTAAGGTAATTCTTGATTTTATTTATCAATTATCTTGTTTATTATTGGTTTATTTTAATTTGGGATGTTTGTTTGGTGATATTTTGATTTAATTGTTGGAGTTATTATTTGTTATGAATTTTGTTTTTATTTGTGAGTGGAAAGAGAGAGTGTTGAGTTTGTTGGAAGAAAGAGAAAACAGGTTTTAATAAGAAGAGAGGAAAGTAAGTTTTAATGAGGAGAGAGGAAATGAATTATTAATGAGGGAAGAGAAAAGGTGTGATATTTGAAAAAAGAAAAATTATAATAATGATAATAATATTTTATTATTATTATTATTATTATTATTATTATTGTTATTTATTTATACAGTCTCGGGCCGCGTGCTTCTCTATCTTCTCAAAATTTATTTTTTTGAAACCCTAGTCGTCGCATCTCTCCATCTCCACCATGAACCACCGTCGCGCAGCACCCGTCGCTCAGCCACACCGAAAAGCCACGTGAAGCGCCGCCTCATCGTACGCCCCACCACGCTCAAAGGACGTCAGTCGCCATCCGCGTTGCGAAGTCGAGCCGACACCGCCCTCGTCGTGAAGCGCCTTCGTCTGACGCGAGCGTCGCCTCCCCGTCGCAGCCGCATCGTTCCCAAACGTCGTTCAGCCGCCACGTTTTTTCAAGCAGCGAGCCGACGCTCCATTCTGACCCCAGATTTGCTTCCCAAGCTGCGTGTGCTGCCTTCCGTCCAGTCGAGCTGCGAGCCAAGCAGACACTGTTTTCCTTGTGTCGTGCCGCCTTCTGTCACCGCTGCCGCTGCCACTGCTGTTTGTGGGTGTGTTTGGTATTGTTTAGGGAGAATTTAATTTGGGTTTTTAGGGTACCCAATGAAGTTTTAATTGAGGAATTTTCTTGGATTAATTGGGTGTTTCTTTTATTAATTGAAGGATCAAGTTGAAGGTTCAATTTGGAGTGTTTGTGGTGCAATTGACTCTAGAATTTTCTCTACGAGTCGACTTGGTTTTCATCTTGATTGGTGAGTTTGGAAGTGGTTATTGAAGGGTTGGAATTAATTAATGGTTCTTTATGGGAGAAATCATTAATTAAAAGTTTTTGTGTGTTTAGGGTCAATTGGAGGCTACTTCGAATAAGAGAATTTCTGTAGTTTGAGGGAAGGGATACTTCTACTGAATCCATGTCTTTGACGAATAAGATGTGGAAGATGGTTGGTTTGCTTACGTTGTGGCGTTAACTTTGGGTTCATGTATAGCTTTTGTGTGGATTATGCATGACATGTCGTTCTATTGAATTGTGTTAACTGTTACATGAGGATTAAACTGTTGTTGGGATCACTGTGTTTGTTGTCTTGGTTTTGTTGGATATGGTGTCCATTAACTTTATCTAATAACCTTATGTACTTTGTGGTGGGACGCGTTGACAAGCCTGTGTGACGTAGGTCACGAGGGTCGGTTAACAAGCATGTGTGGCGTATTATTCCGATAAAATCAGTTAACAATCCTGTGTGACGTATTGTTCTGACAGGGTCAGTTAACAAGCCTGTGTTGCGTATTGTTCTAACAGAGTCGGTTAACAAGCATGTGTGGCGTATTGTTCCGACAGACTGCTTTTGCATGTGGTCCCACCAGTTTGCTAGGAAGACTTGGCATTGGGCTGTATGGACGTTCCTATTAAACCAATTGACTGTGAGTCGTAAAGTACCAGTTATTAGAGAGAGTTAATGGTCACCTAGTGGGATCAGTAGTGAGTCCTTTACTGGGTATATTTTTATA
Source organism: Cucumis cinereus (assembly GCA_037974625.1). Classification (NCBI taxonomy): domain Eukaryota; kingdom Viridiplantae; phylum Streptophyta; class Magnoliopsida; order Cucurbitales; family Cucurbitaceae; genus Cucumis; species Cucumis cinereus. The sequence continues at coordinate 8,769,130 of JBBPDJ010000017.1, forward strand.
CTCATCCTTTCTGTGTTGTGTTTCAGGTAAAGGTAAGAAGGGATCGGCGAGGAACAAGAAGAACCAGTGACCATACCAGAGTGGAACATTAGACCTTTTGCTTCCACATTATGTTTATTTTGGTGCCTTTACTGTTTATCTATTTTATTTTATTTGTAGTAATTATTTGATTGAGAAAACTGTTTTAGGGATCCTGTTTACGTATTTATTTTTATTTTGATTAAGTATTTATTTGATGACCTTTTTAAATGATTATTTTGAATAAATAACAGTATCTATTTTGTTTTACATCCGTCTTTCAAAATTAATTTTACTAATTTTAACTAAGTAACGGTCCGGTTCGGTTCGGTTTGAGAATTCGAGACATTACAAGCAGCCATGTTTGACTTGTTATTGAACTGATCACCTAATCAGGAGGAGGATGATATCTCGTGGAAGAGAAGTTTGGGAAATTTTCTACGAAGTCTTCCTTTTTTAATTTAAGCAAAGGACAAGTTGCTCGTTGCATCTTTTCTCCATTAGTGAGAGCTGTTTGGAGGTTTAAATATCCTAAAAAAGTGAAGTGCTTCATCTAGGCTCTTGTGTATATGAGCTTGAATACTAATGATAAGATCCAAAAAAAGCTTCTTATTCTATGTTAAAGCCATCAGTGTGCTGTCTTTGTTTTAAGGAAGAGGAAACTTTGGATCATCTCTTCCTCAACTGTGATTTCGCCAGTAAGGGGTGGTTTCTGCTTTTTAATGTTTTCGAAATTAATCTCGGCCTTCCAAGAAAAGTAGATGATTGGTTTAGTGAAGCAGTGTGTCTGAAGCAGTTTGGGCCGAGAGGAAATATTTTATGGAGTAGTGCAGTTCGTTCTATGCTTTGGGGTATTTGGTTGAAAAGAAATATGAGAGTTTTTAAAGATACAACTAATTCTTTTTATTCTTTTTGGTTTGTGGTGAAAAACACAGCGTCCTGGTGGTGTACAAATTACACTAATCACTTTTGTATTACAGCCTCTCCGTGATTGTAAACAAGTGGAAGGCTTTACTGTTTTAGTTGGTTTTATGGAGGGCCTTCTTGTCCCTCGTCTCTAAGTTGTTTCTTCTCTGTTTTTTCTTTAAACAACATCGTTTCTTATAAAAAATAAATAAAGAAATGGTATAGCTTTCAGTCATTTACTTGAAGATCTTGGCTTGAAATCGGAAAAAGGAGATTTTGCATTACCATAGGTAGAGTACTATTTAATTTAGTAAAAAATCCAATGTTTCATTTGAGAATGAAACACATACAGTTGACTTTGATTCACTATGTTATTCGTTCAATTTCGAAAGATGGATCATTGTTATTTGTAAAGATAGTAAGAAGAATCTAATCGTTATGTTTACCAAGGTCATTTTTGTTGATAAACTACAAGTGTACACAATTGTAATTGGGCATCTCTCATGAGTAGATAGAATTTGTTACTCTTGCAAGAGAGATATGTTGCTCGTTTAATCTCTAAGTAAGAGATTGTTGAGAAATTTTGGAGGCTAAAATCAAGGCATAATTACTTTAGTAAAATAAGAAAAATTATTTTAAATGACAAAACTTCTTAAAATATTTACAAATATAGTAAAATATCATCATCTATCTGTGATAGACCATGATAGACTACCATCTGTCTCTATCATGATACAGATAGACATGAATAATAGTCAATCTTAATCTATCAATGTCCATCGTAGATAAATCGTGATATTTTACTATATTTTGTAAATATTTTGATTCATTTGTTATATTTGAAAATAGCCCTTAAAATAATGACAACGTGGGTAGTTTTGATTCTTGTTTTGTGGGCGGTTTCTGAAAAAGTGAGAGGGGCTGAACAAAAAATGTGTAGAAGGTAATAGGTGTGTGGGTCTTCTTTTACAAGAGATTTTGAGTTATTTTCTTCTTGATTGTTTGTTTGAACACTTTTCTCTAATGTGAAGTTTGATAGCTTTTGTTAGAGTGATAATTCGTGAGCATTTTCTTTGATAGAAATTATTATTCGAGAGTTGTCGACAACAGAAAGAATTGGATGTAACTCAAACATGTAAGGTGAACCAAATTTAAATCATTAAAATTTCTCTTCCAAACTTGATTTACTATTGTTCTTATTGATCTAAAGTTTAGATTAGTTGTTTATCTATTAGCCTTAAATCCGTGAGTTTCAAATTGTTTATTCCGCGTTATTTGGAACTCAAGTTTGATATGGAATTGCTAGGGTTTAGGGTTTATCTATTAGCCTTAAGTTTGTGAGTTTCAAATTGTTTATTCCGCGTTATTTGGAACTCAAGTTTGATATGAAATTGCTAGAAATGTACATTGTTTGAGGGCGTGTTTGAATTAACTTGAGAAAACAATGTTTTTCAGAAAACACAATTTTATTTTAAAATACATTACATGTTTCAAAAACAATTTGTCGGGTGATTGTCAAACACTTTAATTTTTCAAAACTGAATATTTTCACTTTTTGAATGTCTTAATACGACTTTGGGATTTTTGTAATTGTTTAGGCTTATTTAATAATATGTTCATTTTTAGTAATTAACCTTATCAAAATTACTTATTTCTTGTTAAATAAAAATTTGGATGACTAATATTTTAATTAAAAAGGGGGGGGGGGGGGGGAGGAGAAATGTATTCATATTTGAAAGAGAGATAATTTGTCATAATTGGTCCTTTTAACATTCCTTGTTTAAGATGAAATGTTTATTTCAACTTTTCATTATTTTTATAGATTAGTTTTTAAGTTTATCTTATCATGGAGCAGCTATCTTTCTTTTTTCTTTTCCTTTTTTTTTCTCCCCATCTAAAAGTATGGTTTTGATGTTAATTAATATTTCTTACTAATAGAACAAATCCTTATTAAAATGACTACATATATATATATAATCCCAAAAAAGGTGATAGCTAGAATCAAAAGAGATGTTTAAATTATAGTGATACCAAAATTCCCCCACACATATATGGTGCTCCAAGAAAACAAACATTATGCTCTCACTCTAACAATACATTAGTTAATGAGCTAAATAAATACGTAATTCACAAAGTAAATAAATTTTCTTATATATTTTGACTTTATTCATTGATCATGCAACAGTAGTGCCCACATCATCGTCAATGACAATAATGTTAGATGTAGGCCTCCATAAGAATGAGTTTGGTATTTTCACCTTATGAACACACCCACGAATTGTGTTCAGACTAAGAGGTATGTGATGGACAAGGATTGATAGATCATTGGAAGATTATCTTTCTTCAGCCATAACTTCTCTCCCGAAACAACCCAAGCTAGCAGCAAATACTTATGGAAAGTGTTGGTAGTAACACTCTTTTTTGGCAATAATATGGTTAGGAAAATTTCAAACAATAATGATTTTGAATGAAACAAATGAATAGAAAAGTTACAAATGAATTTACTGGAGAAAAATTTAGGATTGGAGTTGGAATATCTGTCGATATTGGTAGTTTAACAAAATTATTATTAGTTTAACAAAACAACATATTCAAAATGTGATGTAAAACATAATTGAAAAAGATGAAGAGACTTAGGACAAATTTACGTTGACATTTAGTAAGAAACAACTACTTCAACTAAATCACTACTTAGATGCCAACAAAAGACATTTATAAAACTCAACAAGCAGTAAACATGAAAGAAGCCATTTAAGAGGTTTGAAAACCAAACAAAATACCAACAACATTAAGAGCAGTAAAGCTCATACTCCAACTAAATAGCTACTCAAATACCAACAAGCCAACATAGAATCAAATTTTTAAAACCAAACAAAGCATTGAACATCAAAAAGTCATTTAAGAGTGGATGGGGATATGCCTTGTATATGAACAATGTGAACTCACAACATTAAGATCTTCCTACTCAACTCAATCAATTCTCAAATGCCAACAATCCAACAAAAAATGAAGTGTTTAAAACCCAACAAAACCATTTATCAAAATACTATCATACTCATCTTGTCATGCTCCAAAATTGTCTCTCAACTTCTTTCTCTCTTCTCACATACTTTTCTTTTACAATTCAATTTTATCGTTAAAACATTTTCTCACATAGTCTCATTTATAGTTAAATTTAGTTAGGTTAAATTTTTTTCTTGATCAAAACATTTTACTTGCAAAGCTTTTCAATTTCTTACACGTAGTCTGCGATCTATCAAACTTGGTTTTGTAAGATGCAATATATTATAGAGACTAAATTGAAACAAAATTTAAATCCTCAAAGATTATAATAAATCGTAATATTTTAAAACTTAGATACTAAATTGAAAGCAAATTCAAAATTTAAGAATTAAAACGTAATATTTGAAATACAATAATTAAATAAAAACAAAATTCAAAATTAACGATCAAAATTAAAAGATATTTTTCCCAACTAATTACAAAATTTCAGTGTCAACGAGACAGCTTATACAAAACATCAGCCATACCATATGTTACAATATTGGTTTATTTTTTCAATGTAAGTTTGAAGGTCTGAATAATTTAAATTCTAAGATTCCTGATGTTTGTTAAAAGCGACTTTAAATTTTATTATTATTATTATTATTGTTATTATTATTATTATTATTATTATGAAGAACAAGATATTTTAATTATTAGTCCATAGGTGACGTAGAAATTAGATTTGAATTAAAAATTTCATAAATGATATTAAATTCGTAGTATAGTGAGTCAGCCCTATCCTAAGTCTAACAAGTATACTTTGTATTATAATTCTTTTGGGACATTTCATATTATTATAAGATAAATTACCAATATTATAATTAAAACTTAGATGCCAGCATCACATTATTTTATATTTTATATGTTTTGATAATGCAACTCCTTACACTACCTACAAACCATCACATTTTAAAGTATATTCGTGTTCTCAAAGGCATCCAAAATCATTATGTTCAAATAATTAATTACAATAATACCAATAATGATATTGATCATGATTATTATTATTAATATTATTATATGGTTGTTTGTTTTATTTAATGATATATAGTTTTAATTTAAATTATATCTTTTTTAGCAACATGAGAGTGAGGATTGGACCAACAAAACTCATAAGAATACGTATTATATTAATGGTTTAAAGTGTTGATATAACTATCCTAAAAAAATGTTTGATATAATTAAATTTACCACACCTAATTAACCTAATTTTTTTGGTCCATTGTCAGAATAAATATAATTCAACTGACACAATACTTGTACAATCAACCTCAAAATTAGAGATTCAATTTTTCACACCTCATATACTGTCAAACCAAAATTGGGTGTATTGATAATTTGACATAGTATCAATAATGCATTAGATCACACAAGTTCTTTGTCCACCAAAATGTCAACCTTAGACCTTTGTCAACTTTGAGCATGACTAAACTGATTAAGAATAATCTTGACAAAAATATCTTCAAATCTCCCTCTTGTATGTTGTTGAACTAAAAATAAAATTCTACACCCTTAATATGGGTTTTGTACATAATTTTTGCTCTTTGTATAATTTAAATTTATGGGTAATTGCATTGGGTGATACTCTTAGAAATAATAATTAAACGTGTAGCAACAGTTATAAAGAATTGAAAATATAGTAAAATCAGTGATAGACTATATTGCTGATAAACTCCTACCAGTAACATGATCAATCCTCCATAGATTTCGAGAATTGAATCTAAATTTTATCATGATTTTTTTACATATCTTTACAAATGCTTACAATTGTGATACTTGCAACTGAAATGAGATCGGAGAAAAAACACAATGTAATATCTTAGCTTTGTACCATTTGTGTATTAATTCTTCTAATGATAAAAATAATACACATATTATACAATATAAAACCATAACATACTTATTCTCTATTTTAGTAAAGAGTAAATCAAACTTGCCATAAAACTTATCACAAATTAAAGAGACTAAAACATGTTCTAAGTTTTAACCTTATTTTTATCATTGGGGTTAGTTAAGTAACAGCTAGACAGTCCAACCAAATCAAATATTGGTTTCTCCAAAAGAGAGCAGTTGACTTTCTGAAAGATTAAAAATCCCATTTTCAGCCCTCACTTTTTTTTTTTCTGAATCAAAATTATTCAATCCCAAATGGATCTGATATCTGAACTCCCAGACCCCATTTTGCAGCACATTCTCTCATTTCTCCCCGTCAAACAAATAATTCAAACCACAATCTTATCCAAAAGATGGATTCATCTTTGGCTCACTTTCACATCTTTTGAATTTGACAAAAACTTCTTTCATTTTGAATCCAAACTTCAAAACAAAAGACTTCACCTCATCAACTTTGTGGAACAAACTCTCAAGCAGCTGAAATGCCTGAGAAAATTCAAGCTTCATACCGACTTCCTGGAGCCGAACTCAACGGTCGTCGTCGACCGGTGGATCGACTACGTGCTCAAGAGCAATGTCCGGGAGCTCGAGATTGTTGTGACAGTGGAAAATGGAAAAAGGTACAATCTGCCTCAGAGAATTTTTTCAAATCAGTCATTGACAGTTTTGACAGTTGGTGATTGCAAATTATTGTGTCCTTCATTGGATGGATACAAGCTCTTGAGTATGAAAAGTGTAAGTCTTTTGGGAGTTTTTGCTGAAGATGAGATTGTAAGAAGATTAGTCTCAAATTGTCCTTTCATTCAACATATCAAACTCAATTCTTGCCTTGGATTGAGAAGTCTTTGGTTATATGAAACTAATGAACTCATAACAATGGAAGTTCAAAACAATAGTGGGTTGTATGAGTTTGGGATCAAAGCTATGAATCTTCAAGCTTTTGAATTTAGAGGGCAATTTCAGCCTTGTTGTATCAATATCAGCTCTTGCAAGAATCTAAAAACTTTGAAGCTATCAATGGTGGCTATAACAGATGATTGGTTCAATGACTGCATCTCTGAATTTTCTCTGCTTGAGATTTTGGCTCTGTCTTATTGCCACATGTTGGAGAGCTTGAGAATCTCAAGTTCCCATTTGAAGAAATTCATCTTGTGTGGATGTGAATCCGTGACGAGAGTCGACATTGACGCTCCGTGTTTATCGGTGCTTGAGTTTTCCGGGGATATGATTTCTCTCTCTTTGAATGCACCTGCTCTCTCGGAAGCCGATATCGAGCTCTCTCCAAGAATTTTCGATAATCCATGGTTTGTTAAACAGATTGAATTCCTAGCACATTTCAATCATCTCAAGTCACTGACATTGCGAAGTCGAACAGGAAAGGTTCGTTCTTATTTTTGCGCTATTACCTTAACGAGTTCATATCTTTTAGTACGTTTTCTGCTCTAAAAGCTTATGTTTAACTAAACAAACATTTCATTTCTTAGTCTAGGTTTAAAAACAAAATAAGTATTAGAAAAACTACTTTCCTTAATTTTCAAAATTTGACGTAATATTTATAAAAAGTAACTAACTAGTAGAAGTAGTACTAAACATGATTTTTAAGTTATCGCACAAAGGTTTAGTTATTGGTTTTTTTCACTCGCATGCACGTAAATATTGATTATATTTACAAAACGTAAGTTCTCTAATATCGTTTGTTTGTTGAATATGAAGAGTGTGGTTATTCCAGAAGAGCTGAGTGAGACATTTGGCTCTCCTTTATATGGTGTGAAGCATTTGAAACTTAAGATAATAAAGCCTTTGTTCAGTCCTTCTCTTAAAGATCTTGTGAAGGCTTTGCTTTGGATTGCCCCTCAACCACAGACCATTACAATAGAATCTGGTTTTGGTAAGAAGATCTTAAAGGTAATTATAACTTTCATGTCATTCTTTGATCATTTCTAAGTTTCTAAATTGTAGTTCTTACTTGGTTTGAGATTCAGCTTTAGTCGAAAATATGATGGGTTTTGTTTTTTTTAGCTTTCAATGTCGTTTATTAAGATGAATATGTGTGTTTTTGTATTTCAGTTTGTACATGAAAAGGCAAGAGATGATGGAGCAGTTGATCATCATTGTAGTTGTACCTCTCTTCCCATTACATGTTGGAAGCATTCCTTAAAAGAGTTGAAGTTTGAGAATATTAGAGAGGATGATGAATTAAATAATTTAATGAACTTTTTCCATGAAAATGCAGAGATAATGTTGCATAATTTCAAGATGGATGGTTGATATATCATTAAAAATTAATCTCATTGCATTAACTTAATCAATATGCCTTGTATATTTATTATCTGTCTTTGATCAACTTTAGGATTTTTTTTCCTTTTATTATTGCTTTTAGGATAAATATTGTAACTTTTGCCCCTAAACTGCTTTTGACCTACTTATTCAAAATGTTCATAGATTAAGTTGCAATGTTATCCATAGAACGATAAGTAACTAACTTGCAATGATATTATATATATTTAAAGATTAGCAATTGGGAGAAGCTAAGTGAGATTCAAGTGAATGATCTGTAGAAAATCACTTTCATTATATAGTTTAATGTAACTCCTCAACTTTTCAAACTAAGTTGAGGTCATTACTCAATAAGAGTAATATTTCTAAAACTAAAACATTGCAAAGTTAACTCATTTTATATATAAAAAAAATAAAAAATAAAAAATAAAAACAATCTCAAACAGAAATCAATATGTTTAGAAAAAAAAATTAAAAATAAGTAAAGAAATATTTTGTTCGGGCTCTAAGTAAAACATAAAAGAAAACTCATGAGTTCAAAATAAAACTTCCAAATTAAATTAATTAACATCAATAACAACTTAATCTTAATTAAACCAACTTTGACACTTAATTAATTCAAGATAATTAAAAAAAGTTACCTCAAATTGGAATGTTTGTTGCCTTTTTTTGCTCTTAATCTCAAATTAATTCATTTTAATTAATTAATCAATGTTTTGATGATAACAAACTTAGTTTTATTTATTAACAATTTTCAATGTTTTGCCTCAGCAAACAACAGGTCTTGTTGTTCAGCTTGACCTTGAACAAAAGCTACTTGGGTCGGTTATTGTTGTGCCAATGTTTTTGTCACTATATTCTTGAACCTCTGCTCTAGTTGCATCATCAAAGCAGTAAGATCAGCATGGGTGACAGGTGCGCCAGGGTCAGCAACTGTTCAGAAGGTTGCTCTTAAACGACCATGACCACCCCTTCTAGCACCTTTACGTGGTGACATTTTCTAACAGCCACAACCATTTTATTTAGGTTTCCAGTCACATAAACAATCCATATTATTTCCATTTTAAACAGCAAGGTCATGTACATATTGTTAGGTTTTATGTCCTAAAACTCGTAGATAGTAAATGTAAACTGTTGACTGTTATTAATAAACAATTATTATTTCAATGAATAGTAATTGATTATTTTTGTCTAATTAACCCAAATCCAA
>JBBPDJ010000017.1:8778578-8812509 GCA_037974625.1 Cucumis cinereus
AGGTTCATTAGAGATTTTAGTTCCATAGCTGCACCACTTAATGAACTTGTTAAGAAAAATGTAAAATTTGAGTGGGAGCAAGTACAAGAACGTGCTTTCAATGATCTGAAAGATAAGCTAATGCGCCTTTACTTACCTTACCTAATTTTAAGCGAACATTTGAAATTGAGTGTGATGTTAGTGGCATAGGAATTGGAGCAGTTTTAATGCAGGAACAAAGACCGTTGATGTACTTCAGTGAAAAGTTGAATGGAGCTGCCTTGAACTATCCTACATATGACAAGGAGCTTTATGCCTTAAGTGAGAGCATTACAAACTTGGCAACATTACTTGTGGCCAAAAGTGTTTGTTATCCATACTGACCACCAAAGCTTACAACACTTAAAGTGCCAACAAAAGCTTAATCGAAGACATGTAAAATGGTTGGAGTTCATTGAAACTTTTCCTTATGTTATACGGTATAAGAAAGAGAAGGCCACCATCATTCGAGAGCTCTATAAAGAGGTTAAAGAAAGAATTGAGAAGCAAAATGCTAAGGTAGCGGAGAAGGTTAATCAACATCAAAAGTCCATGATATTTAAGGAGGGAGATTTGGTTTGGGTCCACCTTCGTAAGGAAAGATTTCCACATCAACGAGACTCGAAGTTAAACCCAAGAGGAGATAGACCTTTTCAAGTGATAAAAAAAATCAATGACAATGTCTACTAGATTGATCTTAAAGATAAGTATGGTGTGAGTACCACTTTTAATGTTTTTGACTTAACTCCTTTTGATGCAAATAATGAGCTTGATTCAGGAACGAATCCTTCAAAAGGAGGAGAAGATGATATGAACCAAGACACCCTTGTGTTACCTCCAGGACCAATCACACGTTCAAGATCTAAGAAACTACAATGAGCATTGAATCCTCACATTCAAGAGGAGGTGAACTCATTTGCAGAGATTCGAACAGCAACAATTGGATTTATAATTGGAATCATTCGACGCTACAAGATGGAACCAATTGAGATTCGAGGACGAATCCTTCAAAAGAAGGAGAGGATGATATGATCCACACAAACATAAAACTATTAATTAGACTTTATTTAATAATTATGATGTATAATAAATAGCTCCGTACATAGTCAATCCTATCTTACTCATATCGAAGACACAGTAGTAAATCCACAAAATCACGGTCTAATCTTTCGCTTAAAATTCAATCCTCAAATCAATCATAAACATAACGAATTTAATCAATAAATTATCCATCAAAATCATCAATTAAAATTCAACTTTAATTCTTTTTATTTTTTACCAATTTTGTCGTTTGAATTCTATTCTGACTCGTTAGACAATCCATGAATTTATTCCAAAGAAAGCTCTAACTAAACCTCAAAACCAAGAATAATCCAATTTACTTTTAATAAATCCTTAATTTAACTTTTAATGGGTATCCCAAAAATCCATAATGAAAATACCCAAAATCTTACCCACAACTCACCGAAAACCAAATCGAATGAAGGAGATCAAATCGATGTGGATGACTGGCTGACGACAACTTTGTACGATAGAGACAAACTGAGGTAAACGGCTAATAATTTGTGACAGTTCGTCAAACAAAGAGAAACGACTACAACGGCTCACTTAGGTTCATGGCAAACAACGACGTGGTGGAGATAGACCGACGCTCATCGAAAACAAGGGTTCGATGGCTGTTCGGGGAGCAGTGGTTGGCGGTCGCGATGAAAACGAAGAGAGTGAGGGGGTGGTGGCCTTACGCACTAGTGAAGGAGAAGGGAAGAGAAAAGAAAAAATATTTTCTTTTCTTTTGTTTTTTTAACCTAGAACGTTTTCTCATAACTCTAATTACTTTATACAATAAATAATAGGTTAAAAATCACATTTGGTCCCTGTACTTTCATAAAAGTAGCATTTTAGTCCTCAATCTTTGAAAATGGTTACGATATAGTCCTTATTGTTAAAATGGTTGTTAAGATCTAACAGAATTATGAGGTTGGTGTCATCTAGGTCCACGTGTTCAACTTTTATTTAGTTGGTTCAAGATTGAGAAGTTTAGAATTGAACCGGTTGAAACCAATATAGATTAAAACGTCGTTTGAAAATTGAGAGATCTAAGACATTTTCTTTACACTAAAATTGGTTCCCAATCGGCGTGCACTTTATTTCTTCCTTTCCTTTTAATCTATTATCATAAAAAAGTGTTTATAGAGAAATAAAAGAGATTTGTTTCAAAATCAATTGCAGAAAATTGCTTGAATCCAAATTTGACGGTGTTATTGGATATTTTTATCTTGTCATTGAGGTTGGTTTCTTATATTTGCTTTTTACCTTGTGCCGAAAGTCAAGTTTTCTAAAGGAGTTTTAGTAATTTTTTCTTTTGGTTTAGTAACCCGCATATGGGAAAGAAAGTAATAAATTAATAATAATTTATTTTTGCATCTTCTGTATATTTTACTAGTTGGATGTTCTTTTCTTTTGTCCTATACAATTTTTTTTTTTTTGTGCTTGCCCCATTCAATTTTTTGTCTCATTCAATTAATATATTTAAATAATATACACTAATATTTTAATTTTATATTATATGTAGGGATGGGGCCACTTGTAGTGGAGGTGCATCATAGTGGCTACTTTACACATGAGCTGTATCTTCGTTACATGAGTGGTATGATCGATCATCATACAAATTTTGATTCAGATTATTGGTCTTTCTTTGAGGTAATCAGTGTTGTCGAATAGTCTGGATACTATGACTATCTAAAGTTTTAGGGTAGGGATCCAACAAAAGAAGTTGGTAGTTTTCGAGGATTAGAGTCTGATAAAGATGTCACGAAGTTAGTTAGTCTTCGAAGTGACGTAATGACATTTGAGATACACATTGAACATGAATGTGAGGATGAAGCAATATTGCTAGACAATGGTGATCAAATGTTACCTTATATGAGTGTGGTTCTAGTGAGCCTAAATTTAAAGATGTTGTAGAAAAGTGACAAATATTTAGGTATTTAAAAAGGGATTTTAAATGAGGTAATTGGGTAATTATGCCTCAATGGCATTTTTGCAAATATGTCCATCTTCTATTTTTTAGGGCTTAAAATTGTGAAAAGAAAAAAACTGAGAAAGGGCCAGCTACATAACACATCTTAAAGAGAGAAAGAGTGTTTTTCTGCAAATATAGAGAGAGAAACATGGTTTTCTTCATTCCAGCGAGCATCGACGACATGGTAGTGTCCGTTTGGAATGGGTATCGACGTCGGCGACAGGTTTTTCGAAGGTTGCAGGTTTCGACAGGCCGTGGGGCTCTCAGATTTGAAGCGTGAGTCTTCGTTTGATGTGGGTTTGGTATTGATTTGTAGTGGATTGCTAAGCACGTGGGTCTTCGGTTAGAGGAGGTGGTTTCGGCGAGTTGGGTCTTGTTTTTCAGAGGCTTTTGTCGGCTCGTGGGTCTCTCAGTTAAATTACAGATTGTTTATCTTGTTGAAATTCTGTAATTTGTACTCTTGATTGCTCTTAATATAATCTCTCCAAGCTGGTTCTCAAAGTTGATGCAGACCAAATTGGTCGAACCACTATATATTGTTGTGTTTTTTGTCCCTATTCTTCATTGCTTGATTATTTGTTCTGCCATTGCGTTCTGTTTTGGAGTTGTGTTCAGTCACCATGACCTACAGAACTATCAACTATATGCATTTTTTGGGAGTTGTGGCAGAGGTCAAAATTAATTCTGAAGTACGACCATCAATTAGTTCAGATGTATCTAGTGATCAGTCACCACTGGTTTCACAAGTATCACAACATCCTGAATTTGATGGTGTACAGTCTCAACAGGAGAGGACTTTGATTGATGAGGGAGCTTCTAGTGAAGGAAGTTCAAGTAAGAATGACCTACAGAACTATCAACTTACTCGTGACAGGGCTCAGAGGGTGAGACATGCTCCTACGAGGATGGTTATGCTAATTTAGTTGCTTATTCTCTTACTTGTGCAGTTGACAGTATTGAAGCAGAGCCTCTCACTTTTGAGGAGGCAATTGCATCTAATTCTAAGGAGCAATGGAAGGATGCTATGGAAGCAGAGTTGTTCTCATTATAGAAGAATCAGACATAGTCATTGGTTCCAAAGCCTCCTAATCAGAAACTTATTCAGCCAAAGTGGATTTACAAAACCAAGCCAGATACAGGAGGTGACAGTAAAGCCTAGGTATAAGGCTAGGTTGGTGGCCAAGGGTTACACACAGAAGGAAGGAGTAGACTTTCATGAGATTTTCTCTCAGGTCATGAGGATTCGTCCATTAGATTAATCTTATCTATTGTTGTTTACTTTGATATGTTTTATTGAATAGATGGACGTCACCACAACATCCATTCATGGAGAATTGGAGGAGGTGATTTACATGGCTTAACCTAAGGGCTATAAGGTGAAGGGTAAGGAAGACATGTTTTGTCGTCTTCACAAGTCCATCTATGGACTGAAGCAATCTCTGAGACAGTGGTATATCAAATTTACCACTTTTATTCTAAAGGAGGGGTTTCACAGAAACTCATATGATGTCTGCATTTACTGGAAACTCTCTAAAAAAGGTACGAATATTTATCTACTATTGCATGATGATATGATACTGGTGTCTAAGGATTATGCTGAAATCTCTGAACTCAAGAGACAGTTGAGTAGTGAGTTTGAGATGAAAGATTTAGGTGAATTGAAAAAGATCCTAGGCATGGATGTCAAAAGAGATTGGAAGAAAGGTTTGTTCATCATTTCGCAGAAGAGTTATGTGCTTAAACTGCTTGAAAAGTACAAGATGTCTAGTTGCAAGGCAGTTTTGACATTCTTAGCATGTCACTTTAGACTTTTTTCGTCTCAGTGTTCTGTTACTAAACAAGAAAAATTAGAGATGTCTAATGTTCCCTATTGTAATACTGTTGGAAGTATAATGTATTTGATGATTTGTACTAGACCTAACTTGGGTTATGTTATGAGTATGATAAGCAGGTTTATGTCAAACCCTGAAAAGGAGCATTGGAATGCAGTTAAATGGGTGCTTCGATACTTGAAAGGTAGTGCCAGTGTATCATTGTGTTGTAGCAGGAATTGTGATAAGTTAGCACTGTTGGAAGGCTTCATAGATGCAGATTAAGCATCAGATCTTGATAAAAGAAGGTCACTATCAGGTCACATTTTTCGCTTGTATGGTAATGTGGTCAGTTGGAAAGTTATTCTACAGTCAGTTCTTGTGTTGTCTACTACTGAGTCAGAGTATATTTCAATTGGTGAAACAGTTAAGGAAGGCAGTGTGGTTGAAAAGAATAGTTGGTGAGTTGTTATCGCAGGAGTTTATTCCTATCATCCGTTGTGATAGCCAGAGTGTACCATTGTGTTTTAGCAGGGATTGTGATAAGTTAGCACTGTTGGAAGGCTTCACAGATGCAGATTATGCATCAGATCTTGATAAAATAAGGTCTCTATCAGGTCACATTTTTCGCTTGTATGGTAATGTGGTCAGTTGGAAAGTTATTCTACAGTCAGTTGTTGTGTTGTCTACTACTGAGTCAGAGTATATTTCAGTTGGTGAAACAGTTAAGGAAGGTAGTGTGGTTGAAAAGAATGTTGGTGAGTTGTTATCGTAGGAGTTTATTCCTATCATCCATTGTGATAGCCAGAGTGCCATTCATCTTGCGAAGAATTCATCTCATCACGAACGATCTAAGTATATCGATGTCAAATTTCATTATATCAGGAAGGTTGTTGCTCAGAAAGATGTTGAACTTGTCAATGTTCGTACAATTCTTCCAGCTCATCGGTTTAAATACCTATTAGATGAGTTGAATGTTAAATTTGGATGATATGGTGATAGGAGAATCAGTTTGGTGTCTTAAATAGTTTCTCATGAGGGAGATTTGTAGAAAAGTGACAAATATTTAAGTATTTAAAAAGGGATTTTAAATGAGGGCAGTTGAGTAATTATGCCTTAATGGCATTTTTGCAAATATGTCCATCTTCTATCTTTTAGGGCTCAAAATTGTGAAAAGAAAAAAAAAAAAAAGGGGCAGCCGCTTTACACATCTTAGAGACAGAAAGAGTGTTTTTTTGCAAATCTAGAAAGAGAAACGTGGTTTTCTTCATTTCGACGAGGATTGACAACGTTGTAGTGTCCATTTGGAGTGGGTGTCGACGTCGTCGACAGGTTTTTTGAAGGCTACGGGTTTCGGCAGGCCATGGGGGTCTCAAATTTAAAGTGTGAGTCTTCGTTTGACGTGGGTTTGGTATTGATTTGCAGTGGGTTGCTAAGCACGTGGGTCTTCGGTTAAAGGAGGCGATTTCGACGGGTTGGGTCTTGTTTTTCAGAGGCTTTTGTTAGCGCGTGGGTCTCTCAGTTTCTTGGATGTTTGTTCGACGATATAGTCGGGTTTGAGTAGATAAATTACAGATTGTTTATCTTGTTGAAATTCTGTAATTTGTACTCTTGATTGCTCTTAATATAATCTCTCCAAAGTGGTTCTCAAAGTGGATGTAGACCAATTGGTCGAACCACTATATATCGTTGTGTTTTTTGTCTCTATTCTTCATCGCTTGAATTGTTTGTTTTGGTCATTGCGTTTTGTTTTAGGAGTTGTGTTCTTGATAATTAGTTCGTAATTTTTACAGATGTCAATCATATGATTTCTAATATAAATGTTGATGAAGGTGTAGAAGGTGTAGATGGTACTTCAAAATCATTTGAGATTATAAAAATAAATGAAAATTTTGAGAATGAAGTAGGAAGTGGCATTGGCTCTAGTAAACTTATCTCATTGAAAGATTCTTCTGACGCAGAAGACGATGGGAGGCCACAATTTGAATTAGGCATGCTATTCAACTCATTAAGAGAGTTTGAGAATGTGGTAGATGATTATGCTGTGAACAGAGGATGGCAAATACGATTTGTGAAAAATGATAAGAAGAGAGTTAGAGTCAAATGCATGGTTGGTTGTAAATGGTTGGCTTATGTTGTCAAGGTACAAGAAGAGATGACTTTTCAATTAAAAACCTTTGTTGATGAACACTCTTGTAGTAGATGCTTTAATAATCTCTGTTTAACATCTAGGTGGCTAAGCAAGCAAATAACAAATGATATTAAGGAACAACCAAACATGAGATTGAGTGTCATCCAAGAAAAGGTACAATGAAAGTACAGTTCACAAATTAATAAAGTGAAAGCATCTAGAGCAAGAAAATTAGCTTTAGATATGGTGAATGGATCACACAAAGAGCAATACAGCAAGTTGTGGGAGTGTTGCGAGGAGATACGTACTACGTAGATCCAATCCCAGAGGTAGCACTCCATTGAACTTGCATGTATGTCAGGAATAGAAGGAGATTGATAGTCAACCAATTAGTAGAATTAGATTATTTAATACCTTTCAGCGATTGTATATTTGTTTTGATGGATGTCGACGTGGTTTCATTGCTGGTTGTAGGCCATTTATTGGATTAGATATTTGTCATCTAAAAGGCCCATAAGGAGGTCTACTAATTTCAGCTATTGGAATAGATCCTAATGATCTATATTTTCCTTTAGCCTTTGTAGTGGTTGAAGCTGTAACGCCCCAAATTTCCAAACCAAACCCGACCGTTACTTAATTAAAACAAGTGAAAATCAAGTTTAAAAGACAAAAGTATAACAGAACAACTGCTTTTAATTAATCAAAACAAAGTTTTAAAACAAGTTCCAAAACAAAAACTTTAACATAAAAGTAAATGGAAAAATACCTAAACGAGATCCTTAAAATAGTTTTCTAAACCAAATAATTATGACAAATAAAAATAAAATAGTTCAACCATAAAAATGCCAAAATATCGTAAGCGAAAGCAAAAAGATCTCTCGGTCCTCTCCAATATGGTCACTGGTTCATCTTGTCTCTCGTCGGTCCCTTCTTACCTTTGCCTGAAATACAACATAGAAAGGATAAGTATAAAATATACCCAGTAAGGAACCCACTACTGATCCCACCAGGTGACTGTTAATTCTCTCTAATAACCCGTACTTTACGACACACAGTCAAATAGTTTAGTAGGAACGGTTATGTTGGAACAATACGCCACACAGACTTGTTAACTGGCCCTGTCAGAGCAATACGCCACACAGGCTTGCTAAATGACCCTATCGGAACAATACGCCACACAGATTTGTTAGCCGACCCTAGCGACAATACGCCACACAGGCTTGCCACACCGTCCCACCACCAAGTACAAATCATTAGGTACAGTTAACAGACACCATATCCAACAATCAATTCAATAAACATAATGATCACAACATGTTTAATCCTCATACATCAGCTAACACAATTCAAACTCACAACAGGTCATGTATAATCCAAACAACACATATACAAGAACCCGAAGTTAACACCACAATATAGATAAAATAACCATCTTCCACACCTTATTCGCCAAGGCGCAGATTCAGTAGAAGTATTTCTTACCTCGAATCACACAAATTCCCTTAAATGAAGTAGCCTCCAATAGACCCTAAACCCACAAGAACTTTAATTAATAATTTCTTCCCATAAAGAATTATTAATTAATTTTAACCATCAATAGCCATTTCAAAACTCACCAACTAAGACGAAAACCAAGACGATCGCACCACAAACACCTCCGATCGAAAACTTCAATTTGAACCTTCAAACAATGGAGAAACATTCAATTTAATCCAAGCAAAAATCCGCAATTAACTTCATTGGGTACTTTAAAACCCAAATTAAATTCATCCTAGACCTTACCAAACACACCAACAAACAGAAGCGGCAGCGACGACAGAAGGTGATGGAAAATAAATCTTGCACGCGGCTTGGGAAGACGGATCTGACGCGCAGAGAAACGGCGAAGCTGAGAGTCTGACGAAGCGGGGCGTTGGCTCGATCGAACCCAGATCCGACGTGCAAGATTGAAGACCGGCTCGGACAAGGACGCGGCTTGCAGATCGAAGCGGCACGACTTCTAGACTAGCGTCAGATCTGAAGTGGCTTGGCTTGGCTCTCGGCTGCGTGAGAGCTACGGCCGACGGCGTGGCGTGGCGCTGCTGCTTGGCGTCGCTGGTGGCGCTTGACGGAGAAGGGAAAGAAGTTGCGGCAGCGACGTACTACGACAGTGAGGGGGCGGCGACTAGGGTTTGGGAATGAGTTAGAATATGAAGATGCAAAACCTTATTCCATTAATTTAAAAGAAAAAGAAATAATATTAAAATTAATATTATATTATTATATCTTTTCCTTTTTCTTCCAAAAAAAAAATTAAATCCAAGATTCTCTCTCCCATAAACATTCTTTCTCTTTCTCATTTAAACCCAAATAAACAAAACCACAACAATTAATAAAATTATTCCAACAATTAAGTGCAAAATAAACATCCCAAAATTAAAATTTAGCAACAACAATACGATAATTGATAAATAAAATTAAGAATTACCTTAAAATTTGGGATGTTACAGTATTCCCTTCTTAAGAAGCTTTCGTCCTCGAAAGCTCTAATCCTCGAACAACTTCGGGTATCGAGCTCTCATGTCGTCCTTCCGCTCCCACGTAATTTCTTCCACTTGTTGATTTCGCCATAAAACCTTTACCAAGGAATGCTACTATTGTGCAACGTCTTCACCTCCCTTGCCAAAATTTCCACTAGTTGCTCCTCGTAGCTCAAATTATCATTGAACTCCAGGGGCTCATAATCGATGACATGCGACGGGTCTGTCACATACTTCCTCAACATCAAAACATGAAAAACGTCATGAACTGCAGAGACGGATGGTGGTAGCGCTAACCGGTATGCCACAGAACCAATTCTCTCCAGAATCTCAAAAGGCCCAATAAAGCGGGGACTCAACTTCCCCTTCTTTGCAAATCTCAAAACACCCCTCATAGGTGCCACCTTCAAGAACAACTTATCTTCCACCTCGAATTCCAGATCTTTCTGTCTCACCTCTGCATAACTTTTTTGTCTACTCTGAGCTGTTTTCATGCGGGCTCTAATCTGCTGAATAGCTTCATTCGTAGACCGCACCAACTCAGGACCAATCAATCTCTGCTCCCTAACCTCATTCCAGCACACAAGAGACCTACAATACTTACCATACAAGGCTTCAAATGGTGCCATGCCAATGGTAGCCTGGTAACTGTTGTTGTAAGCAAACTCCATCAAATGGAGGTAAGAGTCTTAACTCCCAGAAAACTCTAGTGCACAAGCTCTCAGCATATCCTCTAATGTCTGGTTCAAACGCTCAGTTTGACCATCAGTTTGTGGGTGAAAAACGGTACTGAAATCCAACCGGGTACCCAAGGCATTCTAGATACCTTTTCAGAAATTAGAGGTGAAACAGGCATCCCTGTCAGAAACAATCAACACAGGAACTCCGTGCAACCTTACCACCTCCTTCAGGTACAACTGAGCCCACTTATTCGCTGTATACGAGATCTACCTGGAATAAAATGTGCTGACTTGGTGAGTCTATCCACAATAACCCAAATCACAGTATGGCCCTTCGGGGTCTTAGGCAACCCTGTGATGAAATCCATCGCTATGTTCTCCCACTTCCACTCTGGAACTCCAAGAGGTTGTAACAAGCCCGCTGGCTTCTGTCTTGGTGCTTTCACCTGCTGACACACCAGACATTTGCTAACAAAGTCTGCTACCCCTCTCTTCATATTAGGCCAACAGTAAAAACGCTTTAAGTCCTGGTACATCTTGGTACTACCAGGATGCATAACAAAAGGAGAGTTATGAGCTTCAGACAACAAGTCCCTCTTAACTTCATTGTCTACTGAAACACATAAGCGTTTCTCAAACAGAAGACCATCATAAGAGGAAACAGAAAAACCCTCAGTTTGACCTGCCTCTGTTAGGTGGCGCTTCAAACTCAGATACTGGTCACTACCTTGAGCCTCAATAATTCTCTGTCTCAACGTCGGTTGCACCTTCAACTGTGCTAACTGTGAGGTTACTTCCTCCACTTCAACTGCAATATCGGCTCGCTCGAGGTCCTGGTGCAACTGAGTTTGCCTGGTAATAAGAGCTACTGAATGGGCTACCTTTCTGCTCAAGGCATCAGCTACCACATTTGCCTTACCCGGATGGTATAAAATCTCACAGTCATAATCCTTCACCAACTCCAGCCACCTACGTTGTCTCATATTCAACTCCTTCTAGGTGAAGAAGTATTTGAGACACTTGTGGTCGGTGAAGATCTGTATCTTTTCCCCATACAAATAATGTCTCCAAATCTTCAGTGCAAAAACCACTGCATCTAACTCAAGATCATCGGTGGGATAATTCTGCTCATGAACTTTCAACTGACGAGACGTATAAGCAACTACCTTCTCGTGCTGCATCAACACACAACCCAACCCTTTCTTTGAAGCATCACTATACATCACAAAGCCTCCTAAACCATCCGGCACTATCAGGACAGGCGTAGTAACAAGTTTCTACTTCAGCTTCTGAAAACTACTCTCACAAGCCTTTCTCCACTCAAACGAAACTCTCTTCCTGGTCAATTGAGTCAAAGGAGAATCGAAGCGGAAAAAATCCTCCACAAAACGTCGGTAAGAACCTACTAAACTGAAAAAGCTTCGAACCTCCGTAACAATAGAAGGTCGAGGCCAACTGGTAACTACTTCAATCTTGACAGGATCCACTGAAACTCCTTCTCTAGATACGACATGACTAAGGAAAGATACCTGCTTCAGCCAAAATTCGCACTTGGAAAACTTGGTATAAAGCTCATTCAATCTCAGAGTCTTCAAAACCTTCCTCAAATGCTCCTCATGTTCTGCCTCTGTCTTGGAATAAACCAAGATATGATCAATAAACACAATCACAAAGGTGTTAAGAAAATCCTTGAACACCCTATTCATCAAGTCCATAAGCACTGTAGGAGCATTGGTCAGCCCGAACGACATCACTATGAACTCATAATATCCATATCTCGAACGCAAGACAGTCTTGGAAATATCATTCTCCCTTATTCTCAACTGATGGTAGCCTGAACGAAGATCAAACTTCGAGAAAACTGTAGCTCCCTGTAACTGATCAAACAAATCATCAATTCTGGACAACGGATACTTGTTCTTGATTGTTACTTTATTCAGCTCTCTGTAATCAATGCACAGACGCATAGACCCATTCTTCTTCTTGACAAACAAAACTGGTGCACCCCAAGGTGACACACTCGGTCTGATGAAACCTTTATCAAACAACTCCTGCAACTGCAGCTTCAGCTTTTTCAACTCAGCTGGAGCCATTCTGTACAAAGCTTTAGATATAGGTTTAGTACCCGACTCTAGCTCAATAGCAAAATCCACGTCCCTCTCAGGCAGCAAACTCGGAAGGTCTTCAGGAAACACATCAGGGTAATCTCTCACCACAGGCTCAGACGACAAGGAAACCTCGGCTTCCCTGGTGTCCACCAACTAGCCAAGATACTCCAAGTACCTTGATTTAACAGCTTACTGGCTTTCATAGCTGAAATCACCTTGGACAATACCACAGTTCCTGTCCCTTTGAATTTAAAACTTGCCTCATTAGAAGGGTTAAAGACCACCTCCTTACGAGCACAATCTATACTAGCATGATTAGCAGCCAGCCAATCCATGCCTAATATCACGTCAAAATCTTGCATATTCAGTACTAACAAGGTTACATCTAGCACATGACCCACTATCTCTATCTGACATGACTTAACTTTCTTCTCAGACAACATAATTTCTCAAGATGGAGTAGTCACAGACAAAACAAAATCAAAAGGTTCAACCTTCAAATATGCATGCTCCACAAAGACTAAATATATAAAAGAATGGGAGGATCCAGAATTAAAAAGCACAAAAGCATAATGCCCCAAGATTGGGAGCGTACCTGTCACCATGGTGCCTGCCCTCTCTGCCTCTTGCCAGTTGGTGGCAAAAACTCGGTCCTGCTGCCTATTTCCACCTCCCTAGGATGTACTAGCTGGCTGATTTCTGGCGGCTTTCGAAGAATTATTAGGGCAACTGTCAGCCATGTGCCCTAGTTGCTTACATGCGAAACAAACCTTAGCCCCCATCCAGCATGGACCCATGTGCATTTTCCCACACCTACGGAAAGACGGTGCCTCTCTCACGGTAGCACCGGCCTCTACAAACTGCTCTAATAGTGATCTAGTGCTTCTCTGGTCCTCGGACTCTTTCATGGAACTTCTGTTGGCTTGTTCTCAGTCTTCCTCTTCTATCCCAAGGAGGGTTCCTTCTCAGATGGCTTCTTTGGAACTTCATCATCTCGATCACTGGCATTAATTTCATGGCACAGGGCTTCTGCCTGAGTGGAAGGGTTAAATGATCTGACAAAGTCTCGGATGTCCTTCCTCAGGCCTATCACAAACCTCTCAGCACGGGCCACCTCAGTTGCAACCAACTCTGGGGCAAAGCGAGACAACATGTCGAACCTCCACTAACATTTGTCCTTGCTTCAGATCTAAGAACTCCTGACACTTAGCGTTACGATGGTTAGCAGAGAAGAACTTCTCATAGAAACATACCTTAAACTGATCCCAAGTAATATTACAAAGATTTTCGCCCAATCTCCTCACAACAGACTTCCATCAGACAATGGCCTAGTCCTTGAGCATAAACGCTGCACATTGGATTTTCTGGTTGTTCGGACAGTTCATATAACGGAAAAAATCCTCGATCGATGATAACCATAATTCTGCTGCCGAGGGGTCTTTCAGTGACCCCTCAAACGTTGCAGGATCATACTTTTAAAAATCTCTCAGGTGCTTTGCCTCTGCCGACAGGCGGTCTGACAGGTCCTCAGATACTACTGGTGCAGCCTGATCTGGGATAGGTGCGATTGGGACAAGTGCGGCCGGCTGAAACTGTGCCAAAGCTGTCGCCACGGTCGTTGCAATAGTTTGCCCCAACTAAGCTGTTAGAGCAGCCAGGTCGGCTTGTGTAACAGGTGCGATGGGGTCCACAACTGGCTTGACAGGTTGACCTCGACCTACTCCTCGTCCATCCCGTCCATCCAGTCCATCTCTTCTAGCACCTCGACGCGACAACATTTTCTAAAATCATTACCACGTCATAAGAACAGGTCTACCAAGAATCCATGTTATTTCCAGTTTATAGGCAATAAATAAGCATAACTAAAAGTTTACTAAAGAAAATGTACCTGGCGAGAACAAATGAATCATAGTGACCATAGGGACCAAAACCATAAACTTACATCGTAAGTCAATCTACAGCGGAAGCGTGGTGGACATGTAAGGCCCCGAGTTTAGGAGAAGGACATGAATGAACCGATACCACATCTGAATGAGAGGGATCCTAAGGACATGAAAGTAGGGTTAAAAAAGGCTTAAAAAGAAATGAAAGTTACTACCTATACCAACAAGGTATACCTTCCTTTTCGGTGGCTTAATCATAAGAACTTCACAGTTAATCCTGCTTAGCTTGGAAAAATTCTATGTTGGGTGACCTCCTAGAAATTTTCCTAGGATGCATGTGAGTGAGGACAAAGCATGCTGAAAAGACCTGTGTTGGTTTGTTTGGACAACTTTCACCCTAATAAGTCTTTAACACAAGTAAGGATCATATGGATGATGTTGCCAGGTCGCGGGGGATGCATAACAATGTCGGGGTTGTTAGGGGCTAAAACTAAATTTCGAGTCTTGATCTGAATCCTGGGCTTGGGGCGTTACAGATGATATCAGAACAGAACCTCTCCCAGTAAAATGTGGTTTAGGAACGAACCAAGTGGAAGCTGGTGGGCATGTAATGCCCCGAGTTTAGGAGGAGGACATGAATGAACCGATACCACATCTAAATGAGAGGGATCCTAAGGACATGAAAGTAAGGTTAAAAAAGGCTTAAAAAGAAATGAAAGTTACTACCTATACCAACAAGGTATACCTTTCTTTTCGGTGGCTTAATTATAAGAACTTCACAGTTAAGTGTGCTTAGCTTGGAAAAATTCGATGTTGCTAGGTCGCAAGAGATGCAGGGAAATGTTGGGGCCGTTAGGGGCTGAAACCGAATTCGGAGTCCTGGTTCGAATCTTGGGCCTGGAGCGTTACAGAAGCAGAGACTAAGAACTCGTGGACATAGTTTTTGACTAAATTACGTGTTGATGTTGGGAATGAAAAAGTCACTTTTATATCTGATCAACAAAAGGTATCTAAACCAATAAATTGCTTATTGACTTATATTTTGTTGTTTCTTTACATATTCATGACATGTTTATTTTACTTGTGTTTTCCAGGGTTTAGTGCTAACCTTCAATGAATTAGTCCCAAACTCAGAACATAGCTTTTGTGTGAGACACATTTATAGCAACATGAAGAAGAGATTTTCAAGAAAGCAATTGAAAGAGCTTTTTTTGGCGAGCAGCCAATGCAACTTATTATCAGCAATGGGAGAGAGAGATGCAAGAAATGAAGAAGGTGGATGAAGCTACATACAAGTGGATGTTGGGCTTCCCACGTGAGAAATTGAGTAAGCATGCCTTTAGTTGTGCATCTGAATGTGATAATTTGGTTAGTAATTTATTTGAGGTATTTAATGCTACAATCCTAGAAGCTAGAGACAAACCAATTATTTCTTTATGTGAATCGATTAAAACTTATCTAATGAGAAGATTTCAAACCAATAGACATAAAATAGAAAAGTTTGAAGGGGAGGAATATCGCATAATTTATATAAAAAAAAATTGAAAGTGAGAAACTGCGAAGTAGGAATTGGTTACCTACATGGGCTGGTGACATGAAATTTAAGGCTAAGGGATGGTTGGAAAAGGTTTGTTGTAGACCTCAATGCAAAAATTTGTAGTTGTAGACAATGGGACCTCAAAGGACTACCATGTGAACATGCTATTAGCTGTATTTTTTTATAAAGGGTACAAAGTTAAGGCATATGTTGATGATGTTATAAAAAGAAGGCATACATTGTTTGTTACGATCCTCTTATTTATTCAAGCAATGGTTCAAACTTGTGGTCAAGTACAAATTTCAATATTATCAATCCCTTTCATCTAATAAGAGCTCTCGGTAGGCTAAAGAAATTAAGAAGGAGAGAGTCAGATGAATCGAGAAAAAGTAACACAATTGGTAAGAAGCGTTTATCTATGAAATGCAGTGTATGTAAACAATATGGCCCCAACAAAAGAAATTGTAAAAGGCTATGCAATAAGAAAACTAGTCATCAGCCACATCTTAGTCAGTCAAAATGACTATTGACTTGAATTTTTTTAGATTATATCTTAAACACATATTTTTCTTACTTCTTCAAAATTTTGCAGATCATCCCAAACAATTCAGAACAATGGATGACCAAAGTTATCAGTAAAAGTTGGAAAGAAGACTGAAAAATGTTTTCTGAGGCTAAATTTGTTAGAGATTAGATTTGTTTTGTTAAAGAAACTAGATTTTGTAAGGAGTATTTTTGCGATCTTTCTTCCTTAGAGAAAAGGGAGAAAATCAATATTGATGTTGATGACATCTTTGCATCTTATGCGCTGTTATTTTATTTGGTGTTTTGTTATGTATTGATTTGATTTCTAATATTGGAGATGTAGCATTTGGATCAAACAACAAATCTCTATTGTACTCTGTTCTTTGGTAAAAAGGTTTCAACCTTTAAAATACTGTTAGTTTCTATAGCTTTTTATTCTCCAGTATTTCTTTTTGGTCATATAGACACAACAATTATGCTACAAGCAATGAACAAACATAATAATTTAAATTGAAAAAATTTTAAATTACATATACAAGCTTAGTAAAACCAATTTATCGCCTTATTTTAATATTGTGGCCAATAATCAAGATAGTTAGATTATATTTATAATTTTGAAGGGTACATATAGTTTTAATTTATAAAATAGAACAACTAACAAATTATTTAAATGAGAAACATGATCTATTCCTACCGAAATCAAATAACTATGTTGTAAATACAATATTTAAGATCAATCCGAAAGAGAGATGATTGTGCAATTTTCTTTGTCTTTACATAATCGTGGAATTGTTCAATTTTGTGGTCGAGAGAAGGCATTGGACAAAGTAAGTAGGTATCTTAAACCCATTGTTGTTTAGATACAAATTTTGTACGGTAGCGAAAAATAGAGAGATATCGAGTCCGATAACTTATAATCAGTTTTAATAAAATCCTTCAATACCACTATCCATTCTTTTAGCTCGACTGCAAAATGCAACACATAAAGCAGTCAAAATAGCTCTTTTACAATCTACAAATACCAAATTTGTTGGCATTAACACTTTCTATAAATCATAACAACATTGAAAACATTAAATTTCCTCCTTTGAAAACTAAAAACAACACTGATGGATACTCAAAATAATGGAGTTCTTAAGTATTTTAATATTCTCATTCCCCAGCAGAAGAACTCCAACACAAATTCATTCAATTATGGTGGTGATTGAAACGTGATTCACCGATTCCATATTGGCAGAGATGAGGTTGCATTGCAATCGGACATAAATGATTGAAAATTTAACTTTCTGCACAAGATAAAAATAATAATAAATCGACCCAAGCTTGAAGCAACCCTAAAAGAAGTTGTACACATGGATTCTAGATGGCAACCACCTCATACTTTTATTAGATCTTAACTGTTACTTGAACGGTAGCTAAATCGTTATCATTTCTAAAGTACATGGACTATAATTTTACTTTTTAAAGTTTAGGTTCCAAATTGTTACTTTTGTGAAAAGATAGAGACTAAATGTGATCTTTTATTTAATAATAGTTTATTATTATTTATTTTATTTTCCTAAAACAAATATATATACATATATATATATATATGTATGTATGTATAATTACTTAACCCAAATTTCACCGAATCAAATTTTTTTTCTTCTAAACTTGCAAATTAAATTAATTAACATTCATAACAACTTGATCTTAATTAATCAATCTATACACTTAATTAATTCAAGATAATTAAAATAAAATTACTTCAAATTGAATTGTTACATTTAAAGTCGCTGTAAAACATATTTTTAGTAAGTTAAAATCAATTTTGATTGTATAAAAATAACATTTAAAAATGTGAAAATGATAATTGTGTCGATCTGCCGAGGTTGTGAGGACTCTCAGCCACACGGGTAGTTTATTATGCTCATAAAACAATAAAATGATTTAAAATGGCTAGAAACATGTTTATTAGTGATATTGAACATGAAAAAATTGATTTTAACTTTTTTAGTCACTAACCTCCTTTTTTTTAAAATGGATTTAATTTTTTTATTGTTTCAAGAAATTATAAAATAGGGACATTTTTAAATATAGTAAAATAAACAAGAAGTCTATTGTGTCTATCATTGAAATAATCTGAAATTTTGCTATATTTTGTAAATATTTTCAGTAATTTTATACTTTATAATAATTTTTCTATAAAATATATTAATTTAATTTTCTAAATATGGAAAAATATTTTAATTTTTATTATAATGTTAAAATAATAATATATGGGAAATGAGATGGCAACTCTAAATTTGTTATTATTATAATTATAAAGATGCTTGAAGTGGTGAAGGACAAAAGTGGTGTTTTGTTTTGAATTTTTTGGTATTTTTAGAGCTTTCTTAAACTTATAAGGAATGTAATAAAAGGTTCCAAAACAAATTTGTTGTTTTCTATAATAACATCACATCAAATTCAAATTAAAACTGCTTTTCCATTATGCCTTACTTCAAATTATTTCTAAATACAAAATATATATAATTAAAAATAACTCAAAAACAAAGACCCATAACAAATTATAAGAATTGTTTTTTAAAAAAAAAAAACATAAGTTAAAAATAATCTCAAAATTTATTTCAAAATCATCATTTTTATTTTCTTGATATTTCCTTTCAATTAAATTTTTAATTTATTTTAATTTATTGTACTCTAAATAAATATATTTTTGATAATGGTTCTTTTTTTAGCTTGAGTTCACTTAACAATTAAATTTAAAACAAATAATTTTGTTTGGATTAAAGTGTCCATTAATATTCTTTGAGAACGGTTTCTGTTTTGGTTTCAATAATTTCAAACGAAAATATTCACAAATCTTAAATTTTATATTTTATACCTAATTTCTCACCTTCAATTGATAGTACAAATATTACACTACTATATATATTCTTCAAATTTTTGAACATATTCCCATAATATATATATATATATATATATATATAAAACTTATTGTTTCACATAAATTCATTTTTGTCTAAACACTTGAGATAAAAACAATTCAGAATATACTTCAAAAGCTATTTTTTGTGCAGATTACTCCAAAAAAAATTCTTCAAAATGACTTATTTTTTAAATTAAACTCTTGAAAATGTATTTCAAACTCACTCAAACGTTCTTAAATGCCCTATTGAAATAACAAACAACAAATAGAAATAATATAGTAAAATTTCCTAATATTTTGAAAATGTAAAAAATAGAAATTCCGTAGGCAAATATGGGAATGTAGTACATTTTTGGTTTTACTAATTTAAAGCACAATTTAATTTACGTTACATAATGATAAGTATGATTACAAAATTACAAAATAAAACACAATTTAATGCATGCCCCTAAAAAATTATATTAAATTTTGAGACAACAGTCCACCGGAAACGAATATTCACTGACCGGTCTTCTTCTAGGTTTTCTCACCTACTTTCCCTCCTCCTTCTCTCCGTTCATCTTCTCCATCAAACCCCTAAATTTCAACCACCGGAAAAAAGAACAAAAAAAATCTCATTTTGAACTTTTCTTACCACAACCCAACAATTCGGCGCAGCAACCGATTATTACAACCAACAAACGAGGTAATAATTTCCTCTGGCGCTCTGATTTTGTCTTATTGCTATGGTATATGTGATGTGTTGATGAGAACTTTCTATTTCCAGACAACCCATTTGATTTTGCGAAGTGGGAAAATTTGGAAATAGTTTCTTGTGGTTTAACTTTGGAAGGCATTTTAGGTATAAGAGTTTGATGTTGGCACTATGCATTCAAGATTAGTGGTTATGGAGGACAGCAAGGATTTTGGCTCTGTAGTTAGAATTAATCAGATGAGATATTATCCTTCAATGAGGATTCTTCAATTCTTCTTGATGTTTATAGTATTGGGTCTTGGTGTTTCGATTATTAGTATGAATACCATTAGATATTTTGGAGTTCGAAGTGCTGCCCCTGTAGTACCATCCGTGAGTATTGTTCAGCCTCGCTTGGAAGAGCCAAGTGGCAATGGCATAAATAGTTGGATTAAGCCTCCTTCAGATCTTCTTCACAGCATGAGTGATCAAGAGCTATTATGGCGAGCTTCCTTTGTTCCTCAAGTAAAAGAGTATCCCTTCAAGAGAGTTCGCAAGATTGCCTTTATGTTTTTGACGAAAGGGCCCTTGCCTATGGCTCCTCTTTGGCAACGGTTCTTCAAGGGTCATGAAGGGCTTTATTCCATTTATGTTCATACTGCGCCATCATACATTGCTGACTTCCCACCTTCATCTGTGTTTTATAGAAGACAGATCCCAAGTCAGGTACTAGCAATTGCTTTCTTCTTCTACTTTCTTAGAGAAAAAGTAAATTTTTCTATATTGTTCCTCTTTTATGCCCTTTCTTTATTATTATTTATTTATTTCATCAAAAGGAAAGAAATGACTGAAAGCTGAATATTTTTGTGGATATTCTTTAATCGTTTATTTTGTTGGAATGTAGATGGTGATTTGTAATAAAGCTCATGGAGTAGTATTCATGTAGGCTTGTTTATCACTTGCCCTTTGGCCTCTTAGTATGCATGTTTGTCTTAATTGATCCATTGCTTTGCATAACAACATCAAGAGTTTTCTTTCTTTGGAGGGCTTCCTTTGTTGAAGGTGTTGCGACTTAATTTTCATTCCATTGTTTGGTTAGAGAGAAACCATGAAAATTTTCTTGAGAAAGAAGAAACTTTTTTGAGCTTGTAAGATGATCATATTGTTTTCGTAGCTAAGTGATGCAGCGAGAATTATCCTATGATTCTCCTCATCATTACTATCACACCTCACCAATATTTGTGTAGGATAATTAGTATATTGAAGTTTAATATTTGTATGGTTGTTAATTTTGATTAATCAGTGTTTAATTAGTATTTTAGAAGTAATTAGTTAATTAGACTTATTTCCTTGTAAGACTATAAATAGCCAATTTAGGGTTGTAAGAAAAAGCTTTTGATCATCATTTTAATGAGAGCTTGAGTTCTTGGAGAGTGCTCTCTCAACCTTTAGGGTTTGATTTCCCCTGTATGACTATTTCTAAAAAAGAACACCTTTAGGGATGGATTTCCCTTGTTTGGCCATGCTTTGGCCTATGTATCTTTTTCTGCTGCATCACTTAGTCTTGGTCTAAATTGTCTCAAGTTTGTAGAAAATAGAAATACACCAAATTGTTAATTTAAGATTCATTTCACACTCTTGGCTGATCCTTTTGCTGTTGGAGAATATTGAATTGAATGCATTTTCATTTCAACTTATTATATAGGAGTGACCTCGTAGTGAACCTTTTGATTGGAATTTTCTTTTCAACTTATCATAACAACCATTTTGCGTGTTTTCTTGCCAAAGAAATTTTTTTTCACGTACTACTTTCATTCTGTTGTCGAATTGAGGATACTCACATGGTCTGGTTTTTATCCGAGTAGGTTGCAAAGTGGGGCGAGATGAATATGTGTGATGCTGAGAGGAGACTGCTAGCTAATGCATTGCTTGACATCTCCAACGAGTGGTTCATTCTCCTGTCCGAGGCTTGTGTCCCTCTCCACAGCTTTCCTACAGTCTACCACTACATTGCAAGATCCCGCTACAGCTTTGTAGATTCGTTCGACGAGCAAGGACCCTATGGAAGAGGACGTTACAATAGGAAGATGGCACCTGAGATTAACATCACTGACTGGCGCAAAGGTTATCAATGGTTCGAAGTCAATCGCGAACTTGCAGTGAAGATAGTTAAAGATAACACGTACTACCCTTTGTTTAAAGAGTTTTGCAGACCAGCTTGTTATGTCGACGAACACTACTTCCAAACAATGTTGAGCATTGAATCGCCAAATCTTTTGGCAAACAGAAGCCTTACTTTTGTGGACTGGTCGAGAGGTGGTGCTCATCCTGCTACATTTGGGAAGTATGATATCACAGAAGAGTTTTTCAAGAAACTTTTTGAAAGCAAGAGATGTCTTTACAATGATCAACCTTCTTCTCTTTGTTTCCTTTTTGCTAGAAAATTTGCTCCAAGTGCCTTGGATCGTTTGTTAGAAGTAGCTCAAAAAGTTATGGGGTTTTGACAAAATCTAGGCTTCATAAATGTTTCATTTTTATAGGGTTCTAATGGAATTTATCATAAATCTTAGTTAGTCTCTCTCTTTTTCTATTCTTTTAGTTATACTAATCAAACATAATACCATTAGATATTAGAGTATAGATGCCATTTTCCATTTAAAAAAAGAAAAGAACAAATTGCAAAAAACTACCCTCAAAGTATGGTGGTAGTTGCAATTATACTCTTAAGCTTTAAAGAGTACCAATAGGACCCTTAAACTTCTAAAAGTGTTAAAATTAGGCCTTTAAACTTACAATAATAGTAAAAATTGAATTTACAAATGATAAAAATTGAACATTTCCTTCAAACTTATAGAATTATTACAATTTATACAATTATGTGAATTTGAGAGTCCAATTTTAACATTTGGATAAGATTGAGGGTTCAATTTTTAAATATAAAAATTTAAAGATATAATTACAATTACTATCATATTTTAAAGGTGAAATTAGCAATTGTGAAAAATAGTGTCTGCTCCCTGATTTTGATTGTGTGTGAGTGTATATATACATGTGGAGGTGCAAAGAAGCTTAATAGTTTTTAGAGATGATTTGATGATGCATTCACCATCAAAAGGAATATTATAATATTTGGTAGTAGTTAGGTAAGAATTTGGTTTTGGTACAAGGTTCTTCGAATACGGGCCTGCAATATAAAAGAATGTGAAAGTGGAAAGCTATTATTCTCAGCTTTTGCTTTAATAAAATTAAAAGAGGGGAAATTATGGTCGTTGTCCCATCAACTATTATTCATTTTACACTTCTTTTTTTTTTTTTTTTTTTTTTACTATAAGGAGATCAAACCTTCCATCATCTCTAAGGAAAAAATCATGTTAATTATCGTGAAAAGGAAAAAACATTTCAGCCATTTTACATGATTATTCTTTACCAAGATCGGCCAATCATTCAAACCCAATATAATATTAACATACTTTGTTAGTCAGAAGAAATCTTTTAAACGTGAATCTTCACAGTATCTCATTTACATACTGCATATCTATCTCCAAGAATTGGAGGAATACAAGACTTCTCGTGCCCATGATCATGGTTATTTGTAAGAGAAATCTATCACAAGAAAAGGAAAGGTGCGAAGGCTTCACTTTCTTGGAACATTTGGGCTGATTGATTTCTGGTAGGTACAATAAGATGAAGCTTAAATGGAAAGAACAGAATACAGATGTTGTGGTAAGGGATTGACGTTAAGTAGCAGCTCAATGAGATTTTGATTATGTTTTATACCCCTTTAACCTGATCCAAACATATGATCGAGCAGGTCGATAGGCAACTTACAATTCATCGTGACGTTTTTCTTCTGGTGAATTAACTTTTGACTGGAGTTCAAGAAGATACCTTGTAGCCAATGATGCATGAAGAGCTGCACCATAAGGGAGAGCGTCTTCGTTGATACGAAAGTAAGGGGAATGTACGGAATCGAGGTGACCAGATGTTTCATTCTCCATTCCAAGAAAGAAGAAGTACCCCGGGATCATCTCTTGGTAAAATGAAAAATCTTCAGATCCCATAACTGGTTGCATGTCCTTGACCTTGTCAATGCCAAGCATATCTCCTGCAACATTTTGGAAGTGTTCGTGCAACTCTTTATCATTCACAGTTGGAGGGAAAATGGGTTTATCATTTTCCAAAAAATCGACAGTCGCATTGCACCTATGCACGATAGCTTGTCCGGTGATAACCTATAAAAGGAGCAAATGAGACTACCATGTCAAAGATTAACATATTAGAGCTTGTCCGGTGATAACCTATTAAAGGAGCAAATGAGACTACCATGTCAAAGGTTAACATATTAGGATGGTAACATTGATAGTCTCAAATATTACTTTTCAACTAACTCAAAGGACATTATCTTAACAGTAATACTAAAAAATTTCATGTCGGATGCTTGATGATTTTTTTGAAAAAAAGAACAAGCTGAAGAACTCTATAAGATTGTTCACTTCGCAACTCAAATTACTATACCTCTTTAATACGTTGCTTGAGTTGAACCATGCTATCCTTCAAGAAAGCTCGGAAAGTGCCTCCTATTGTGACAGAATCCGGAATTACATTAAATGCACCACCTCCTTGGAACTTAGCCACCGTTACTACCTGGACATTTCACTGTGTGAAAAGGGTTTCTTATTCGCAAATCAAAGCAAGCTATTATTGATTATCAATGCAACCTTCCTCGCTAATATATTTAGAAGCAGAACAAAAAAATACATTAACACCATATATATGTTACTGTAATACGAAAATGGAAACACGGAGAGGTTGCCATAACTCTTCAGACAAGAATAATGACATTCTTGTTACTTGGAAATTGGAATAAGACCTCAATCTAATAGCTCTTTTGTGTGCTTCAATTACAGCATCATTCATGAACATTCCTCTTCTCAATCTCTTCTTTCATTGTGTGCTCCAACTACACAGTTGGTAGGTACACTTGATATCTTGGGCTCGGTTCTCACCTCCCCCCCCCCCACCCCCTCCCACATCATGTTAAGGGAATGCTTACAAGTTTTGTTTGCTTTTGCTTTCTATAGATTTTGTAGAGGCTGTTAGTAAGGTTTCATGAAATGTTTAACAATCCGAAAGCATATCTATTGATGAAAACAAAACAGGAAAAATGGTTTACCTGTGAATCTAGTGGATCAGCTTCCCTTGAAACAAGATGTTGTAAGCTCACAATAACGTTAGATGCAGCCAAAATTGGGTCTATAGAATGCTGAGGAATGGCAGCATGGCCTCCTTTTCCACTGATTACTGCTTCAAAAAAGCCACTTCCAGCTAACATGGGTCCTGAGCGTCCAGCCACTTTACCGAGAGGTATATTATGAACAATATGCAACCCAAAGATAGCATTGACATTATCCAACACTCCAGCTTCTATTATTTTCATAGCACCCCCACCTCCTTCTTCAGCTGGTTGGAAAACTAGTACAACTGTTCCCTGTTGCACGAATAAAATAAAAGCAAACAGGCAACAACATTAGCTATGGATTAGAGTATTGTAAAGGTGTACAAGTTTAAGGAACATCCAATTTTTTTGCTGTCCACCCACCAGGGTGAAGAGGAAGATTGCTTAAACATTTCTACGCATTGCAGAAGTAGTTGGCTCCAATTGGAGTGTGAAAAGGTGATGCATTTAAACAAAAGTTTCGCTTCAGGATATTGATAAGCTTAAGTAGAGCAAGAAAATAAAAAGAAAGTAAGACAAGAAGTTCATCCAATTTGATCAAATGCAACTGATCAGCAAATCCGTGATTCACTATATTGGACAAGCTTAAAGATCCAGCAAATAATTTTCAAAATTTCTTCCTACAATAGTGTGCACATCTAAATAATATGATAACATTTTGAAGCAGTTTTAGACTCAAATTCTACCGTGGATCATACAAACAAGTGATGGCGAAGGAAGGTAACTGTGGAAGATTCAAATTAATTCATGATCTCCATAGATGAGGCAGTGTCACAAGAGAAACTCCATAGAATCAAATTATCGTCCAACCAAAATAATCACAGTCCACTAAGTTAACTCTACACATGCAAATCTGGATGCCAAAATTGAGCACAAAAGTGGTATGATGTTGTCTACAAACACTCTTTTTAATGATCTACAAGATCCAAGAAATTTAAAGATTGTCAATCGCTCAGTATAAACCAGGAGATGAAGTATTCATTCCTTTTGTTTAGGGAAACAAACCTCCACATATCTCAACGATGGTATGATATTGTCCAATTTAAGTATAAACCTTCTTGAATTTGCCTCATACATGGAAAATCGTCCTCACACATTCTATGGATCTCTCCCTAACCAACATGGGGACTTTGTTTGCAACTAACACATTTGAACAGAAAATGATCCACGAGATGCTGAACAGAAAATGATCCACGAGATGCTTACTTACTTTCAACTCCTCACTATGCTTTTGAAGGATCTTTGCAGCACCCAAGACCATCGCAACATGAGCATCGTGACCACAAGCGTGCATCTTCCCAGGAACCTTACTCTTATGCTCCCACTCCACCAGTTCCTGTAAGAAACGAATTTCAGTCAGTAAGAAATTCAATCATGTCTGGGCAAATTGCTATTCATTCACTATCAAAATATCAAAAGATCACGAAGAGACCAAGAGTAGGATCATCGATGTTTTGGCATATAATCAAACATCTGGCAGGCAAATTTCACTCTACACTGAATTATCAACTAGAATCATCAGAAAAGAGTTATATAAGTCAACCAATCGATTCAAACCTGCATAGGAAGAGCATCCATATCTGCTCGAATAGCCACAAAAGGCGGCTGACCAGAACCAACAAATCCGATAACTCCAGTACTGGCAACTGGGTATTTATAAGAAATGCCCAATTTATCTAACTCCATTCTAATCACCTTACTGGTCTCGAATTCCTCAAAACCAAGTTCTGGGTTCTCGTGAATTTTCCTACGGATGCCCACCATCCAATCAAACAGCTCAGGCTCCTTAGCAAATTGAAGGAACCTTTTAGGAATTTCTTGGGGGTTATTTGAGTGGGAGGAAGAATCTGAGTGCACAAATGTTGAAACAAACAAATGTGCGATCAAAATCCAAGAAGCCCACCTGAGGGAAGGCATGATTAAATGCATATACTAGAGAAAGAAGAAATTGAAGAGTGAATTTAAGAGTTAAAATGGGTAAAAAAAAAAAAAAAGGAAGGAATTGAGAAGTGGGTATTGCTAGGTGGGGCTTGGAATGAGAAGAGCCACGGGGGAAGAAGAAAAGAGGCGATGAAGCGAAGGTTAAAAGCGCAATGTAATGTCCCAAAAAAAAAAAACAACAAAAAAAGTCTCTCAAAATTAATAATAAAATATTAGATTTATTATATATTTCAAAAAAAGAAAAAAGAAAAAGAAAAACTTTTGGAAGTTGAGTGTACGTAGTGGCGGCCGCAGTTATTTGTGCACGTGCCCATTAGTATTTTGCAACGTGTTGGTTTTGATTTAAAATATAATTTTGGTAAAAGCAACCCTTGGTCGGTGTTGTTAAAGGGTTTTTGTTTGGTCATGTTTTGTGTTCTTCTATTTTGCTTTCTTTAAAAATGATAATAATAAATAAATAAATAAATAAATGAACTTAACAAAACAAACAAACAGACCCTTAAACTCGCCCGGTCGGTGTAGGAAAACTGCCCAAAATGGAAATGCTTTTATCAAAATGCCTTCTTCTTTGAAACTATGTTGAGATGGGAAATACTATCTTTTTTTACCCTTATCTTTTAAAATGAATCATTTTACCATTTTTCTTCCACGTTTTTTTTTTATTATATTAATAAAATATCAAATACAAAAACAAAGATCAAAAGTTTTAGAAGGTTGAAACATAAAGTTTGGAAGCTTGTGCATGGATGGAAAAGGTAATCTTTTCTCTGCGGCAGGGAAAGAGATTCTTATAAAAGTAGTTGCGTAGGCTATTTTCACCTATACAATGAGTTGTTTTAGACCAAAGACCTCAATAGATGATGTGCTCAATTTTTTGTGGGGTAGCTCCAGGGCTAGGAAGACTCATTGGACAAGCTAGAAGAAGATATGTAGAAGAAAAGAGATGGAGGAATGGGATTTAAGGAGTTCTCACTGTTCAATCAAGCAATGTTGGCGAAACATTGTTGGTATCTGTGTAAAGGCCAAGGTAGCCTTTTTGGGAGGGTTTTGAAGGGTAGATATTTCTATGGAGGTTCGTTCTTGAAGGCCGAGCTTGGTAGGAATCCCTCATATATGTGAAAAAGCATTATCTAGAGGAGAATTCTTGTTTGAGAAGGATGATAGATGGAAATGGTAAACATATTATCATTGACGAAGACTAAAATTTTCCTCTAGATGGGGTGGAAGATCGGTCTGGATTCCTAATAACCTTGAAGGGAGAAGGATTTCGAGCCTTATTGATGCTAATGGTGTTTGTAATGAGGAATTGGTCAGATTTAGTTTTATTGTTTGGGATGTCGAAACCATTTTGCTTATCCCAGTTGGGTAAGCCTATCTCAGCTGATTAAATTTTTTGGGGTTCGAATCCTAAAGGCTTTTTCTCGGTTAAGAGCGAATATCATCTAACCATTGATTAGCTTAAAGGAGGCTAAGGATGGTTCGACCTTGGGACTGCTCTAGGACAAGAGGTGCTGGAATGCTTTGTGTAAGGCTAAGTTCCTTCCAAAAGCTAAGATTTGTGCTTGAAGGATCCTAAATGATGTTATTCCCTCTCCAAAAATCCTTTGGAAGAAAGACTTTCAATTGATCCCTTCTGTCACGTTTTGCAGGAATGATGAGGAAACTCCTGCATTTTTATTATTTTTTTTAAGTGCAGGTTTGTTAGAAAAGTGTGGTCTTACTTTTTCCCATCCTTATTTATGCCCTTGTTTTCTTACAAGGATGATGTAAAACTATTGTTTTTGTTAAACTGGATCGTGGTAAAGTTGTCGGAAGATGAGATTGGTACGTTTATTTTGATGTGGTGGGGGATTTGGTCTTGCAAGAATCAGTGAGTCGCAAAGAATTATGCCCCTACCTTTTCTGTTTGTGTTGAGTAGGTGTATCGTTGGGTTATCGATGCAATTTCCAAGGCTTTTTGCTCGAGTTGGTTTGGTAACTCTCATCTGTTGAAGAGTCTTGTGAGTCATGTCTCTTGGAAGCCTCTCGTGTCTTAGATGGAAGTTAAACTCGGATGTGTCTTGTTCTAGAACGGTGGCTTTGACGATGTGAGGTGGATTGTTCGTGACTCCTCGAGATCTTTGATTGGGTTAGGTTTTAAGCGGATTTGCAGAAGGTGGAAGATTAAAGTTATGGAAATGAAAGAAATTGAGCAAGGCTTGAGGCAGTTGCTCGTTAAGTTTGAGTCTCTTGCGGCCTAGTCCCCTTCGTTGTCGATGGAGTCGGATTCTTACAAGGCTATTGATGCTCAGTTGAACCATGATGGGGATTTGTCGAAAATCAAGTCCTTTTTTTGTAATGTGTTATCTTTGGCTGAGAGTCTTGGGTTGATGTCTTTCTCTTTTTGTCCTTGAATTTATAATTTAGTTGTGCAGCCATTGGCCAAGTTGGTGGTCTCTCCGCGTTTGTTTTCTTTTTTGGGCTTGTTTTTGTCTTCTTCCTCCTTGGAAGACTTTGATTTGATCTCTTCACACATGCGAGGAGTGTGGTGTGTAGTTTTGCTGGTTGATTTTATGAATCTGCCTTTAAAAAAAGTTTATGAAGCTATTGAAAAGTAGAGACGTTTTAACATTTGCCCAATTTATGAAAAAATATGAAAAAATAAAAATGTACAAAAATGTCTAGTCATTTAAGATAAACGAAGTTTTGTCGATGGAGATATGAACAAAACAAAATCTACGTTCACACAACAAAGGTATGTGATCATGAAGCTTAGGTGTGTGATCGCTAACCTTGAGATGTGTAATTGCTTACTCTTTGTTCTGCAAAGGTAATGTTTTTGTCCTATCTTTGTTAATGCAACCTCGTTTCAACTAAATAACCACTTGTTTATACGTTTTTTTGTGTTCTTTTTTATCATGCTCATTAGCCAAAACAAAACACTTAAAACATTTTTGAGTTTAATACTTTGAAATCAAAATTTATCTAAGTTTAAACATTGTAAGTGAATGGATAAAAGCCCTTACGTAGCGAAAAATTTTTACGAAACTTTTTTCTCAAAATTAATTGGGAAATAAAAATACCAATATATTGTCGATTAAATAGAAACAAGTTTACTGTAAAACTTATGACTAAGCATCTTGTAAAAATAAAAGTAGAATTACAAAGAAATTGAAACTTACTCTCGTTGTCGTCTCTGTATCTACAATACTCCAAATTGAAGTCATCACCACATGGAACATTTCCTAATCTCTGAGTAATAGAGACTTAAGGTTTGTGGGAACATTTTGAAATTTGGGAATATTGAGAGAATGAGATTGTAGAGAGTAAAAACGATAGCAACCTTTTTCGATATTTCCGTTCACCAAACGTAATCCTTTTTTGCTTTCTCTCTTCTTCAGGATGAAGAAGGGGGTGTTTGCGAGATTTTGGAATTATGTAGCTGCATCTCACGTTTTTCAACAATAACTCCCTTTAAGTTAAATTAAAATTGATTTAAATTAACATTAAAGTAATTAATTAATTAAATCATATTTAATTAATATTGCATTTAAATCATATGTAAATGAATGTCTCTCACATAACCTATAGTTTAATTTAACTAATTTAATTAAATCAAATTTAATTAAATATAATTAAACTAAACTATTAATTAATTCTCCAATTAATTAATTATTGAATTAAATATCTGATTTAATCAAGATTTGAATCATATTCATATATAAATTTCTCTCATAACCTATGGTTTTAATATGTATCATATACGCATTAAATTTTAATATATAGTTATTAAATTAATATTTGAACTTATTCAAACATTTTATTCTCTCGTAAATTAATTTTGAATCACTTCCAAAATAAAATTTATATTATAAAGTTTAATTAAAATATAAACTTTATATTATAATGTATCATCATACATTATATTAATTCCATAAGTCGATTTGAACATTTCAAATTATATCCAGAAATATTAACCTCATTATCTTTTACGAGCTAGGAAGGAAACCTAATAGTCCTACAGATCAGAAGCTGCAATGATATGAGATTAATTGACTAAACTCATTAACTATATTCATTAATATTCGTTAATTGTGTGTACACTCCACTAAAGACTCACAACTGAACTCTTATCATTGTAAATATATTTCTATGTTCACGGATATAGACCAATAACAGCAAGTTAGTCCTTCACAAGTATTCTTAAGACCACCTGGGTCAAATTATCA
This sequence comes from Cucumis cinereus, assembly GCA_037974625.1. NCBI lineage: Eukaryota > Viridiplantae > Streptophyta > Magnoliopsida > Cucurbitales > Cucurbitaceae > Cucumis > Cucumis cinereus. Next base: position 8,809,782 of record JBBPDJ010000017.1, read on the forward strand.
TTTTACCCCCAAAGTTACTTATTAGTCCTTAAATATCAGTGCTCCTCTAATGAACAACCTATTTATCGTCAATCCAATAAACAGAAACCTTTCTTGTGCCATAGAGAGTTAGGGTCTTTTGTTCAAGTCCCGAAGACATCATTTAAGAGAATATTCATCTACTTACTTTAAAGTCAGAAATGAGTGAATTTCATCTTGTATGATTATGTTCCAGCTCCCCACTCGATCTTGTCTCCAAAATGGTAGGCTTATCAAGTCGGCAATCTTGCCACTCTCACCCGTACAAATCAAAGGACAATTTCTCGTGAACAGGAGTTCATAATACACTCAAGATTAAGACTAAGTTGCATAGGTCATCCTATTGAAATAGAAACCTAACAAGTTAACGGAGTTACATCTAGTGATTACTATTTTGTGGTCCAGTCTTATGCAAACTCATTATATAGGATACTCTCACTCACGTGTCACCTACACAAATGCGTTGGATCATTGTGTTTGTATCAAATACAAAGTGGATCATATCCATAGTGTTACCAGGATAAGGTACTCAATTTTGTCCCTATACTATAGACTCTTTAAGTTGTATCTCGAACATTGATCCTTGTATGTATCGACTCATAAAATAACTTAGGATGTTGGTTTCTTAGATTTAGATTAATAAGATAAAACTAATAATTAATAACACTTTATTGAAATTAGAATAATAACACTTTATTTAAATGTTGATTAATAAAAGTTTTATTCCATTATTATTATTTTGTTTTATTTTTGAAAACTAGCCTCAAATTAGAAATAAACATAAGTAATCAAATTAAGACGGGAAAAATAGGTGGTTACAACTCTTTTTATTTAAAACCTTTTTGTTAAAATTGTTTAAAATACACTTCAAAATCTATTTCGAGTAGTTTATAAACATTCTCATTTTTTTCTAAATTGACTTATTTTTAAATTAAACACTTTAAAGTGCACTCCAAACACATCATTAATTTATTTAGTTTAAAACATTTGATATGAACCAGGACACCCTTATGTTATCTCCAGGACCAATCACACGTTCAAGAGCCAAGAAACTACAATTAGCATTGAATTCTCACATTCAAGAGGAAGTGAACTCAATTGCAGAGATTCGAGCAGCAACAATTGATCAAAAGATTTGTAATTGGAATCAATTGACGCTACAAGATGGAACCAATTGAGATTCGAGGATGAATCCTTCAAAAGAAGAAGAGGATTATATGATCCACACAAGCATCAAATTATTAATTAGGCTTTATTTAATAATTATGATGTATTTTAAATAATTTTTAATTTTTATCTTTTTCAATTTTATCTTTTTATCTTTTTATCTTTTTTTAATAATTTTTTTTAAAAAAGGATAATTTAATCTTTTTCCTTTGAATTAGGGTTTATTGGGAGGCTATTTAAGCCTTGTCTTTAGGTTGTTTTTAAGAGGTTTTTGATAATTAAAGTTTTGGGGCTTTCTTTGAATGAAAGTTCTTTGGTAGATGACAGAGCCTCATCGCCGCCTTTTGCAATTCTTGATTTAGGGTTGCAAGCTAAGAACATTCAAGTAAGTTTGATCACCTTGCTTGTGGAGTGTTCGAACTTGGAATGAGGAACTAGTTCTCCTTATCTCTTGGTCTTCGATCAAAGGGTAATCCAAATCTAATCTATTCCCTTGGGTTTTTGTCAAATTGATTTGGGTGTTTTAGAATTTGTTATTAGGGGTTCGCCAATTGGGTTCCTAATTTACAAATTCTAAGGTTTACTTATTATTTGGTATAAGAGCCTAGGTTCTAGATTGGATATATGTTAATTGCTTTATTTATTAAAGTATAGTTTTTAAGTTATTTTTGTTCTTAATTGAATTGAAAAAAAAATGAGAAAAAAAAAAAGCTTTTGTCGTGTAGTACAGTAAGCAAGAAGAAGAAGAAGGAGACGAAGAAGAAGGAAAAGAAAAAAAATGTAAAAGAAAAACAAAAAAGAAAAAAAAGAACAAGTTGTCGTGGGTTTTTTAGAAGGAAAAAAATACCTGAAACACGTCAAGCAGACACGTCAAGCAGACACGTCAATTAAGCTGCTGAATTTTCATAGGTTTTAACCTACTTAACTTTTATAAAAAAAATTAATAGTTTTTAAAGGGCAATTGGTTGACTTTTTGAATTGAGTTTTGGGTATAATTAGTGTCGTTGGATTCTATTCTTAATTCTTGCTTCTTTTTATCATTATTTTGTCTAATAGGCTGCTTTTTTTTGTTCATCTTGCATAATTCTTGAATTTTGAATGTTAGGTTCTTAATTCTAAATATCACATTGTATCGTTTCTTGTCTAGTTTGTTGAATCTCGAACATTCTATCTTGATTTCTAGTTTTCGCTTTTGTTTCATTCGATTGGTTCTTTGCTTGAATTGGACACTTTATAGGCATTCTTGTTTTGTTTGTTGTTGGCTTGTACTTCTGAACTTGGTTACAAAATCTTGGCTATCACCCAAAAGAGTTCATATTTGTGAGAGAGATACAATTTGAGTGTAAACACGAGTGAACATCATCTTACGAGGAAGAACACGTGAGGAAGTGATTGTGAGGTCCACTTTTCATTCACTTATTTCTGTTTTGCAGCAATGACAGGTAACGAAGGTGTTCAACAGGGGTAGTTACAAGGAGGATTAAATGAGGAAGTCATGCAACGCTTAGAGACCTTACTCAATGCGAGGTTGGACAGAATAGAA
>JBBPDJ010000017.1:8815199-8835303 GCA_037974625.1 Cucumis cinereus
TAAAAATATGATATTTAGAATTAAGAACCTAATATTCAAAATTCAAGAATTATGCAAGATGAACAAAGAAAAGCAACCTACTAGACAAAATAATGATAAAAAGAAACAAAGAATTAAGAATAGAATCCAGCGACACTAATTTTTCCCAAAACTCAATTCAAAAAGTCTACCAATTGCCCTTTAAAAACTATTAATTTTCTTATAAAAGTTAAACAGGTTAAATTCAGCAGCTAAATTGACGTGCTTGCTTGACGTGCTTCAAATATTTTTTTTAAACAATAAACCCACGGCAGCTTTGTTTATTTTATTTTTTTTTACGTAAAATACATTTTCTTTTCTTCTTTCTTCTTCTTCTTCTTCTTACTTACTGTAGGACAATTTTTTTTTTCCAATTCAATCAAGAACAAAAACAACTTAAAAAACTAGACTTTAATCAAGAAAGCGATAAACATATACCCAATCTAGAGCCTAGGCTCTGATACCAAATGATATGAAAACCCTAGAATTTGTAAAATTAGGAACTCAATTAGCGAACCTCTAATAACAAATTCTAAAACTCCCAAATCAATTTGACAAAAACCCAAGGGAATGAATTAGATTTGGATTACCCTTTGATCGAAGACCAAGAGATAAGAACTAGTTCCTCACTCCAAGTTCGAACACTCCACAAGCAAGGTGATCAAACTTACTTGAATGTTCTTGGCTTGCAACCCTAAATCAAGAATTGCAAAAAGGCGGCGATGAGACTCTGTCATCTACCAAAGAATTTTCATTCAAAGAAAACCATAAAACTTTAATTATCAAAACTCCCCTAAAACAACTTAAAGGTAAGGCTTAAATAGCCTCCCAGTAAAACCCTAATTCATTGGAAAAAAAGACTAAATTATCCCTTTTTAAAAGTTATTAAAAAAAGATAAAATTGAAAAAGATAAAATGGAAAAATATTAAAAATACATCATAATTATTAAATAAAGTCTAATTAATAATTTGATGCTTGGTCGGTTCATATCAGATACGCTGATGTTATTCTTGAAATAGATTTTCTATATTCATAGAGTCATAGTACAGATACATAAATAATTTAAACTCTAGATGGTATGTAAAATTACAATTAAGGACCTATATAATATAAATATATATTATAACACTCTCCCTTAAGCTTGAGCAAATATACCAATCATGCCCAACTTGTTACATGGATAGTTTACTCTTGCTCCATTTACAACTTTTGTAAGAATGTCTCCTAACTGTTCGCTAGTCTTCACATATCATGTGTACACCAACCCTTCTTGTATTTTCTCGCAAATAAAGTGGCAATCCACCTCAATATGTTTAGTTTGTTCATGGAACACAAGGTTAGATGCAATGTGGAGTACAACTTGATTATCACACCATAATTTAGCTAGCACGGTAACACTGAAACCTATCTCAGATAATAGTTGTTGTATCCACACTTCACACATAGATTGGATCATAGCCCTATATTCTGATTAAGCACTCGAACGAGAAACAACATTCTGTTTCTTACTCTTCCACGATACCAAGTTACCTTCTGCAAAAACACAATATCCAGAAGTCGATCTCCTATCCTCTTGAGATCCAATCCAATCAGCAGCAGAAAAACATTCAACTCTCGTATGCCCATGATCTTTATATAAGATCCCACATCCAGGAGCAGCTTTCAGATAACATAGAATTTGTTCTACTGCAGTCCAATGATCTACTTAGGAGAAGACATGGACTGACTAACAACACTTACCGAATAAGCAATGTTTGGTCGTGTCACTATTAAATATTTCAGCTTCCCAACTAATCTTCTATATCTCTCAGGATCTTTAAATAATTCTTCTTCTTTAGCAAGTTGTTGATTTGATATCATTGGAGTACTACTTAGTTTGACTCCTAGTTTTTCTGTCTCGGACAACAAATCAGTACATATTTTCGTTGAGACAAATAAATACCCTTCTTGCTTCTTATCACTTCAATACCTAAAAAATATTTCAATTGTCTCAAAACTTTTGTATGAAATTAACCCTGAAGGAAAGTTTTGAGAGACGATATACCTGATGCATCATTTTCAGTAATAACAATATCATCAACATACACAACTAGCAAAACAATACCATTATCAAATCGTTGATAGAAAACAGAATGAGCATATGTACTTTTCTCCATACCAAAGTGTTCAAGAGCTTGAGTAAACTTACCAAACCGCCCACGTGAACTCTATTTCAAACCATACAGAGATTTTCGAAGACGACATACTTTATCACTCTCCGTCTGAGCAACAAATCCAGGTGGTTGCTTCATATAAACCTCCTCTTGAAGATCACCCTGCAGAAAAAACATTCTTGATGTCAAGCTGATGCAAAGGCCAGATATAGGTAGCAGCCATGGAAAGAAAAGGTCGTATGGAAGTTAATTTGGCAACTAGAGAAAAATTATCCAAATAATCAATGTCATAGGTTTGGGCATAAACTTTGGCAACAAGATGAGCTTTCAACCAAGTCATTGATCCATCAGGATTAACCTTGACAACAAACACTCATTTACACTCAATGGTCTTCTTGCCTACAGGACAAGATACCAAATTTGAAGTACCATTATCATCTAAAGCAGCCATCTCCTCAATCATTGCATTACGCCAACAAGGATGTGATAAAGTATCATGAACAGTGTTAGGAATAGATGTGGAATCAATAGATGTAATAAAAGCATATGTTCGAGAAGACAACTGATAATATGAAACAAATGAAGAGACAAGGTAAGTACACTTGCATTTACCTTTGTGAAGAGCAATGGGAAGATCATCACTCGATTTTGGATCGCATGATGAAGAAGGTATTGGTGGAAGACATGAGCCTAATGGATGTTGTTAAGCTCGTCAGAAGTAGACTCGAGAAGGCAATGGACGGATAGGAGACGCATATGAAGAAGAAGGAGATGACGATGTGGGAATGGTAATCTCATATATAAAGAGATCATCATCCTCCCCCTAACACGGACTCGATGGTGATGAAGTAAAGGATATATCCTCAAAAAACGTAAAATTAGGAGAGACCAAATACCTGTGAAGAGTAGGCCAATAGCAACGATACCCTTTTTGAACACGTGAATAACCCAAGAAGATGCATTTCAAAAATTTTGGATCTATCTTCGATGATGAGGTCGAACATCCCTAACAAAACAAACACAACCAAATATGTTTGGAACAATAGGAAACAAAGATTTGGTAGGAAAAAGAACACGATAAGGACTCTCACCATTAGGAATAGAAGAAGGCATTCTATTAATAAAAAAACAAGCTGTGGAAACAGCATCAAGCCAAAGAGGCTTTGGAACATGCATTTGAAACGATAAAACGCATGCAGTTTCAAGTAGTGCCTATTTTTACGTTCAGCAACTCCATTTTGGATGAAGTGTCAGCAGAAGAAGATTCATGAATGATACCATGTTCACACAAGTAAGTGCCAAGCACATGAGTATTCACAAACATTATGGGTGAATAAAATTTTGATAGAGGCATTAAACTGATTTTTAATTTCAGTATGAAAAGCACCAAAAAAAAATAACAACTCGGAACGTTTTTTCATTAAATATAACCAAGTCAGACGAGAATGATTGTCAACAAAAGTAACAAAATAACGAAAATCTGTTTGAGACACGATTGAACAAGAACCCCAAATATCAAAATGAACTAACTCCAATGGAGCACTCACTCGTTTATTAACTCGAAGACTTGAACTAAGACGATGAAACTTAGCAAATTGACACTAACCACAATGCAAATAGGACAAAGACTAAAATTCTGGATGAAGCTTCTTCTACACGAACAAAGATGGATGATCTAAACGACAATGGACTTCAAATGGAGATGGAACAACAGAGCATGCTATAGCCTACGGTGCTTGGTGATCAAAGACATAAAGACCATTTAACTCATATCCTCTACCAATAACATTCTTCATCACTTGATCCTGAAACAAACAATAACCAGGAAAGAACAAGACAACACAATTAAGGTCGTGAGTAAGTTGGCTAATTGAAATTAAATTAAAGGAAAGGTTAGGCAAATGTAAGACAGAAGACAAAGACAAAGATGGGGTAAGGGGAATAGTGCCAGACCCAAGAATAGAGATATGGAACCATTTGCCAATGTGACAGAGAGAAAAGGGGAAGGGGTAAAATGGTCTAGAAAATAAGCGAGAATTACCTGTCATATGGACTGTGGCACTAGAGTCTATGACCCATTTGGTAGAGGATGTAAGGAGACATTTGATATTACCTGTGTCGACAATTGAGGCAATAAGAGTAGAGGAAGATGACGCTCGCAATGAATCCTGGTAGATCTGAAATTTAGCAAACTCGTCTATAGAAATAGTAATTGATTGCTCTGTCATATCATTCATAGAAGCTACCTGAGCACGCTAAGAACGTTGAGTATTTTTATACAACAACTTCAGACAATCACATTTTAAATGATCGCGCTTACGGTAGTAGTTACACACAATCTCTGTAGAATCGGATTTGCAATGATCAGAACTATTCCTCTAAAAGATGTGATCTATCCCTCGAGGTACCCTAGAGGTATGGTTCTTTCTGACAAGAGCGCTACTGGATTGAGGAATAGGAGTAGGCACAAAGGATTGAGAACTTTCAATACGAAGGACACGAGTGAAATCATCGTCCAACGACGAGATTTTAGAGTCAGTTGGAATCTGTGCCTTGGCCATTCCAAATTCAAGGGAGAGGCCATGCAAAAAAATCATAACAACCATTTTTTTCCGTTGAGCCTGTTGAACTTTAACATCTGTACTGAAATGTAATAACAAAGCAAGTTCGACAGCTATCCTCTTAAGACGCATAAAGTAGCTAGTAACAGATTTAGTTTTCTGTTCGCGGAAGAACTGCATACAAACGTCAAACATTCTATGGACTTCTCTTTACCAGAAGATAGGAACTCTAAAAATGCCAAAAGTTCCACAACAAATTCACAATGATCAACCAATCCAATGACCTCACTGTCAATGAAATTTTTTATCTGAAGATAAAGGTGAGCGTCATCGCGAACCCTTAATTTTCGGGTTGGGTTGGGTTGGGTTACCGGGTTATTTTTTTTATATTTCACAATTTTGACTAGTTTTTCATTCTTTCACTTTTCATTAAAAGTTAAATTTTTGCAATAAACAAAATGTAATATTTACATAAATGTTCTAAATATGTTACATTAATTTTTAAAAATTTTATAATTGAACAAACAACAACCATTTTATGTAAAGTCGAGTGGTTTACTTTCAAATACATTAAACCTAAGTTCATGTAAAATCCAAGTTTATATTCAAATTCATTCAAAATAGGAATAAAAAACATTAAAAAGTTTAAGTCTACATTTGAATTCATTATATAATAATAATAAAATAATAAAACCAAGTTGGTCGGGTTGACCGGGTTACTAAATCCATAACCCAACCCAACCCAAAATATATTTTCTAAAAAATTTTACAACCCAACCCAACCCTTACGGTTTGGGTCGGTTTGGGTTGGGTAATTCGAGTTGATCGGGTTACCGATTTTTTTGAACACCTCTAGAAGCCAGTCCTTCTTCAGCTTCTCATCGGTGGGGGATCATCATTCATATGATCATCCATATCAGTACTTCGCAAAAAAAAAAAAAAAAGTATTGTCTGACGCCAATCATAATAATTAGATCCATTTAATTTATGTTTGATGATCTTGGATGCTAAGGAAATTACATTTGATACCACCAAATTCTTTATCTCATCTATATGAACAATGATTAGATTGCACACAAATGAAATAAACCAAATCCAAACTGAATCACAGATCAGAATCACTCACCCAAACAGTATTGCACCAGTATTGCACCAATGACAAATCAGCATCGCACCAAAACAGATCAGAATCACAAATCAGGAAAAAAAAAACGTTTACTGACCGAAAAAAAAAAACCACAAACCCAAACTTCACAAACTGACTGAAAAAATAGTTTCGAGACAATCCCAGAAGACAAAAGCGAAATCAACGTTCTCACGCGCCCCCACACACCGGCACGTTAGGATGTACAGAAACCCTCGACGGCACGTGAAGCTCATGCGCGGTGGTTTTTGGTCGACGTTGAGACCAAACGAAGGCAGACAGTGGCGTTGCTTCCTCTCAGATGGACAGTGTCGACAAACGGCCACTCGAAGATGACCTTAAAGTTTAACCCTAAGGGAGAGTGAAGCCGTCACACGAATATTTTTTTCAAACCCTAAACAAAACCTAGATGCTCTGATACCATGAAGACAAGTAATTTGAGAGAAGAGTATTTTCTATATTCACAAAGTCATAGTATAGATATATATATAGAGAGAATGTAGAAACGGTAGATGGTATGTAAAATTACAATTAAGGACCTATATAGTATAAATATATATTATAACAATTAATACATAATAGTTATGCTAGAAATTCATTTTAGAATGAATGTTGTTATTTTATTGATACCCTAATGCTATTCTTGAAATAGATTTAACAACACACTAATGCAATACTTAGTATTACATTTTGTATGAATACTGATGTATTATAAATACACTAATAATACCTCAAATGTATGTATTTATTATTTTTTAGAAAGGACTTAAAATTCATTCATTCATTTTGAATCAATGTCATACTTCAAATAGATTCTTTTGAATCACATATACTTAATATTTGGTATATCAAAAATATCATTGCTATGGTTTTTTCTTCTCATTGAGTTGTCTATTATGGCCTTCAACAAATATACAAAATATGAAATATATACCATATACAATTAAAATACCAAATTAAATTCAACTTACATGCCATTAAAATCGTATCAAAATATAAAAATAAAAAATAAATTATATATTTTATAAAAAAATAGTTTTAAGTGACAAAACTGTTAAAAATATTTACATGTATAGCAAAATTTCATAGTTGATAAACACCAATAGATATCTATTAGTATCTATCTATTGATTATAGTAGTTTATCATGTCTATAAACATCTATAAATACCTATTAATATCTATATATTGATTATAGTAGTTTATCATTGTCTATAAACATCTATCATTGATATTTTACTATATTTGTAAATATTTCAATTTATTTTGTTATATTTAAAATTGTCAAATTATTGAATTATGCATAATCAAAATCAGAAACGGACAGAAAATCTAAATATTAATTCATTTATTGGATTGGGCCACATCATGTAAAAGTAAAACCTAGCATAATACCTTAATATTCATATAATTTCTACTCAATGTATAATCTAAACATTGAAAAGTTTACCCCCACAATACCATAGGCACAAAATATCTTGAAACATTAATAACTTGTATGCCTCAATGGTTCATGTCATATGTCCAATATCAGAAACCCATTGCTTCATCAAACATAGAAACAACCTAAACGGATGATATGAGAAACAGAAGGCAAACAAAAATGTCATCAAATGGACCCCAAATTATTAAAACATCTTAACATTGGGCATCATCTATGACAAGGTCAAGATCATGTTTATACCTCAGGTGGACCATAAATATATACAAAGCCAAAAGCATTCTCCTAGCCACTTTTCTTCCTATAGTATGCAAATGAGATACAATTTTACACATGAAGCCTCAAACTGAGTTGGGTTAAACAAGAAGCACAGCCTCTGCAATGAAAGGAGAAACAAGCAAATTCAGCAAAACAAAACTATTTATTGACTCACAGACATTAAAGGGTGATGGGTTGGTCGTGCCAACCCATTCAACGCTTCGTTTATCCTACTGAATACTACTTTAAGGGGGATACATGCTATAATAGAACCCTTGGACTTCTCTACCACTGGTCTACTATCATCTACAAACTGCTTCTGAACAGTCAGTGAAGACAGTTTCCGGGTCTTTTTTGATAGTTGTCCAGATTTCTTTGTCTTTGATGCTTTCCCTCGTGAAGGGCGCGGTTGAACTGCACGACCACGGCGCTTGCCTAACGTTTTCCCTTTCCAAGAATTTGATTGTACGGAATGAGAAGCTTCCACAATCTTGTGTGGATCAAGTTCAGATCTGCTCAACAAATCATCACAGTGACCATCATCCAAGGCCTCGACAGTGAGCAGATGACCAACAACAGCCTTACAACTTAATTTACTCATTAACGAAACCAGTGGAACATGTTGTGGCTTATAGTTGGCTTTTACCACAAGCTCAACATCATATAGTGAAGAATTACAGCCAAATTTTGTAAAAGAAAATTCTGACCTCTGGTATTTTGAATGAACCATAAGACGGGATTGGCGAAAAGGGAGCAACCTTGGAGTGCCCCAAGTGTAATCAGGCAACTGCTTCATCTTGGTTGTTTTTTCGCTGAGAGTATTAAGTTGGTCTTGAGATGTACACTTCATAGAATCCAACTCATTTGATCCATCCTCAATAAGTTTTTCAGGCTCTGCTTTAGAGTTATTGTTTGAGAGAGGAGGTTCCTCAATGCTACTGGAAACTTTCTGATCAGATCCCAAATTGAATCCATCCAGATCCTCCATACTTGCCTCGGAAGTTTTATGCTTATCGTCAGTAAGTAAAAAATTTCTTGAGTCATTTGTTCGAGTTTTCTTTGTATGTCTTGAATTCCTCTTCCCCTTCAGCTGCCACTTTGAACTGCCCTTTACTATTGTTTTACAGATATTGCTCTCTGGATCAGCAACAGCAGAACTAGTAGAACCAGATTCATTATTTAGTTCATTGCTAACACATATGGGTTCGGCTTGACTACTTTGACTGGATTGTCTTTCTGATACAGCAATGGCACACCTAGGGGAAAATGTTGGGGAAAGACCTGAGAAAAGTAGAAAATACCCAGTAAGGGGAAATTGCACTATCGTCATGGAAAAAGCATAACAAATTGAAAACAAAATGGAAAAGCCACAGGGTTGAGAGAGAGATAAATAAAAGGCACAGAGATGGGAGATACACAGCTAAAGCAAGCAGTAAGTTTGATTAGAATAAGGTTCAGAACCTAGAGAACCATACAACATATGCAGTCTTAAAGCAAGAATAATCCAAATATTTATCTTTTTTTTTTTTTTTGGATAAGCAACAATTTGATTGATTGAATGAAATATCCCAGAATATCCCCGAATGATCTAAATATTTACTAGTGAAGGAACTGGTTATGCACTTATAAACCAACACATCAATTATTACTGTTAATCTACAGTATCCGTGAAAAAGAAAAAAGAAAGAAATAATCCAATAGATATTTGATGTTCATGTGCATTCTACACATACCTGCAGGAACTTTTCCCTCTCCAGAGAGTGGCACGTGAAATAATAGATCAGAAGTATCATTCCCGGCTCGATCAGAAGTACTTGAAACTTCATTGTCCTTCATCTTGATATTAAAATGAGAAGTATCAAGAGCATTCGAAGGAGTCATATTCTCACAAGAAATTACGGTACTGTCCGAGTTATTGTTTACTGTCGCAGAGGAACTCTTCTTTGACTCATTCGATTCTAGTTCAGAAAGCTTTCCATATGACGATCCCCCAAGAGGTGAAGCACATGAATTGGGAAGTTCATTGCAAACAACAGGAACAGATAACATCGCTGTACTTTCTAAAACTTTTGTTAATGGTCTATGTCGGTTTTTCCTTTTCGAGATTTCATTAACATTGGACACTTGAGACCTCTTTCTTTTAAATAGGGATGACCTGACTTTGCCATCATCTGGAGGATGTTCATTCGGCAAGCAATTGGGAGTATTTAAATTACAGTTTACATCACTATCTTCTTGAACCAGCTCAACTACGCATCCAGTGTGAACTTTTCTTTTTGACACTACACCTTTACTAAGGTCCTCAAGCCCTCTCATTCGCTTTACACCCTCTGTTCCATCATCCTCAGAGTCATTTGGAGTTCTCCTCCTACTCTGACCAGATCGAGCCATTGAAGAACTAAAATTCTCTTCAAAAGAAATTCCAGACTGAGATAATTCTGGCATTGAATCAGATCTGTCTTCAGAATCACTCATATTATTAGTCAACTCTACTTCACCAGAATTAGGCTTGAGTTTGGAGTTTGTGGTAGAGATATCCTGCTCACTGCCAAAAGTATCCATTTTAGAACTAAAGGCCAGTTGATCCGGGCCAAGGCGAGCACTCTCAAGCTCAAGTGCTTGAAGAATTGCATCTTCTCTTCGAGCATATTTTACTGCTTTCTTACTGGCAATGGCCACAGAAGCCTTGGCTTTCTCAATAAATTCATCATACTCTCCACATCGAAATGCCTTCACTCTTTTAGACCTTTCAAGATTGTACCAGTCACTATATTGATAAAAAGGACTTGTCAGCATAATTGAAATTAGCAAATAAATGTAAGCAAGTATCTTGAACATAACAAAAGAATTCAGTATGTTTTTTCTTGAATTTTGAAATTGTAAACAAGGGAAGCAAATTGTCACCATCAACCATAACCCTGAAAGAGAAAAAACCACCGAAAAAAAAAGTTTAAAGTTTAAGTGATGCCTACTACTCAAGCCTCATCACAATATTAGCCCCAATCACATGTTTAGAAGCTACATTTATACCTTCCAAGAGATAGTGGAGGTATAAAATTTAAGAGATTTATATATCTCTGAAGAACTAAAGCCTCCCAGGAAAAAATCTAGAGAAAAAGAAAGAACTACAATGGCAAGGAGAGGGAAAGGGAGAATGAAAGGGAAGGATGGGTGAGAGAGTAAAAATCTAGAAATCTAGATATTTCTTTCCCAATCATCAATTTCCTGCTTAATTTCAAGAGTTGGTAATGACATATCCTGCACGATGAAAGGCAAAACAACTTAAGCATAATGCATAAAGTCATGGATATTTAGAACGGATAAGATCTTCCTCCACTACTGATCCTTCCCAAATGAAAATTCTCCCCATTACCAATTTTTTTACTCAGGTACTGAACTCTGATTGAAGTATTCAAGATGGTTTTCTTCTTTTTAATAATTTCCGCCCTTTCTTGTTGCCCTTGAGAACCTTTTTGATGTTCCTCTACCACTGTATTACTTTTTATATATTTTATTCTGTTAACATAATACTGTTTCATAAAAAAAGTAAATAAATAATTAAAGCCCCAAGGCCAACAGGAACCCTTGCTCATTCCACCAGAGTTCTATGCATTCATGTAACGAATTTGCAAACAATGACAAAAGACTTGATTATCAACTGATTAGAGATCAATCTAAATCAAAAGGTGTACAAGGAATTCTATCCATTCTTTCGTTCGAGGGATGGTGCATTTAGAAGCACAACTCTTGATCAACTAAGGCTAATAAGGTTGAACACACACACAAATCATTAACATCAAATGAAACCACAAAAACACATAGGGGAAAAAAGGAAGAGCAAAACAAACATCATACGCCCCTGCCATACAGGGCATGAAGCTGAGCCAGTCTACACCACAGACATTGAAAGCATTCAGTACACAGAAACAGAAAGATTATTCAACAACAGTTCACCAAAACCAGTTCAAACGAACTCAGAAAGAACCACTCACATGCTTGCATCCTCACGACCAAGAAGCTTCACCGGAGTACCTGATTTTGGGGAAACCAAGCAACTCTCAGACAGCTCCTCAAGACCCATAATCCGGCCAGGCCACCACGACCCATTACGGCGGCGAACCCAAACTAAAGCACCCACCGATGCATCAATGGCCTTAGACCCATCAAAGCTGCCCATCTCAACAACCCCCGGAAGACCAACCTTCCCAATACCTCGTTTTCAGAAACAAATGCATATATAACCCAAACCTAAAGCCAAAGAAAAGAAAAGTAAATAACAAATCGTGTACATGCAATCAATCAAAAACCCAGAAGAAAAGCAAAACAATCAAAAGGGTTATAAAAACTAGTCAAGACCCATTTGATTTTCCTAGCTTGGAAAGAGATAGAAAGAAACCTGGATTGAAGGGTAGTTGAAAGTGAAGAAGATCTATCTGATCGACTACTCAAACAGTGATGAACTATGTGTGTTGATTTTGTTAATTTGTATGCTGATCCTTTGATGATCAACTCTGCTGATGAGATGTGGAGTTGAAGGAGGGTTGATAGAGAGGCGAGTGGAAGAGTTTAATGAAATAGAATGGGAGACTGAGACAGAGTGCTTGTGGGTTTTGGATCAAAACAGAGCATTTGCACTTCCTAAAGTTGGGAAATTTTCAGGTAGCCTTCAACCATGGATGCTTCTTGCCTCACTTTATTTATTAATTATTTATGTTTTGTCACACCAACATATATTAATGAAAAAAAAAAGTATTTAGATATTTCTTAGATGATATTTTTTTCGTTCGATTAAATTATTCAATCATAATTTATCATGTGATTATAATGAAATAGATGGTATATTATTGTTGCATCATGCTTCTAAATATTACTCTTTTTTAGAATAAATTTATTTGGTTCTAATGTTCAAAATAAGAGAACAAATAGAACTCAACTCAAAGTAGTAAAGAAAACACTTCATCAATATAACATCTACAATCTAACTCGAAAAATCAACAATCAACTTCTCCCTAATATCTCATGAATTGGAAAATTAAAAACATGTAAAACAAACAACATAGCGAGTTAGATAGTGAGCAATCTCATTACTATCTCAAATGCAAAATGAAACTGAGACGCATCAAAAACTTGTCAAAACGCAAATCTCATCAACTGTATTCTTAACCTCAAACTAAATGAGGTCTGACGAACATTTGTTAATCAAATTAACCACCTCCCAATCATTAGATTCAACCACATTAAACAAAGAGAGGAGGAGATCAATAGCACAAACATACTTTTTCAATCTCCAAAATTTTAAGAGTAGGTTTAAAATGACCCTAAAGTTTTTTTTTAAAAAAAAATATTTTATTTAAGTAGATAACATTTTAGATTACGAAACTAATTTTAGAGAGAAGATATCCTTTTTTTTCACTAATCTTCCAATTTAAAATGAAAAAGTACTGTCATGACCTTTTTAAAAGTTTTTTTTTTTAACTATTAAGGAGTGCCTTTATCGTTAATGATATGTTACTTACAAATGTATCAAATCTAATCTTCTGCTTATGTAAAATGACACTATTGCAGTTTATAACGTATCACATTAGTTATGACTATGTATATCGTAGCACTAATCAATGGGCATCTCTATTGCAATAAAAATTTATCTTGTGTTTTTTCCATTTTTCTCATGGGTCATTTTCTTTTTTGGGCGAGAAAAACATAGATGGTCTTAGAGATGGTCATCATATTAGGACTACACATGTGTTAGGTTTGACAAGATGTGAGATGTTGGAATCCCACATGGGTTATTTTGTAGGAAGGTAGGTAGCTTCAAGCCTATAAAAGGAGTCCACCTCCTATGTTTACAAATTTCTCAATCCAATATACTTCAAGTTTTTGGGTATTAACTCAAACTAAATTTTCTTTTGTATTTTCTAATTTGAGAGTGAAAAATGGTGAGAGGAGAACGGAGATTGAAAAATATAGTGTGTGATTGTAATAATTTTGGTTTGTGATTTTTCTTTAGTTTGGGAGTTTTCCACGTAAATTTTCTTTCTACGGAAGAACTTGGACATGATTATACCCATCCTATGTTCCGATTTTCCTCTATTTTGAAAAACAAGGTAATATGGTAGACTTAAAAAACAAATGTCAAATCTCAAAGAAAAATATATTAAAAATATATTTTATAATTCTAAACTTAAAATAAATTTATAAAGGTAGAAGTTTATTGTAAATAAAGAGAGTGTGGTACTCTTGTCGTACAAATTTTTCTCTATCTTTTGGTGCTAGGGAAACAGACATTTTACTGTTGTATCTTCTCATAATTTGATAAAAATAGAGTTTAAAAACTCAAATATTTTGGTTAATGCTATGGGGTATGAATTCAAAGTTTTGAAACTTGTAAAAATTTTGTTTAATTTTAGGTTAAATTTCATACTCATAACTTAAAGGTTAATAGATTACTGGCTTATTTGTCAATTTTCTTTCTATTAAAAATAATCAAAAGTACAATGAATCTATTAGATACAACCCCTAATATTTAGGGACTAAACTTGATATTTAACTTAATTTATCTATACCATATTAAACTGTACAAATAAGGAGAATTTTTACATTCTTTTTTTGGCCTTACATTTTTTTTAAATGACTACTTTACGCTTCCATCTTTGGAGCACGACTTTTCAATTGGCATCTGTTGAGAAATGTTTGAACAATAGAGGTGAAGTGCAACCTCATGTCGATAGGACACAACTCATTGAGTGCAAGTGGTTACTCATTAGATCCTTCAATCTTTGGAACACGACTTTTCGAGTTTAAGTGTTTGTTGATTGTTTTTGTGTAAATGGTTACACATCGAATCAATATACTCATTCATACATGAATTCATATAAAAGACGACTTATTGAGTTAGGTATTTGTTGTGAGATGTGAGAACAAAGAGTACATTTATGTCAACATAACATTAATTTGAGCGTAATTTGTGTTACCTTTGAAATCTTTGCATCCATACTGAGTAACACGTAACACAAATTTTTAAAACATAAAACATAAAATTATAAATTATAAAATTCTTAAACACATGCATCATTACTAATATAACTAATAATTTAATCCATTATTATTATTATTATTATTATTATTATTAATTTAGCCTTTGTTGGGACTAAAATGCAAATAAGACACGAAACATGCATACTTTAATTGAAAATATCTTTTATCTTCTTTTTGATAAAATACATGAATTCACATATGAAATTTGTGTGCAAGTTGTAACATCCCACCCACCACTATATATATATATAATCATGCCCTTTTTTCAACATGAAACATTATTTTCATAGCCACCTTTTTCCTTTTAATAATAATAATCATCTCGTCCTTCTGATTTTATTTTTAACCATATCTTTTCAAAACTAACTACTCTCTCATAAAATTGATTTGCGAGTCTCTTAGTCCCAAAAATTTAACATTATAAGCATAAAACAACCCAGAAACATGTAAAACTTTCAAACTACGACCTTTCTAGCTTCAAAAACTAAATCAGATTTGACCACTCTTTCATTGGACTTTAGCATAGGTTCTTTGACTTTTGCTGAAAGCTAAAGCATGCCTGCTGTTCATTTGTCAAAATTCAATGACCTTTTTTCTTTAATGATTCTTGCAAACAAAAGCATGATATTGAACAGAGAATAGGTTTAATCCATAATGCCAATCTACCTATAATTTAATATTTAACACCCAATTGAAGTAGAATCAGCAGATTGTCCCGTGAAATTAGTCGAGATCTAAACTGAACACTCACGAATTAAAGAAAAAAAAAGGACAAAAGAAGAGTCCGAGCTAAGTGAAACAATAGTAATAGAAGCAGCCCTTCAAGGAATAGCTTGATGAAGGTGCCATTGAACATATTCAATTGTAAAGATGAAACAAATTTTTATTTCCCATCTCTATGTATTACAAGGGAGTAACAACCACATATATAGGGAAGTATAACTGGCCATATGTAACACACTTACCAGTTCAGAAATCTTGAGGCCTTTTCCTACCCTAAACTGCAATAATAATTTACAACAAGTTCCAATCTTGATTTCAACATTTTGAGCCTTTTTGAGATCCCAGGTATGGCATGGTGTGTGTATGATTCAGATAATGGTGTCGTATAATTTGGTTTCTGGGCATCAAGTTAACCTACCTGATCTCGTAATCCACGGTGGTACGATACATGGCTCGCCGACAAGTCACTTCAGCAGGACATCTTTGTAATTGGCACAGGAGAAGAAAGCAGCTTTTGAAAACTTTCCTATTGTGTTCAATGTCTCTATTATACACAACCTTGATCAGTCATGGCTTGAGCAACACTCAGAAAAGCAGAAATCACTGCTCCGTGTACAAGAGCCCTATTAACAAGCAGATGAAGAGCATATGAGGCTTGAGAAAAACTAACCTTGTCAGTAGAAATATACATATATTTTTTATTAAGCATAAGATACTTGACTGCTCTGCTTAGATAAACCGCAGGAAAAGTAAAAAAAAAATTAGTGCAAAATGGTGAATGAGATCGCTCGTCCTTTTCTTTACTTATATCATTCTTTAAACTACTTCCGCTCTCGATCAAACATTTTAGCAACATGATGGAGCTAAAGTGGAGTAGAACTCACTCAGGACTCTCTTTTTGGTAGCCAAAATCAGCTGCAGCTTTAAGGGCCCTCTGGTAAGTCTGTTTCATAGCTTCCTGAAAGTTAAAACGATGGAAAAGCCATAAACATGATTTAAACAACCTCGAAATATAAATAAGAAATTTAATTACATCCTCGAGGCTTGAGCATAAATGGGAATGATAACCTTCACATGGTTAACAAATTAATTTTCAAGTCAGCAGTCAACCAACATTGTGAACGTAATCTCCTTTCTAATTTTAGAATTAATAAATTCAAGCTAGAGATGACTGAGCATAAAATGTCATATTTGATGCAAAAAACATACAGTAGAAAATGTCGGATCAACAGTTTTTACATTTCTCAAATGAACCGGCTTCATGTTAGATTGATCATACGGAGTACACTGATTCAGTGGTGGTTCTCATCACTGACAAGAAATTTAATAAGGCAAGTACTTTGAAGGTTTGACAACATGCACAATGTTGATTAATTAATCTGGCAGATAAGAAATCCAAAAGTATTTCCCTAAACCGAATACTTACTAGAGGACGGGCTAAAAGATGACCCTCACCTGCAATTTAGATTCAAAATCCTCCGGAGACCAATGCATCAGATTACATGCATGGTTTAATTCAAGTTCTCCAGCAACAACCTACAACAAGAAAGTAACAATAACCAGATAAGCTTAAATTTTTTATAAGCAATAAAATGGAAAGATCCAGAGGCATCTGACAATTTCATTCTTTAAACTTATGAATCAAATGTCCGATGCAGTGCAAATAAATTTGAAACTAGAATATTTGGAAGGCCAATGTTATAAAAAGAGTTGTATCATGAATGTTAATTCCAGTTCTTCATATTTATTGAACTATAGATTCTTTCGGTGCTTCTTATAACTCTAACTATGATATTCACTTCAACAACCTTACTCGAACAGATTTGTTCAACCGTGTGCTTGTGAATATCCTAAGTCAGCGGTGCTTCAAACAGTAGGGTAAACTGTGAAACATCAGAACTAGTGCTAGAGATCCAAATCTTCTCAAGAACCAGAGAAAATTTAGTTGCCTGGCAAAATTTTAAGAGCATTCTGTAATTTTAACCATGTAATGTAATTATGGTAGCTTGTCAAGTGCCCCCAAATTCTGATCATCGTTTAAGTTTTTTTAGGCACCAATGGCTTTCTTATTTGGAGCTCCCAAACGAGTCCATTCTCCTATTTCAAGGTGAAGCGATGTAGCCGTAAACTCCTCCAAATATTTCAGCAAACCCACATCAACCAAAACGATATTTCCTTGACCAAACAGATCTCTTTAAAAGATCATCTCAACTTTGAGCTCAAATAAAACACAGCAATCTTTACTTATTACTTGTGAGAAAAATAGTTCCTTTTAGGTATTTGTAAGACATGCATCATGCACAGAGTGGATGAAGTGAATCGCACCCCTCCAGCACCTGCAGCCATTGCAGGAGCAATGAGAATATTAGCTTTTCTCAGCACATCAACAGCCTCAGGAGTACAGGGCATATTTGAACCTAGGGGGAAAAAGTACCAGCAAGTGACCATCAGTAAGCACATGAGCAAAAATAAACAAGTACATAAATAAAATAAAGACGGAGAGACAGATGGAAATAAAAACTAAAAGTGTATTTACTACCTTCTATTAGAATACGACAGCCAGAACTAATCAGGTTTATCGCATCGGCTTGATCAATTTCATTATGGTAAGCACAAGGAAATGCAACATCGCACCTTTCATTCCAAGGTTTAGCTTCATCATAATACTTAGATCGAGCATAAGTCTTTGAATAGTCCCTGAGAATGACACATTTCACAACATAGAAATATGAGTTACTTAAATGATAGCAAAAAAATGTTGAAAGAAAATGACGTAAATGTGATCACACCTTAAACTTCTCTGCTGAGCCTTGATGTCTCTCAAAAAGGATATCTTCATGTAGTCAAATCCATCTTCGTCCACTAAATATCCCTTTGAATCTGGGCAGTATTTGATTGTAACATGTTAAACAACAAGCTATAAGTTCTCTTCATAGCATGTAAATACCAAGAAACCATCAACACCTTGAATTTGGAAATTAAATATAATTGATCCTATTTTAAGTTGTAGCTAATATAAAACGAGAAATAAACTTCTTTTTTCTTCTAATTGTCACTCTATTAGATTATGAAAGCAAATCTAACTCAGATAGAACCATGGATGGTTCATGTTCCTATGTTGCCGATAATCCAACTCCCAAAAAAATTATGTCTAAACTAGAGATCATTAAAGAAAAACAAATATCCCGATGGTACTTTAAATAATAGCATAATTCAGAAAACACTCATGCTGCCTCAATACAATAATCCGCTAGCAGTCTAAGTATCGATGCACAAACTTACAGGTCCTGCATAGTTTAACAACAAAAATCAAGTTGATGTTGTGAATCCTAAAACATGTTTAGCAATCAGTCCAATATCTGCATTATGTGATGTTTTCTGTAAATATTTTGGCAGAATGCAACGCAAACTTTAAAATGAAAGAAAGATAGTTAAAAAAACACACAAAAAAAATAAATAATAATAATAATAATTAGAGACATCCACAAAACTCAAGCCGTCTAGCAGTACAGACTACACTTCAAACAAACAGAGCCTTCTCAATTATGCAAGACGAACAATTAATTGCATGAAAACCCTATTTATGTGGTAGTTAAATTTCCAGCCGATGAAGAACTAGACGAACAATTAATTGCATGAAAACCCTATTTATGTGGTAGTTAAATTTCCAGCCGATGAAGAACTGACGAAAAAAACTGTCTTCACCTAGTTGTGAAAACTTGGTAATGAAAATGAAGATGACCTAGAAAGCTAGAAGAAAGGTACTACAGTGCTTTCTACCTTATTATGTAGGTCATGGTTCAAAGAAATATATGAGAATCACCTGAGACAGTAATGGGAAGGGCACCATAAGCAATAAGCTTTTCAAGAACATGCATCGCAATCTTCCCGGAACCACTTACAGCGCATCTGAAGCGAACAAAGAGTATTTTACATTAAAGATAGAGCTTTCAGGCACCACTAAATTATATAAAAATAGAGCTCTAAAAAGCCTAAACACATTGCAAATACATTTAACAACAGCATCCATTTAGCCACTAAGTAAAGTACTTCTACACTAAGTGGTAAATAAGTTAATAACTCATAGATACTAACAAGAGATTCGAGTAATGGGTACTAAACCTTAGTCCTTTAAGTTCTTTATTCATATCTGCAAGTATTAGCTGTGCAAAGAAAACCTGCATGTGCAAGAAAAAATTGTCAAAATTAATACAAACAACCCAAACGTGTTCAGGGATACTTCAATCCATCTAAGAAGCCACGATTGGGCTATATCTGAACCTATTGAAGCCCGGCTGCCATATAGATAGATCATAAGAAAAATATGATGCTAATTACCAGACCATATCCAGTAGCTTCTGTTCGGAGGCTAGACCCAGACCAAAATATCCTCGGCCCTGTAAAACTTCCCTGCATGAGTAAGAATCCACAATATATATTTTAAGTTTCTTTCCAAGGAAAACTATATACCGTACAATGAAAATCATTCACAGTGTAATCTGCAATATATGATGAGTCATTGAACAGGTTATGCTCATGTGTATATGAAGTCCACAATATGTCCTAAAATGATTTTATAAGCCCATCAACAAATTACACAAGTCTTTCTCAAAATTCATCCCAACACAACTTCCTTCAAATTCCAGAATAATAGTGTGAAGCAGTGCAGAAGATACACATGCTTTTTGCCTTCGACATTCCATTATTGACATCAGATGAGGGTTTTTTTTTTTTTTTTTTTTGGTGGGGGGGGGGGGGGGGGGGGGGGGGT
>JBBPDJ010000017.1:8848038-8860698 GCA_037974625.1 Cucumis cinereus
TCCAACGACACTAATTTTACCCAAAACTCAATTCAAAAAGTCAACCAATTGCCAATCAAAAACTATTATTTTTCTTATAAAGGTTAAATAGGTTAAAACCTATGAAAATGTCAACCAATTGTCAATCAAAAACTATTATTTTTCTTATAAAATTTAAACAGGTTAAAAAAAATTCAGCAAATTAATTGACGTGTCTGCTTGACGTGCTTCAAAATCTTTTTTAAAAACAACACATCAGCACGCAACTTTGAATTTTTTCTTTCTTTTTTTTTTCTTTTTTTTTCTTCTTCTTCCTACTGTATACGTACAACAGCAACTTTTATTTTATTTTTTTTCTTTTCAATTCAATCAAGAACAAAAAACAACTTGAAAATTAGACTTTAATAAAAAAAAACGATAAACATGTACTCAATCTAGTGTCTAGGCTCTGATACCGAATGATATGAAAATCCTAGGATTTGTAAATTATGAATCCAATTGGCAAACCCCTAATAACAAATTCTAAAACCCTTACATCAATTTGACAAAAACCCAAGGAAATGGAATAGATTTGGATTACAGAACTAATTCCTCACTCCGAGTTCAAACATTCCACAAGCAAGGTGATCAAACTTACCTGAATGTTCTTGACTTACAACCCTAAATCAAGAATTGCAAAAAGTCGACGATGAAATTCTGTCATCTACCAAATAATTTTAAAAAAAAAACTCTAAATCATTAATTATCAAAAACTTACTAAAACAACATAAAGGCAAGGCTTAAATAGTCTCCCAATAAAACTTCAATTCAATGAAAAAAGACTAAATTATCCTTTTTTAAAAAAATTATTAAAAAAAAATAAAAAAAACTTTGAAAAAGATAAAAATTAAAAATTATTTAAAATATATCATAATTATTAAATAAAGCCTAATTAATAATCATATCATATCACTAGTTTATCAAGATTTCATCTCTCCAAGCATTTTATTCTGATTTTAAATGAGATACAATACATATTTCTATAATGGGTAATAATTTCACCAATTCAAACATTGCTTCACACTATATAATGGAATCCCTCCAATAAAACTCTTCATGATTGCCAATCAATGACATTAGGCACATATTCACAGTTATAGGGAACATATTTTTACACCTTCAAAATTTGTACAACCTATAAAATATAGATTATATCCAAACTTCAAAATAAGCCTCGCAAGTCTATACAGGAAGAGGTCAGGCTAAACTAAAATAAAAGTCCAACCTCTATACTTAGCTAAACAAAAGAAAACCGGATTTTAAATGAGAGGGAGAGATCAAAAAAAAAATGTACACGTTCCCATAATATTGGGTACCAAGAAATTGACTAATTTTCTATACACCGGAATTCATGGATGCAGTTCTTGCATCCACCTCGACCTTCTAATAACCTACCTCGACTTGAAAATGCTTGTCTAAAGGATGCTCAGACGGCTCGAAGGAAAGGCACATTTAGTCTAATCTTTGGCATAAGTTTGTGCAAAATCTCTAATCCTTTCCTTTATATGCTGCAACAGTATAAAACATATTAAGAAAATAACGAACTAGAAGGCACAAAAAAGCAGGAAGGTAATGTAGATTAGAAAGTTAATGTTAATCACCTTCAGCTCTTCGTGGAGAACAATGAATATTTTCTTCAATCTCTTGTGCCTCTGCAAATTAATCTTAGTTTGAGCGACTTCATTATGAATTTGTACATAACAAGGGGAAAAAATTTATATATACAGATCAAGGCATACAGAAATATTCGTGCCTACATCAAGTACAAGCCATGTGAGCCATCTAATCCAGATTCAAATAACCTGAGCACATGAGGCTATCCAAATCAACAGAGATAGTGAAATTAATGCCTATACCAATTCCGTCAACCGTGCCTTGGTGCCACTGAATTTACGGTCAACCTTAATCCTATACAATCCTAAACCTTTTACTTCCAATCACAAGGTCCTTTCCCTCTGGCACCCTCTGGAATACCAATTTTTCAATATGAACCGAAAGATCACACAAACCTAAAACTACAACGAGCACTAGCTGAATGAAATATCAGAATTCAGAGCTTTGCCACAGAGTAAACATTGGGATTTTGTGTAAAGTAAATCACTAATATCAAATTAAGACACAATGTCCCAAAGTTGGAGACATATACTGGAATGTGAGAAACTATTAGTACTATTTTAGAACTCAAGGACACAAATGTACAACCTATAGAGCAGATCCTATTCAATTAAGGTCGTAGAAACTATTAATACTATTAAGTGCAAACTTAAAGCAAAGATACTAGGATAGGCGAACATACCGTTGAACACAGCCGATAGGATTCTTTTAACTGTCCTAAGATATTAAAGTATTTCTCTGAATCTTGTCCTCTAGCAGAATCAAGTTCCTTTCCGAGTTTGCAGAACTCAGCCCTACAAATATCAATTGATGCAAAAAAGCTTAATAATGTTTTCTTTACAGGAACAACATACCAGAACACATAAATAAATCATCCAACTAGTTCAATCATTATAACTGGACATTAAGGCAGCCAGACTGCAACATGTGTAGGAATGGAAGCTGTATTACCTGTAGCTTTCTAGGATTTTGTTCAAGGATAGGTATGATTCATATTTATCATGATACTCCTGTACATATTCCTTGTACCTAATAATAAATATATTTTTCATCAGTTATCACAGACATTAATGACAAAAGTAAAAGAACTTGAATGAGTTATAGATGAAACTTACTGAGAAAAATCCTTGATGGCTCCCTTCAACTCTGGCTCGTCCTTTTCATACTTGGAATATGAACAACTATTTTCGTCTGAAGAGGAATCTCGTCTCTTTAGATCGCTATTTTCACGCTCAGCTGATACTGGGTTCTTAAGTCCATCAGTAACTTCGGTTATTGGATTAGGTGCTTGTCTTTTACTTCCTTTTTTTGAGGGAAGCGGTTCTCTTTTTGTATCATTCAGCTGGGAAATGCCAACAGAAGCTTTTCTGTTGCTTTCCACATAGCCTTCTGGACCATTCCCTTGATTAGGTTTTACATTTGCATCAACTGACTTGTCGACTTCAGCATGATCTACTCTTGAATTGTATTGTGAATAAGACTGCAGAGACCGGTTGTTAAGCCTGTTAGAATCTTCAACTATATGTTCTGAATTTTTCTTTTTATTTGAGCCTTCCGGATTGCTGGGAAACTTAGTACTTACATGGGGTGACGACCACTTTCCATATTCTAAACTAGCCTTCAAATTAGATTTTCCTTTATTTAAATCTGAACTCCAGATATCTGTAGTGCTTTCTTTATTCTCCAACTGTTTCAACGAATTGTTTCTTTCAAATTTCTTTTTACCCCGTACTTCCTCAGGGAAAGGCTCCCGAAGTTCACCTAACTCCAGGTCTGAAGGCTCTCTTTGTAGAATTCGACCTTTTCCATTAACAGGGGACCTATTAGCACTAACTCTATTATTATTATCCCTTGGTGAAAGCCCCATCTGCGAGCTTGAAAATGTTTGGCCATCTTTGAATTTACCAACTATTTCACCAGGTTTACTATGATGGGAGTCAAAAGGTTGTACCTGTTTGTCCCCTGGCCCACCTGATCTAGAATTTTTTGACACCTTTTTCTCCTTTGTCCCTTCATTATCAGCATTTCCATAAAATGTATCTTTGAACACATGAAAATTCTCATTAGCATGGCCACTCTTTTCAGTGTATTTAGTGCCACGTCCAATATCATCATGCTTGTCAGCTCTGGTAGCTGTATCTACAGCCCTCACACCACTTTGGTCATGAGGCCTCCAACCTGCTTGTGAAACATCTGAACTATTTTTTTCTGAAACTGTTTCTTTGTTTCCCTTTTTCGGTCTAAAATCAGAATTGCCTTTAATTTCCCCTTTATTAGTAACTTGACTTGTAAGATTTCTGACAGAATCTCTATTGAGTTTACTAGGAGATAAATTGCGAGGACTCTGTAATTGAACTCCCCAATTACCAGAAACTGGTTGTTGGGCTAAGCTTTCAGATTTTAATCTCTTGGTATGATCAGATTTCTCTTCTAAGCACTCCAGATCAGAACTCCTTTTAGATTTGCCTTTAGATATCCGACCTGTGCTGTCAGATTGTTCGTGCCTGGTACTATCAACAACATTATTTTCTCTATCCTCAAACAAACTCCCAATAAAATTTTGGCGCTCTTGGAATTCATCAGGGTATGGTGAAAAGGATCTTGGTTCTTCCACGGGTCTTCCACCTTCTTCAGTCGGAAGTAAACTACGACCATCAGTTTTAGCATCTGGCTCATCATCAGAAGAATCTTTCTCAATATCAATTGCATCATATTCTTGTCCGTCTTCCTTCTCATCATGTATAATCTGCACAGGCCCACCATCTGGACTTTTCCAAGCAGCAGGAGATGTAGAGAAACCCTGCACAGAAGCTTGCAATTTATGCTTGGATTCTTTGTCATCATCACTGGTCATGATATCCACGTCCTCATCAGAACCCTCCTGGCTATTGGAAGGCACATCACTTTCACTATCACTGCTACTCCCACTCCCACTCCCCACAGGGCTTCGGCTTCTACTCCTACTATGATTCCCACTATCACTTCCACTATCACTACTATCACTATCAGAATCACTGTCACTTCCGTTGTCAGAAGAACTAGCTGCCTGGCCTTCACTATTTTCAGAACCTTTTTTCTCAGCAAAAGGATCGGGCTGTTGAATGCCACTTTTCTCCAAGAAATTTGATTCTTTGTTAGCTTGAGAGGTTTCTACCTTTTCCTCCAAATCAATGCCACATCTTGCTTCTAACTGCAATTCTGGAGCATTTATTTGTTCAGGGAGGTCTTCATGTACAGAGGTTTGATGATGGCTGATCAAAGGAGAGCTGCAAAAGTACAAGACATGAATTAGACTCCTAGATGAAAATCAAGCAATCCATATATATCAAATACACCCAGTAACATGTGGAAATTAGAACCTACAATCTCTTAGAGGAGGTAGGAATGTCTTAACTATTGAACGTTATGTTCGCGTGAAGTTGTTTTTGTTAATTATAAACCCTTGCTGTAAAGCTTTCTGCCTACTATTTGTTAATGCTTTCTTTCCTCATAAAGTTTAGTTTATTGATAATCAACAAAACCAAACTAAGACTACAAGACAGTTGACGCATTTCTACTTCCTTTAAGAGGTTATAAATTTGAATCAAGCATCTAGCGTAATATTCTTAAAAATTGGAAACTTTGAGGTTGTGTTGAATAAGAGATTATAAGTTTGAATCATGCATGTAATGTAATATTATCAGAAGTGAGACATTTAAGGTAGTTTTGACGCATTTTTACTCCCTCTATAGGTTTGTAGATTTGGATCCAGCATGTAATGTAATATTCTCAGAATATGAGAGAGTTGAGGCTGTCTGGCCAACAACGTCAGAAATGGTAACAGGAACAAACAACCCATTTTAAGATTTTGCAAATAACCATTCAAGTCAACCAGATGAAATCAGCTTTTTGGATGTTGAAATACCTTTCACCCTCCGATGTAGGTTTTTTAGAGCCTTCCAACTCAACTCCTGATTTCAAACAATATCTCCCTGGAGCTTGGTAGGTTGCAATCTAATAGTCAAGATCACACAAGAATGTAAGAACAATAACTTCAGCATGCATGGATGATATCAGAATTCGGAACTACAACAATATCGGAAGATTTCAGGAGCAGAAAATTTATTATGAGTTCAAAGAACAGAGTTCAATTCACGCATTCACGCCTGTCCTTTTCTCCTTGTTTCAAATTTCAATTGATAGTTCATTTGTAGGATCTTTTTAATTGAAGTACTATTCGAGACAACATAGGTAAGATTCACTGGAATGGCTAAATAATATTCAGTTAGTAACTACAACCTTTCCACAATTATAAATAACAAGAAAGCTTTCTTATAGTTCCTTTGGGTGGCGTTCTCTCTACCCCCAATGCCTAGGCTTCTCTCTCTTCTTTGTTTAATTCTACGATGTTTTTTTTTTATCTAGCTATCTATCTATCTATCTATCTAATAATTTAAGATTTATGTAACTTACTTTTTTAATGATTGGCTCGATCTTTTTCACAGCATTTGGGATTTTATCGCCAATAGCTTTCTCCAAGGCCTACAAGAGAGAGGGAGAGGAAGGAAGAGGAAGTAACAGAAGAGTTAACGTTGAGAGAGAAGTAGAAAATAGCAAAATCCATATGTTTGAACAGAACTGATAAAAAAGAGGAAAGAACATACAATAAACAGAAAACATCGAACATTATTTTTATATTAGCAATCAATACTTCAATTAAGATAGATGAAAAATAACATCCCAAGTTCCTAACTGTAGAAGTTTTACTTGTGTACCTTCAAACTCATCCCCTTGGGGTTCTCCAAAAGTAAATTATACAACATTCCTTGCAAGTCTGTTGGTTTAGCTCCACTATTCCCTTCCTGTCCTGGTGTTTCAAGTACTCCTTTTGAAGCTATGGTCGGGATTTCCTTCTCATTGCTAGCAGCAGGATTAATCTTAGCAGGTAGTCGAGGTCTAATATCTTCTGCAATAACATGGGCCTTAGTGGTGTTTGCAGATCCAAATTGAGATACTGGAGCACCGAATTGCTCAGGTGGCAATGGAATAGGTGAAGATGATAGTCTGTCCTTAGAAGCAGGTAACGATGGCATACCAGGTTTATACGTAGATTTTAGAGGCCCAACTGCAATGACATCTTGTATCAGTACTCCATGACTAGGGTTAATTGACATTAATATGCATCAGGAGCAATAGTATATGCCAGAGATAACACTCAGAGGGAGAAAAAAATTTATCCCAAGAAAGAAAGAATAAAGCATAAAAACTTGCAAAAACAAAATGAAAAACTCAGTACGTGTAAACAGACAATCACCTTGAGACAATTCATTTTTCTGCTTTTTAAAGGGAGGCTCTTTCTTATTCTTAAAATGCCTCCAGGGATTAGCTGCAAGCAAGCAAGCAAGGAATTAGTAAAGGCTTGATCAACATAGAAGGCTCAGTTTTTGCAGTACTACCATCATATAACAATAACAGCAACAACAACAAAAAAAAGATGTAGAAAAAAAAGAAATAGTGATTAAGGCAGGCTGATAACAAAACTTTACCAGATATGAGAATGAATCAATCTCCTATTCATGTCAATCGTAAAATAATATAATCAATCTCTTATCCACTAAACAAATCCTTGAAAAATGCATACCTTCGGCAGCAGCCAATTGCTTTATTTGATTCTTCATAGATGGATTCCCAGGTTCTAAGACGATAGCTCTGCAGCAAGAAACACAATATACATGCATGGATGAGTAAAAGCTAAAGAGAGTACTAAATTTAATCATGGATAGCTCTATAACAAAACACCAAAATCTCTCTATAGTTTAGAACTTACATACTCGTAAAAGTAAAAGGTTTTACAAACTCAGTGCAACATCTCAATCATCAAAGATTTAAAAGCTTTTTTCTCTCTGTATTTTGGTTTGAGAGAGACGATGATATTAGAATAAGTTGATCGTAAATTATCACTAAACTTACAAATAAAACTAAATCACAACTTAGAAGAACGGTGAAACATCCACAACCCAAGATTTTCGGCCCTTCCTGTGAAATTCCAAGTATTTAGGCCTTCCATAATCCAATCATCTACCCTTCTCGGCACCAAGTAGAGATGTCCAAAATGCTAAACAAGTAATTCCACAATCTATAAGCAAAGATACAATAGATGGAAAGGTGTTTAAGGTCCTCCTCCGTCCCCACCATCAAAACATAAACTGCATCTCAAAGGTGAGAGACCAATTCCCGAACTTCCTTTGAAGTCTATCATCCATGTTATAAAGGCCGAAGACATAATTTGATTTGCCTTAAAATTGACAAAAGTACAAGCTCCCAAGTTCTTTGAGTGGTTTGGTGTCCCCAAAATACAATAACTCCTCCACGAACCTCCTAACTCAACCAATTTACATAACTCTAATAAACTTACTACGTAGTAACGTATATGTTTAATGTTCGTGCTAATATTCCAAATGTATTTTTGCATTTATAAATTATTATAGTTCATGTAATGGTTCAAAAACTGTCAAAGTCCGTGAGAATTATGATAAGCACATAAACTAGACCTACTTAGTTTTAAAAAATGCATGGAAGTCTAATAATATATAAATCGAAAGAGGAAGAATGCAGTTAGGTCACACGTGCTAGTTGCTCAAAGTAGAGAAGCAAGAAACATCTTCAATACAGGATTGCATACCTCCGAGACTTAGATTTACGTTCAGCTTCTTCAGACAACTTCTTAACATGGTTTGTAGTTGATTCGTCTAAGACACGGTGCACATTCAGTTTTCTCCAACAATTCCCTGACTCAATGAGTAAACCACTTCCATCTTCTCCACTTTTGCGTTCTTCATATATTTCACAACGATCACCACGTTCATGTGACCATGTGAACCTGAACTCTTTCCCACCAACATCAATGACCTGATGTCAAATTTGAGTTCAATTACAGCAATCTTAAATTTCCGAGACCTCATAAAATAGCTTTAAACATAGATGCAGAAATTAGATCTTAAGATGCATGGATGGTTATAGCATTGACTTTCAGGAAACCTTGATATGATGAGAAATGAGAATATGTTAGATTCATGCACATATTATGACTTTAGCACAGTGGGGGCGATGGTGAACAAGGGGCAGTTCCTCGAGACTTTTAGACCCTTTTTATCAATAAAAAGAAAATGCACGTGATAAAAGTCGAGAAGTGGAGAATAATTTAAAGGTTAATAATCACTTTTGGTCCTTGAATATAACCGGAAGTACAATTCAGTCCCTAAACTTTGATTTGTAATATTTAGTCCTTGTACTTTTGATTTTGTAACAATTTAATCCCTGAAATTTAAAGTTTGTGATGATAAGTACAGTCATCATCGTGAAAAGTAGTGTTAATATTTAATAGAACTTCTTACATAGGTAAATCAATAAACTAATTAAGGATTCAATATGTTCA
This sequence comes from Cucumis cinereus, assembly GCA_037974625.1. Taxonomy (NCBI): domain Eukaryota; kingdom Viridiplantae; phylum Streptophyta; class Magnoliopsida; order Cucurbitales; family Cucurbitaceae; genus Cucumis; species Cucumis cinereus. Next base: position 8,857,085 of record JBBPDJ010000017.1, read on the forward strand.
TAAGCAACAAAGTCTAAATAATTAAATAAACTAGTGTTAATTGTTACAAATTTGAAAGTACACGAACTAAATTGTTGCATACTAAAGCACAAGGGCTAAATTGTTAGAAAATAAAAAATACAAGGACTAAAATCGATGGTTTTGAATCAAAGTACATGGACTTTTCGTTACCTCCACAAAAGTTTAGGTAGTAAACTTGACTTATAACCTAATTTGAATTTGAATATCCACAACTGGAGCATGAACAAGATTCAAGAACTACTTTTACATGTTTTTTAATCAATTTTTTTATTGAAACGCAGCTTTTCATTGATAAGATGAAAAGAGACTATCGCTCAAAATACAAAGGAACAAAACTTTTCATTGTTTAGGGTTTATCAACTTTTCATTGATAAAATGAAAGGAGACTATATCTCAAAACACAAATTTTCATTGTTTTTTTATCATTAATTTGTCATTCTATATGTATTACTTTCCTTTAACTTCTCAAAGCTAGGAGAGCCTTGAAATGATTTCCTCAAATTTTGTAAGGGATCAGACCTCCTCCTTGAAGATTTTCCAGTAGAGATGCAGAAAGAGAAGCCAAGCAAGTCTTCTCAAAAGAGAGAAATTCTTTGACAATACAAATTAATAGATAAAATGAAAACAGGATTGCACTTTGCACGTAAGGTGCAGGATGTGCATCTTCCCATTTTCACACAAACAAAAGAATCGAGATATCAAGTTAAAAGGGTAGATCTTAGAGGGCTCAACAACATAACCAAAACCCAGCATATGCAATCAAAACAAGACCTTACATTTTTTCTATTTCATCTACAAGCCTTGCCCTAGGCCCTAGCTATCCTAATAGGTCCATCCATTATGTTTTATTGAAGTCACAAAAAGAAATCGTGATGAACATGAAGAAACCTTATATTCCCAAATTTAGGAAGGATTGGAATATGGAATGTCCATGGAGATTCCTAGCTTCCATAAGGATTGGAAAGATGCAACGCTTCATTTTCATTAGGTCCTTGAGATAGCAACTTTATCAAGATATTACTCACTTCCTACTAAAATTTACTCCAAATACATCATAAGTTGCATATTCTTTATAACCATGTTGTGCACATTGTATGACTAAAACCAAGGCCTCATCAGTAACAGGTGGCAGCATTTCCTTGAACCATTAAATTATGATGTCTACCATACTGAGAAAGATAAATAGGCTCAAATTAGACGCTATAAGTGCAGCAAGTATAATCAAGTCTAGATCACCAGCTTGAAAAGGTTTTAATGGCCATGCCCCAATTTTCAGATGGGGTACGACCTCCAGAATACCATTCTACAAAACCATATATGCATCAAACACACGCAAAAGCACTGATGATATGATCTGATTATAGTATTCCTAACAATAATTGTACAACAAATACTTATTTACATGGTTATCCATATTTTTACTCAATTGGGTAATCTAATCCTTGACCTTCAATATTCTTATTCACCAATTCAGCAAACAGGTAACTGGTACCCAATAAAGATGTAGACATAAATTTCTCATAAAAAAAAGGTAGACACAATAATGTAACAAAACAATTAAGCAAAACTCAAATTGACGATAAATTCCACTAAATAAGGACCATAAAGACTAAAATATATGAAATGAAGCAGCAGTTGCGCAAAGTGCTTCCACAAAGCAAATAAAATCCATCAACTTAGTGTAAAAGTAACAGCCCCCATTGAAATCCAACAAATAGTGAACAAAAGCATGATCTGTACAATCTACTTGTGAACATATCCGACAGCATAGTTGAAGTACATAATACAAGTTCAAATAATCTAAACAATACCACACTCGCAAATTACAGAAAAGCATAAAAGTCTTGGTTATCACATGATGAGGATGACTAACTAAAGAACAAGTATTATAGAAAACTTACATTACCACTAGAATTATTGGCGTTGGCATCAAACTTAATTCTCGGAGTCCCGCCTTGCGCCTCAACCCGCTTGATCTCATCGATCAAATCCGGAGCCAACCGAATTATCATACCAAAAGCCAAGGGGTTGTTACCAGTGACGAGAGTGAAATTCTCCTCGGCCGATTGATAGGCTTCGGATGTGGTTGCAGTGGTGGTTCGATTCCGAGGATTGGAGACAGAACCAGCGGCACCGCCGCCAAGAGAGAGACGGCCGGAGGGGCGGTGAGAAGGTGGTAGAGGAAAAGAGGAGTGGGGACGCTTTCCTCCGGGTCCACGGCCGGCACCGCCGCCAGGTCGGCCGAGCTTGGATGGGCCGCCGTACATTGTGATGGAAGAGAGAAGAAGACGACGGAAGGGGGTCGAGCCAAGTTTTGGGACCCAGATGAAGAAGAACACACAGGAACAATTCCGAGTGCCCTCTGATTTCCCAATTTGCGCTCCTTTTGGTCTTCCTACTTAATTTCAACGACTTATGGGGCCTTTTTCTGTAATTTCTCAAACTCCTAGGCCATTTTTCGGATTCACGTTTTATTGTAGTTTTGTGGGCCTATATATAAAGCCCAATACGGCCCACGTATAAAGCCCAATATCATACTTTAAGTATGGGTGAGCACATGATAGGACAAAAAAAAATTGAGCCGACCAACCAAAATTGATCAAACTGAAGGCAATTATTCGGAGATAAGGAGAAGTTTTATCAGTGTTGGTTTGAGAAATTTCTAACTGACAACATTTTTTAAAACTTCCAAAGGCTTCAACCGACTTTAATCAATCGATTGATCTACCAATGGTCGATTTGTACTCCTTCACAGTCGAAGTTGGTTTGAACATTTATGAAATCGACCATAGTCGATTCAGTAACGGTTTGGTGGAAAATCGATTTTGATAGACCAATGCACACTTCTACCGTTAAGAGATTATTAGAGATTCAATCAATTTTCAAAACTTATCCATGTACATGCCCAAATGTTTTATATTTTTATATATAAGTTCTAAATTCAAAAATATCCTTGTCATGGGCAAAGATAATAGATTGGAAAATTCTTTTACATATTTACGAATCACACTTAATGTTAGAGAGAAGATGCATTTATTATATAGTATTGATGGGAGAGAGAAAATGCATTTAATATGATTTTATTTTTCATTTATCACATTTCACGCATCAAGCAATTGGTCTTATTTGTGAGTTTATGTTATTTTTAAATATACATTTGAACATCGTATTAGATTTTGCAAATATTTTAATTAATATATGAAATATAATGGTAAATATATTTGACATGTATTCAAATCCAATTGGTTTTACGACAACTTGTTGGTTTTTCTGGCAAATTCTTGGTTATTTTTAAAATATAACTTAGAACATTGTATTATATGTTTGCAAATATTGTAATATATAAAATATAAGTGTACTCAATAGATGGTTGTATTATTTGAAAGTTTTGTTGCTCAATATTCAATTTAAATCACATTATAAATCATAAATTCCATTTATATCATCATAATATATATCATGAATTTTTTTTTAAATAATGTTTTTTTAATAAAATATGACAAAAATAGAATGAGGGCGAAAAAAATGTCAAAAATAGGGTAGTGAAGTCGTGTACCCGGTCCACGATTACGCAAAGTCGTGGACGGGGTACA
>JBBPDJ010000017.1:8860798-8871593 GCA_037974625.1 Cucumis cinereus
GAACAAAGGGCCCTACCCTCTCTATGGCACGAGAGGAATTTTTGCTTATTGGTTGGACCATAAACATGTTGTTCATTAGAGAAGCATTGGTATTTAAGGACCAAGAAGTAACCCAAGGGTAAAACGGTAATTTGACTCAGATGGAGTTATGAACACGTGTGAAGGACTAACTTGTTGTTATTAGTCTACATCCGTGGACACATAAATATATCTACAGTGAGAAGAGTTCAACTGTGAGTCGTAAAGGGTGATGAGGTTAATATATCTTGGATATAATTTGAAATGTTCAAATTGACTAAGGAAATGAATATAATGTATGGTGATACATTATAATATAAAGTTTATATTTTCATTAAACTTTATAATATAAGTTTTAATTTTGGATGTGATTCAGAATTAATTAATGTGAGAATAAAATATTTGAATGAGTTTAAATATTGATTTAATGTGAATTAAATTCATATTAAAATTATAGATTAAACTTTAATGCGTATATGATACACATTAAAACTATAGGTTATGAGAAGACTTAATATTTGAATATGATTCAAATATGGATTAAATTAAATATAAGAAATATTTAATTTATAAATTAATTAATTAGAGAATTAATTAATAATTTAGTTTAATTAGATTTAATTAAATTTGATTTAATTAAATTAAAACTATAGGTTATGTGAGAGATATTCATTTAAATATGATTTAAATGAAATATTGATTAAATATGACTTAATTAATTATTTTATTTTATTTTATTTTATTTTATTTTATTTTAATTTAATTTAATTTAAATTAAATAAATCGCTTGCATGAGTTATTTTTTGGAAAAACGCGGAATGCTCCCATGTTCTCCCAATAATATCTCTAACTTCTCCTTCTTGAGGATGAAGAAGGAAAAAGACGGTACGACTGAAAAAATACCCAATTTTTTAATTGTAGAAGGTCTGTAGAAAGAGAAAAACTCTCTCAATTTTTCTCTCCAAGGAATTCCCAATGTAAATCCATGTTGGTTCTCACAATCCTTCATTCTCCATACTTAGAGAATAGAAGAGGTTTCAAGTGGTGGTGACAACAATTTAGAGTTTTTGTAGAATTTAGAGACTGCATCTAGGGTGAGTTTTTTTTTCTCTGTAATTTTGTTTATAAAAAGTATGTTTAGCTGTAGATTTTTTCTCAATGTATTAGTATTTTAATTTTTCTCAAATGAAAATTGTGAATGGTCCTGTAATTCTTCTACTGCGATGGATTTTTATCACATCAGATGATGGTGAGTTATGGTGGGCTGAGGCAGGGGAGGAGAGTGTTGAAGGGAGGAAAAATTGCGATGAAGAATTTCAAAGGCTTTACGAGAGGCGGCAACTCTTTCTCTCTTGTGAGCATTTTGGTGGCCGCCTAATGCTTGAGGAGTGTAAAAAGTTAGTCACAGACAAAAAGTGTTTTGGGGGTAATTTTTTGCGAAGAAGATAGGCGTGCAAACTAAAAGTTAGAAAAAAAATCCATTTGCAACGTTAATTGACCCTATTTCTTGACGGATAAAATCCGTCAAGAAAAAAAAAACTAACTTGACGATTAAAAACAGTCAAGTATTGTAAGAATTCCCAAAAAATTCTTCAGTATTCTGCATTTTGTTTATTCTTGACGGTTTTTAACATTACTTGACGGTTTCGATAAAACAGTAAAGTAATGTAAAATAAAAAGTGTCAAGTAAAGTTCTTTCTGTAGTAGTGTGTCATTGCAATTAACATCCTAATAGATGTAATCCTCGTCACTGGAGAATAGGTATTGAAGAAATCTAGCCCTTCTTTTTGGCAAAAGCCTTTAGCTACTAAGCGAGCTTTGTATTTATCAATGTGCCATCAGCTTTTAGTTTTTTGTTCTTAAAAAATCATTTCCTCCCAATTGGTTTGCTTCTAGGAGGCAAATCAACCAATACCAAGTATTGTTCTGTCAAATGGATTTTAGCTCACTAGTGATAGCTTCCTTCCAATAAGGTGCATCAGAAGATGTTACAACTTCTTGAAAATTTTGAGGCTCACCTTCTATCATATAAGTTATGGAATCAGATCCAAAAGAAATACATTTCTTAGCTCTTTTGCTTCTTCTAGGTTCAAACTCAATTTTCTAATCGTCTTGACCTTTCAAAGAGCTAGCCTCGTTAGTTCTTTTGGCACCACTAATTTTGTGTCCTTCCTTCTTTAAAGGAAATATATCCTCAAAGAAAAATTCGACTTCAATAGATTTCATTATGGTATTATTATTAATATTAGGTATTTCTGATTTAATCACCATAAATTTATAAGCAGCACTATGCATTCCATAGCCTATAAAGACACAATCAATTGTCTTAGATCCAAGTTTGGTTCTTTTTGGTAAAGGAACTTGTACCTTTACCAAGCACCCCCACACTTTCAACATTTTATATGAAGGCATCTTTCCATTCCTCATTTCATAAGGCGACTTCTTAGTATTCTTGTGTGGAATTCTATTTAGTATCAAACTTACTGTAAGCATAGCTTTTTCCCATAAATTGTGAGGTAAACCTGAACTATTTAACATGAAATTAACCATGTTTTTTAAAGTTCGGTTCTTTCTTTCAGCTACACCATTGTGGTGTATAAGGTGTTGTAGTTTGATGGATTATACCATTAACTTCACAGAATTCGTAAAGTGATGATGATTCGTATTCACCACCTCTATCTGATCTAAGCACCTTAATTTTCTTCTCAAATTGATTTTCAACTTCTACCTTATATGTTTTAAACGCATTAAAGGTTTCATCTTTACTATGTAATAGATATACATAGCAATACTTACTATAATCATCAATGAATGTGAAAAGGTATCTCTTACCACCTCTTGTGGGAGTACTTTTCATGTCACATACATCACTGTGAATTAAATCAAGTAACTCATTACTTCTTTCCACATACGAAAATGACTTTCTAGTAAACTTTGATTCAACACAAACTTCACATTTGTGTCTCTTATCAATATTATTCGGCAATAGTCCTAAACTTACCATTCTATTTAAAGAATAATAATTTACATGTCCCAATATAGAATGTCAAACATCACACAACTCAACAATATAAACAGAAGAGTTGATATTATTATTATTATTCTTTGGCATTTGTGCCAGTACATTCTGTTTGAACATGTCATCATTTAGATAGCCTTTTCCCACATACATATCTCCATTTGTCATAATAAATTTATCTGACTCAAATATAAGCTTGAACTTATTTTTATTAAGTAAAGTTCCTGACACTAGATTCTTTCGAATCTCTGGCACATGCCACACATCATTGAGGGTAAGTATCTTTCCAGAAGTCCATTTCAGTAGGATCGTCCCTTTACTTTCCACAGAGGTTGTTGAAGTATTTTCCATGTACAACTTATCGCTGCCATTTTTCTTCTCAAATGTAATAAATAAATGGTTTGTCCTTACAAATTTGCCCAGTAGCACAAATTCGAAAACCAGATCGCCATTTTTCATTATGTTTGCTCCTTCTTGTGCTTGCATATTGCAGCAGTATGGTCACCCTTACCACAAACCCAACAATTTCCTCGAATGCGTTTGCTAGCATCATTCCCATGATTCACAACTTTCTTCTTGAAATTTTGCTTCTTGGGTTTATGCTTTGAAGTTCAGCAACATGAGCCTTCGCTTCAACTTCTAGCAGTATTTTGTCTCCTTTTCAGCTATCCTCTTCTATGTGAAGCTTCACCGTAAGGTTCACCATGGATAGCTTTTTTCGCTTGTGTTTGAGATAAGATTTGAAGTCCTTCCAGGAAGAAGGTAACTTCTTAATCACAACAGCAACTTGGAATGACTCACTAATGTCCAGTTCTTCACTTTGCAAACCACTGATGATAATTTGCAATTCTTCCATTTGATTGACTACCAACTTGGTATCAATCATCTTGTAATCTAAGAATTTTTCTATGAGAAATTTCTTAGTACCAGCATCTTTCAACTTGTACGTCTTGTCTAATGCCTCCCACAATAATTTTGATGTATTGTATGCATTACAATAGACATTATACAAAGTGTCCTCAAGACCACTAAGTATATAGTTTCGACATAGGAAGTCTGAATGCATCAATGCTTGCTTTGCAGCTTCTGTTTCAAGAGCTACAACTTCGGGTGGGGTAATCGGGCAATATTCCTTCAAAATGTGAGCAAATTCAGTGTGGTGAGATAGAAGATCATCTTTTGTAGCCATCTCTTGAAGTTATCACCCTTGAACTTCTCTGGTTTTTAAGATTTGACAATGGGAGATCCTATCATGGCAGAAGTAGCGGCGACATTGATGGAGGAGTTTGCAACCATTAGTTCAGAATATAATTGTCTTCAGAATGTTGGGAAAAACTTTGAATATAATATGAACTGAATACACTAGCAAACTTGATGTATAATATTTGGACTCAACTTAAGCCAGATAAAGTAATAAGACTTAGATATAAAAACAATCAAAGCTTTGAAAGAAAATAAAAAACTTTGTATACTCAAACCGTAGTCGAGACACAATTCTAATAAACGTTGTCTTGAAGACAATTATTCGCTTTGCACGAGCTTGCAAGCAGACGACAACGATCGTCTCAGTAGGATACAATGATTAACTCTAATAGATTTGCGGTCTTAAACTACTCACATCTAGCAGAACTCTTGGATACTTGCTCTTAACTCAACACAAGAACAAAGGAAAGAAATAAAGAAAGAATGGAGAGAACTCTCCAATTTTGAAATTGATACTACAAATGAGGAAACAAGTTGCTATTTATAGGCTAGCAACTTAGTAACTCTCCCAAATACAAAATAAAATCAAATAAATACAAAAGTTGAAACCTTTGTCAAATTTAACTCAATTTAGTTATTATTTGAACTAATATCAAACATAACTCATTCAAATTGAAGAAACAACAAATTAACTTTCATACATGTTAAATTTGTACATGAAACAATATCTTAATTTGATGGTTTCAATTCAATTTGAAGTTTCTAATAAATGAATTTAATTTACATAATTAAATCCATTTTTTTATGTTTCAAAATTAACCAAAGTTTCACTTTCTGTCACTATAATTATCCAACAATAACTGCCACAATTTTCAACATAATTTATAGTTTATTTCATAAATTTTTCAACCTAAATCATCTCGAAGGTTCGTCGAGTGTCCATCGACATCCAAGTCGTGTCGCTATTCGTTGTCTAGTCATTCGTTGTTCGAGACACCCACCCTTCATCGTATAGTTCAGACGAGTCTATCACTCTTCATCCAGTCCAAAGTCATCGTTCATCTGCTCCCAGTTTTCCATCATCGTTTGTCATCCAGGTGGTCACATGCTGGTTTCGAGAGAGAAATTGAAGAAAATGGAGGGTGTGAGAGAGAGGGTTGTTGAAGATGGAAAGTCTTTTGGGACTGTTTGGATCACATATATTGTTTGGTATATATATTAAATATTCAAAATTTAAATATCTGGATTTTAAATGTTTGAGAAAATTAATATTTGTGCTTGGATGTGCATGATAATTAATATATGAAAGTTAAATATTTGTGTTCAATTCAATAATTTGTAAAAAGTAAAATAAAATAATTATTTAACTAAATGCTAGAGATGAATCAAATTTTAACATAAATTAATTTACCGTTATATTAATTAATTATTTAGTCAATAAAATAAAAAAAATAGAAGAATACTTTTTAACTAAACATAATTAAAGTAATTACTAAAAATAATTAAATTAATATTAATTCATTAGAATGTTGATAATTAATGCAATAGTTTATATTAAATAGTTAATATAGCATAAAGTATTAATTGAAATTTATTAAGTTTAAATAATATATTAATATTTAAAGATTAATTAAAATTAATAGTAATGAATACTTGATATTAATTTATAAAATAATTAAGTTATATTTGTGTTGTTCAACTTTCAAATATAAATAATATCATAAGTTTTAAAATGTGAAATTATGCCAACTTTCAAATATAAATAATATCATAAGTTTTAAAATGTGAAATTATGTCAAACGAATAGAGACATTAAATGTTTGCTTGAAATTCTATAGAAAAACCTGTGAAACAAATGAAGCCTTTGGTTTTTATGAACCTATTTTGGCTTAATTGAAAATATTTGAAAAACAATAAATTTTTCTTGAAAAAAGACAAGTGATTTTTGATTTTTCTATATTTAAAAATTCGTGCAATTAATTGATGGCTTGGGTCTAATGATTATTGGACCCTATTTTTATTTTTATATAATTTAGAAGAAAGTTACACACAAACAAATTAGATAGTTTTGTAAATAATGAAAAACTCGGACATAAATGAAATAAATGACCCTTTTTAAATGTAAGTTACCCCTTTCGCTTACTAGGTTCAACACGAGAAAGACCTGCCATGTGCCGTTAGTCATTTATCTCTAGTTCATCCCTTTCGAGAGCTTATAATTATTTTTTCTTTTTCTTTTCTTTATTATACATTGGGTGCAAGATTTAAATCAATAACCTCTTGGTCCTTAGCATATACAAATATTAGTTAAACTTAAATTCATTCATTGCTTACCTCTAAAGTTGAACCGTTGTAATAGACTTTAGCTGATTTTTCTTATTTTAGGAGTTTGTTGATTCTAGCCCTGGTTTATAAAAGTTAGTAAATGTTTTATGGGTTGAATGAAAGTTTTATTGTTATTGTTATTATTATTATTATTATTGTGGATTGTTTTGTTGGAAGTATTTATGCAAAGTTTCATATCTCATATTTATTTATTTATTTATTTGACCCATTTGTGAAATGAGGATCAAGCATCTAACCTCCAGATTGATAATGTACTTAATGTCATTTAACCTATATATATATTTACAAATCTTATATTTTAGGTAATGTAAAGTGGGGGTTATCATGATTGCGTTGTTATGTTGTCCAAATTTCTAATTTCTAAAACAACTTTAGTAGTTAAAAAAAAGTGAATTTTAGTAATGTCCTCTAGTTTAGTTATCTCGAGAACTTGGAGCATTATCGTATTACTCACCTTGAACTGATTAATACTCAATTCAAAGAAAGAATAATACTTAGTCATAATAAAATATTTCCACAAGACATTCTACTCACTTAAAAAACGCTAAATCCATTTAACCAAGAAAGCAGAATCAAGACAATGAAAGTTTCTAAACCCAGGCCACCCATCAATATTTTGGTCGTTGGGTAGTCTCACAATTCACGTTATACATCTTGTCATCACGAGAATGGCCCTCCCAACAAAATCACGCACCAATTTATCCAAACTTTTAATGAAAAACATGAAAGAGATAAGTAATACATGCACAAACTAGACGAAGTAGCATACACTAAGTATGCCATCCACCATTTGATATAAAAGTATACTTTCAGTTTGTGAAGTTTATGTTGCATCATCTCAACAATTGGTTGTCAAAAACAGGGTGAAAAGGAGTTACCTCCCAAATGGAAACCGAGTAAGTTCCTTGGGTAATAAATTATTATAACTATTATTACTATTAGGCTAAATTATATATATAAAAAAAAATGTCCCTAAAATTTACACTTTGTGTAAAAAATATTCCTGAAGTTTCAAAATTTTCAAAAATATTCTTAAGACTTCCAAAATAAGTTTAAAATGTAAGTTTTGGATGGAAACCGTTAGTGTTTTGTGTAAAAAATACAAATGAACTTTCAAAAGTTTAAAAAATACCCCTTAACTTAATAAAAGTTCAAAAATGCCTCAACCGTTAGTATTTGAACAAAAACCGTTAATTCCTCATGACAAAAATAGCTTTAAATTTTTTTCAAAAAAAGTTAAAAAATGCTCATACCATTAATATGGTGATCAATTTGTTTGAAGTTTTCTTAAGTTTAAAGAGAACCAAATTTAAAATAAATTATATAGATATCCTCATTTTTTTTCATATCGTTACTTATATCTCTTAATTTTTCAATTCTTAACCTACACCAATTTTCTCAACAACCAAAATAAAAACCAAAGTCTTTAAGTTAAAACATAAAATCTCCAAAAAAATTCAAAATCAAATGCTCCTTTTAAAACATACCAAAACGATAAATCGTCAAATAAAACGTATTTGACTATTAATACACAACTCAACTACTAATGAGTAATGTACAAATCACATATAAACAATATACGATATATATTATCATACATGCAGTGCATGCGGAAATTCCACAATACTATACCTGCTCTTAGTAGCCTTGCTCCTTCCTTTGGCATGTTGCATGTCTAATGTTCTTTTCCATTCATTGTACGTCCAAACACAATGGCACCCCAATCATGATGTTCAAAAATATTCTAGTCATCAACAAGTTTAAGAAAGTTGTGGTTTATTTAGATTCCCCCATTTTTCCTAACAAAGATGACTCAATGAGGTATACCAAAGCCAATTGCGTATCCTCGCAGTCACCCCTCATGTTCAAAAAATGTGTCCGCTAACTGACATAAGGTGATAACCTCTTCATCTTTAATAAACTTATCTTCTAATCTATTATATGTAACAACCCCACTAAAGCGCTTTTTGGACGTCAAAGACCAGTAATGATGTCAAATTCCCTCCTCCCTAACGTACATACAACACTGCCTAATAAGAAACTTAATACACTCGTTGCTCTCCTCTTTCACCTCCCTTAGAAGTAAATAGTGGATGAGTGGGCTATTAAAGACAATATTTATATCGAGAAAGTAGCCAAATCTTGTTTTCCTAAATAATGCTAGCTGCCCGAGTTGAATTTTTCCTTAATATTAGTTATTGTATTTTCAGATACGAAAAACAACTAACTTGAGCCGATGGGAATGATTATTCTTATACATAGGAGCATTCTTCAATGTGATGAATATTTACAAATATAAACCAAAACAAAAAATACGTACAATTTAATTAGAAACATTACATGTAAGGGAACAAATATGACCAATATGAACAACATGATCTAAAATACCACAAACCATGTGTCTAGGCAACCTAAATAACATAAATGAAGTATACAAACGTAGCTCAAAAACTTCCTAAAACATGTGTATAAGTACCCTAAATCACAATAAACAAGTTTTAAACTAATATGGTATTGAGCATTTGAAGTTTGGAAGTTGTGAGATGTTTGCAAAAGGTGTGCGAGATGCAAAAGAAATAGCTAAAAACTTCCTAAAACATGTGTAGGAGCACCCTAAATCACCATAAACAAGTTTAAACTAATATGATATTTGCATTTGAAGTTTGAAAGTTGTGAGATGGAAAAAAAATAGCTAAAAACTTTCTAAAACATGTGTAGAAGCACCTAAATCACATAAAACAAATATATAGTTTATTTGGAATTGTGCATGAAGTTTGGAAGTTGCGAAATGTATGTGAAATGTTTGCAAGATACAAAAGAATTGGCTAAAAAGGCTCGCTAAAACATGTATAGAAGCACCCTAAATCACCATAAATAAGTAAATAACTGATATGGTATTGGGCATTTGACGTTTGGAAGTTGCAATATGTTTGCAGGATATATGCAAGATGTTTGCGAGATGCAAAATGTGTAGAAGCACCCTAAATCACATAAAACAAGTATATAGTTAATTTGGAATTGAAAACTTGAGGCTTGGAAGTTGCTGAGTTATTGCAAAATGATTGCGAGATGTTTTCAAGAGAAAAGAAAAACAATAGTAAACAGTAGCTAATAAATACATAAAACATGTGCAAAACCTTCCAAAAAACACTCTAAAAGAACCAATAACAAAATATTCTTAAGAATCAAAGCAAAAAACAACTAAACTTTTCTATATTCAAGATATAAAAATAAGTAAACAACAAAAGTCGATACTCTAAAAACAAAAATCAAAATTAGTAGACAACAAAACTAGATACTTTAAAAAAACAAAGAAAACAAAGGAACAAATCAGCACACAACCCAAGTGTTATCAAGCTTTTTAAGTCAATATGAGGTTCCTTACCAAGGTTCTACCTTTTGAAGTCTCCACAATGACTGTCAATGACTAACATGTCCACTGTTGCCTTGTGTTTGAAGGTTTCATCGTCCGAAGCTCCAAGAAAACTATTGTTTAAAGTTTTCATTCGGCGAGCCGCTGATATAAACCATAATGCCTTTGTGTTACCTCTGGAACGAATCGCATGTTTAAGAGCCAAGAAACTACAATTAGCATTGAATTTTCACATTCAAGAGGAGGTGAACTCAATTGAGGAGATTCAAGTAGCAACAATTGATCAGAAGATTTATAATTGAAGTTAGTTGACGCTACAAGATGGAACCAATTGAGCTTTGTAATTTATTTTGTTTTTCAAAAACATACCTAATTGTTTGGGTTCTTATTATTAGACCCATATATGTTTATTTTATGTCATTTTTTAGTGCAGTAGGTTGGGTATAAAGTAGGGAAACAAAATACAAGGCAATTTTTATATTTATAGTTTTAAGGTTTCCTATCATTGAAAATTCTCTAGTAGATGATAGAGAGTCTCATCACCATTCTTTTGTAGTTCTTGACTCAAGGTTACATGCTAAGAACACTTAGGTAAGTTTGATCATCTTGCTTATGGAGTGTTCAAACTTGTATCTATTGATCTTTGATCAAAGGGTAATCAAAATCTAATTCATTTCCTTGGGTTGTCGTCAAATTGATTGGGGCTTTTAGAATTTGATATTAGAGTTCACCAATTGGATTTCTAATTTTCAAATCTGTAACATCCCAAAAATTTGAGATAATTTTAGGTTAATTATCTTAAAAAAAATAAATTGAATTTATTTTGGGATCTAATT
>JBBPDJ010000017.1:8871693-8907239 GCA_037974625.1 Cucumis cinereus
GGCGACGGACAAGAAGGACCAGTGACCATGTGTTTTATGGGGGACTTTATTGACAAAGGCTTCCGTTGTGTTGTTGATGTTGTTACTTGTGAAAAATGCTTCCGCTGTATTTTTGTTAAGATTATGAGTTCTTCTTGTATAAGTAACGACCTCGGGTTGAGGTTGAAAATCCGGGGCGTTACAAAATCATAGGATTTTCATATCAGTTGCATTTGAAGTTTGAAAAATCGTTCGACATATGGAAAGTCACCATTCGTTGAGGTTTGATGGAGAGTCCTGCATCGTTTGGTGAGCTCCATTGGTTGGCTCACCGTCGATTGAAGTATCCTTCGATGGGTCTCTTGTGCATGAAGAAGAAAGTTGGTAGTTTGTCTTTTTAGGGCTTTTTTACTTCAAGGGTATTTTGGACTATTTACATCCTAATTTGTCCTAAAACTCTACTTTTTAAAAAGTAGTCCCAAAAACCTATAACCCCCTCAAAATTGGACTACTTTTTGGTAATTTTCCAAATATTTAAGTCTTAAAATCATTTGTGTTTTATTTATTATTTTTCTTCTTATTATAGTTCAGGTACTTTAATTAAAGTGTCCAATTTTATTTATTTACTTTTATTTAGATAAACGTGTCGAATGGTTACCAAAAAGAAAAGTAAGAGAGTATTAAAGAAAAGGTGTGAGAAAAAGATGGAAAACAAAGGTAAGACGATATTAACGGTTTCTATTCATATAATAGTATTGCTACTTTTTATTATTATTATTATTATTATTATTATTATTAAGTTTAAGGGTATTTTTGAAACTTTTAAAAGTTCAGAAAATTTTTGACCCAAAATATTAATGGTTTTCATCTAAACTAACGATAAGTGTATATTTTTAAAACTCATTTGAGAAGTTGAAGAGTATTCTTGAAACCGTATTTTGACACAAAGTGTAAAGTTCATGGATTAAGTGTTAAAATAAAGGGATTTTGTAAATTATTTGCAAAAAAGACAAAAAAAAAAAAAAAGACAAGTTGTGTGTAAACTATTTATAAAAATAGAGTTGATTTTTTATTTTATTCAATTTAGTTTTTACAAAAAAAAAAAAAAAAAAAAAAACCGAATGCTAAATATTTTATTATTATTTTTAGTCCACTCTTTGGAAAAGACTAAAATCACCTCTAATTTTACAAATAGTTTTCACACCCTTTGTTTTTTTGCAAATAGATTTCAAAACCACTCTATTTTGATACTTAGTCTAAAGCTCATGTACATTTTCATATATCTATATATATCTATATATCTATATATATCTATATATATCTATATATATCTATATATAATTTTGTCTTATTATTATTGAAAAAATGGCGATAGATCACTCTGTTCACACGAGATTTTCAGAGAAATTTAATTCGTGGAATTTGAACTTTGTATTTGATTTCAATATAGTGAGTGCAATCTCTAATATTTTCTCCTTTGATGCTTTCTCTCAAGTATAAAGTAAAACATGAAACTTCTAGTTCTTCGATCTTCAACCAATTCGAGCTTCCATCTTCTGGAATTCAAGGAAGGTTTAATCTTTCCAGTCTTCAATTTTCAGAAGGTGGTAAGCCCAAGGTTGATAATAACTTGTGCGTCTGAAGAGCTTCAGAGGTTGAGTCTTCAATTCTTCAGAGCTTCAGCATTTTGTTTTTCTCCAAAAGTTCTCCTCAAATGAATGAGAATGCCTCTATTTATAGAGAATTTTCATGGGTTTTATGTGGGTTTGGGTCCATTTGTCTGTTGGACTTGGACTTGAGCCCATCTTGCTTATGGAGCTTGAATTTGGGTTTAAGCCTATTTTGTTTATTGAGCTTGAACTTGGGTTTAAGCCTATTTTGTTTATTGGGTTTGACCTATTTTATTTATTGGACTTAAGCCTATGGACTTGGGCTTGGGTTCATCTTGCTTATGGGGCTTGACTTGGGTTTAAGTCAATTTTGTTTATTGAGCTTGAGCCTATTTTGTTTATTAGGCCCAAACTGGCTTCATTATATTTTTGTTCAAGTTTCTATCATGGGCTTGAATCGAATTAGGTAGAAATTTTAATTACCCAAACTAATTCAAATTATAACGGTGATGACATGTCAACATTTAATTGGCCGAAATTTCTCATTCAACAAATGTCTCTTTCGAGATTTGTGCACGTATGTAGGTGCATGAATCTGGAAAAATAAAGTTTCAAAAATGCAAGTTGTATATTCTTGAATTTTCACCCTACTTGACGTGTCAATCAAGCTACGAATTTTGTGCGTAAGCTTGACTTGAATTTGAAGTAGATTTTGAGAATAATCTTGAATGACAACCTCAAGTTTAAGATTTGGAATGTAGCCAAATTTAACTTTGAAATCAATTTGAGATTTTTATCCTTAATTTGATTTGACTTGAGGTAAAAACCTAAACTTGGATTTGGAATAAAAACTAGGTATATGTCAATATTTAAATCAAATTTGATATCAAAATACAAGCAACCCATTATTGATTTTAACCAAAAAATAATATATATTTTTTTAAAATAAAATTTGTGTTATGGACAAATTTTAATTTAAAATTTGGAATAAAATCTAAACTGCGGCTTGGAGTACATGGACCTTCTCAACTGCGTCTTGGAGTACATGGATCTTCTCAACTGCGTCTTGGAGTACATGGACCTTCTCAACTGCGGCTTGGAGTATATGGATCTTCTCAGCTGCGCCTTGGAGTAGATGACCTTCTCAACTGCACCAAGGAGTATATGACCTTTTTAACTGAACCAATGAGTATATGACATTCTGAACTACACCAAGGAGTATATTATCTTTTCAGTTATAGAGTCACGCTGACATTTTGGAGATAGGTAGAGTTGTACCGACATTTTGAAGAGAGGCAGAGCCACGCTGACATTTTGAAGAGAGGTAGAGCCCCGTTGACATTTTGGAGGGAGGCGGAGGGAGGCAGAGCTGTGTTGACATTTTGGAGAAAGGTGGAGTTGCATCGATATTTTGAAGAGAGGCAGAGCCACACTGACATTTGAAGAGATGCAGAGTCGCGTGGACATTTTAGAGGGAGGCGAAGCTACACTTACATTTTGAAGAGTGGCAGAGTCGTACATGCACCAATGAAGCCTATAGTCATCGAACTTGAGCTTTAAGAAGCATATGAAGTCTTTAAACTTGGTTTGAAGAACTCTTTTTTTTTTCGAATTTGAATTTGAAGAAGCATCGACGAAGCCACCGAACTTGATTTTGAGAAGGTTTTTTTGTATGCACTTAACTGATATATAGTCTTGGGTAAAGTAGCATACGTCTTTAATTTATTGTATCGCCTTCTTATTAGGGATGAACATCTTAAATTTGGAGATTTTGTCCCCAATTTGTTGTGATGCCCCAGTAAAAATGGACAAATTAAAATTTCTTTATTCAATGAAATTAACAATATCAATTTTGTAGAGCCACAAATAAGGTTATGACATCCTACTTTTGTGAAAATATTTTATGGACTGAATTTAAATTTATTTAAGTTGCCTACGTACCCTTGAAGAAAGGAATCTAGTCATAACGTAGTTCAACTGAAATATATATATATATATATATAGTCATTTTTTGTACCATTCACCTTTTAAACTCATGTGGGCTAGGAGTACCATGCAGTTTAGGGTTTTGCGATAAGGAGCTTCTTACATAATGAATTTGAGCATAAAATTTCTTGAGAAACTTGTCGTTGATTGGACCAATTCTTAATCCATCTTGATCAACAATCTTTTATCCCCCACTTGTGTAAACTTCTTTGATGATGTAGGGATCATCTTATTTAGGTGTGAACTTATTTCTCGTATGTCTCGTCGTGATGATAGGTATTCTTACAACAAGCATTAAATAACCAATCTGAAATGACCGAAGCTTCACATGTTTGTCAAAGGCCTTAGACATTTGTGCTTAATAACACTTTAGTGCTTATTGAGCTTCTAGTCTCTTCTCGCCGAGTGCTTCTAACTCTTGAAGTCGTAGCTTGGCATTGTCTTCAGTAGTTAGTCTCTCTTGAATTGTCATCCTCAAAGATGGAATTTCTTTCTCTAAAGGGAGAACCGCTTCAACTCCGTAAACCAGAGAGTACGGTGTAACACCTGTAGTGGTGCGATGAGTAGTTCAATAAGCCCATAACACTTCATCAATCTTCTTTTGTCAATCTCTTTTCGTCTTGGAGACCACTTTCTTTAAAATACTGCATAGAGTTTTATTGAATGTATTTGCCAATCCATTTGTTGTGGCATTATACATAGAAGATTCATACTGTTTGAAATTAAACTTCTCACACAACTTATCCATCAAAGTGTTGACAAATTGTCTTCCATTATCCGTCACGATACGATGAGGGATGTCATATCGGTAAATGATGTGTGTTCGAACAAAGTTCACAATGTTTTCCTTTTTATCTTCCCTTAATGGCACATCATCGGCTCGTCTAGAAAAATAATCAATTCTTGCAAAGATATAGGATAGTCCCGCTGATGATTTAGGCGTGATAGGTCCAACCAGGTCGAGTCCCCAAGCTTCAAAAGGCCATGAAGTTATTGTTGGATGAAGAGGCTCCAGGGGTTGATGTATAAAATTTGCATGAAATTGACAAGCTTCACAACGCTTCGCATACTGCATTGAGTCGTGGATCATAGTGGGCCAATAATAACCCATTCTTTTTAATTGATGTTGGAGCTTCGGTCCAGACTGGTGAGCACCACATATACCTGAATGTGCTTCTTCTAAGGCTTTTGCTGATTCTTCTTTTCCTAGACATCGAAGAAAAAGACCTTCATATGAGCGTCGATAGAGCGTATTATTATAATAAATAAATCTTGCAGCTCTTCTTCGTATCTCAGCTTTATGCCGAAGATCAATAGAAACCTTTCCATGTTCGAGATAGTCTATAATGGGCTGACGCCAATCTTCTTCTTCAATCGCAAAAACAGATGTCACATTGGTTTCTTCATATTGGCTTTCGATCAATGGCACAATCCACTTTTGACAAAGCGAAATGTTGATAGGTACATCATCTGAGATTGTTAACGCAGTGGCTAAATTTTCCAGTGCATCTACTTTCTTATTCTCTGATCTGGGTATATGTTCCAACGTTACGCCTTTGAATTTATCCATCAATCTTCTAGCATAAACAAAGTATGACATTAAATCTTGATGTTTCACGTTGTATTGACATGAAAGCTGATTTATAAAACTTTAAATCGTGGTATACTTCCATGTATTTTATTCTAATCTCCAAAGCCATTTGTAGGACAATGATTAATGTCTGGTATTCCGCGACATTATTTTAACACAACTCACTGAGTGTGAAGCTATATGGCAACATATGCTTCTTAGGGGAGATGAAGACAAAACCGACGCCGGTTCTAATTCTTCGTGTTGCACCATCAAAGTACATGGTCCAAGGTACCATGCTTTCAACATAGAACACCTCATCATTAGGTAAGTCTTCACTAATTTCTAATTTGATGGAATTGGATGATTAACTAGGAAATCTGCCAACGCTTGGCCTTTCACTGCCTTATGGGGTATATATACTATATCATATAGTAAAGGCTTGCATATAATGTCTCAACTTATCTATTGCGAAGAATAACGCGGGACACATTTTCTCAATTATAGAATAATTCAACTCAACTCCGGTCAACGTTCTACTTAAATAGTAGAGTGCATGTTCCTTACCCTTATCATTTTCTTGTGCGAGTTTAGTGCTCCGAGCGAACCTTCTTGAGCAGCAATATATAATATTAATGGGTTTCCATCTATAGGGGTACTCAAGATTGGATGGTTGAGCAAATACTTCTTTATGTTGTAGAACGCATTTTGTCACATTTGATCCCATTCAAAAATTGTATCTTTCCTCATGAACCTCTGGAATGGTTGACATCGACCCGCAAGATTAGATATGAATCTTCTGATGTAGGCCAAACAACCTTGCAGTCTTCTCAATTCGTAGAGATTTTTCAAACTTGGCATCTTCTGGATAGCATCAATTTTAGATTGATCGATTTCAATTCCACGATGCCTCACGAAAAATTCTAGAAACTTTTCTGAAGTCACGTCGAATGCACACTTAAGAGGGTTCATTCTTAGTTGGTATTTCCTTAGACGATCAAAGACAAGCTTCAAGTCTTTTAGGTGGTCATGTCTCTTTTTGGATTTCACAACAAGATCATCAACATAACACTCAACATGTTTATGTAGCATATCGTCAAAGATTCTTTGCATAGAACGCTGGTATGTGGCACCTGCATTTTTTAATCTGAAAGGCACTACCTTATAACAGTATATACCTTTTGGTGTTCGAAACATTGTTTTCTCTTCATCATCTAGAGCCATTCGAATTTGATTATATCCTAATGACCTATCCATGAAAGATAGAACCTCATGTTCTGTAGTTGCATCTACCATGATTTCTGTGATAGGCAAGAAAAAGTCATCTTTTGGGCACGCGTTATTCAGGTCACAAAAATCAACACAAACACGTAATTGACCATTCTTTTCCCCATAGAAACAATGCTAGCTATCCATGTCAAATACTTGACTTCGCGAATAAATCCCTCTTCGATTAGTTTATTTACCTCTTCTTCGATTTGAGAAATGAGTTTTGAACGAAATCGCGTTGAGCTTGCTTGATTAGCCGATACCCTGGTTTAATTGCTAAGCGATGAACGACCACTTTTAAGTCGAGTCCGGACATTTCCATATACGACCATGCAAAGACATCTTTATATCCCGTGAGTAAGCTCACATATTACTTTTCTTCATCATTAGAAAGTTGTGTGCTTATGAAGGTTGGACGAGGCTCTTCTATCATGTCGAGATTGACTTCATTTAGTTTATTGATCGTTGATTGACCTCCATCCTCAAAGAATAATGGGGCGTCTTCGGCATCTTCTTCAAACGTCTCGTGATCTGACGCTTCATCTATCGTAATATGACAACAGCTTGTCGCATCTATTTCACCTCTGACTCATTTTTTTTAGGTCGAGTGAAAATGATGTCATGTCGCTTTACTTTCAACAAGCCCTCTGTATTTACAGAGACGAACAACTTTCTTTTAATCTTCGATGAAACGATACTATGAATTTCTTCATCACTTTCATCGAGCAGGATTTGCTTGAGACGGATGTGGAAGGTTTCTTCTGACCTTTTGTCACCGTCACGCTTAACATTTCGAAAGCAGATGCTCTTGTAACCAAAGTAAGGCTCGCACACTGTACCTTTTTTGAAGTTGTACTTAGCCTTTGGAAAACTGAAAGTCGGGTAAAATCAAAAGTTGAACTTTGACTTTTGTGTTCCATTGATGATGTGTTTAATCTTTGAAAAACCGAATAATGTGCAACATAAGTAATGCGACTGAAAACAGAAATTCTCTGAATTTTGTTTTTTTTTTCATTTTTCTCATAATCGTTGTTCTCTACTACGGTAATGTGGCATGTGTCAACAACTTTTGCTTTTCCTTTACTAGTTATGTGAATTGGCTCGAAAGAATTATATCCAAGTTCAGCTCTCGAACTAGGTATAGAATGTCCTTGTTGTCGAAGTTTCTTTTGAGTAGGAAAAAGCCCATGTCTTTCATCAAATATCTTCAAACTTTTAAGCTTCGTACGAGTTGTAAAGTCATATCCTGCTTTTGCCAGCAACTTATATCTCTTTGGATCGAACCCCTCTACTGTTCACTTTTCTGGAAGGACTGCTTCCACACTTCTTTCTCGATTCTTTTTACTTCTCCTTTATTCATCTTGGTAAGTGGTGTGGTGAAGCTTTCCTTTAATATTTCGATGTCTCCGATTGTTAATTTGTTTGAACATTCTGTAAATGGTGATTCACCCTTCTTACGTCGAGATAAAGGAACATAGCGCAAGACATGAGGTTTTGATACTTTTTCCTGTGGAATTACAATCTTTTGTTCTCTGTCGTTTCAGACTTAATTTGGATTGTCGGTTCATCATTCTTTCGACCGTTGAATGCATCCACTTCATTTGACTCCTTTGTTGTGATCGTTCGTTGCTCGAACTTATAAGTGCCTTTGGCCATAGGAACTTCGGTTGATATGACTTCACTTATATTATCACTTTTTATATAAAATTTTGCATCAACAAAGTGAGACTCAACCTCTGAGAATGGCTTGGTGTCAGCATCAACCTTCCTGATTTCTTGTTGGTAAAATTTAAAACATTGGTGGAGCGTGGATATATCCCGACACAGATAAAGGTCTGTTATGAAGCTTTGACCCACGTAGCAAATTCTCATTGGTGAATGATATCGATATACAACATGAATCACATGTTTTGTTTGTGATGTATAAATGGTTGGAACTTCATCATCTTTTAACATCTCGATAAGTGCATTCTTGGTCTCTCGTGGGAGTGACGACAAATCATCCATGGTAAGAGAAAGTAATTCCTCTGGCATAATTGTCGTTTCTGCAAGATCTAAAGGAGTACCATCATCTTCAGTCATACTGACAGCATGGCACGAGACAACTTCAACTGGGAAGTTTTCTGGGAAGAAGTCTTTCAACGTTATTGGTTGTTAAGGTCGAGGAAGTTCTTCACTTTCTTCAATGATTATTCGAAGCCTTCTTGTATTCTTTCTTATTTTTCTTTTTTGAGGCTTACTCTTCCTTTTATAATTCCGGTAAGAAGGAGATTCTTTTTTTAACAAACTTTGTTTTCGCTTCTTTTGACACGTTACTAACGTTCATCCTTCATCTGAATCTCCCACATGTTTATTCTTCTCTTGGGAGTCAACTTTCTGGAGGTTGGTATCTAATGAAGCCTCCAACAGAGAATATATAACAACAGGCTCAAGAGATCCAAATTGGATTAAACTCCCTGTAGCAGGTATCTTAATATTAGGTTGAATCATTACCGCAGTATGATTTGTCTGTGTCACTTCATCAAGATCTAACTCAATCTTTTTTTCTAGAGCTAACTTCAAAATTAGTTCCTTCAATACAAAACATTTCTCCACTGGATGACTGACAACTCGATGATATTTGCAGTAATTAGGGTAATTTATCCTCACTATTTCTGCAGGTCGTTTACATTCAGGAATTTTGATGAGATGCTTTTCTAGTAATTGCTCTAACATATCAGGTAAATTAGAGTCTGGAAAAGGGTACACTTTTTCCTGCCTTTTTTTTAGAGTCAGACGTCTTTTCTCGCCCTCCTCTTGACGTTTTTCAATCTTTTTCTCCTTAGAGATAAACTTTAAGGAAATCGTATTGACGACCATAACTTCTTTAGTAGCACCATTTGATACCTTCTGGATGCTCTTCACTTCTTTCTTTTTCTTTTTCACTTTCGGGACGAGTAGATCATTGCTTCCTCTATTAGAAATGCTTAGCTCCATATCATGAGCTCGGTTGCTAACTCCTTAAAGGTGCAAGGTTTTATTCCTTGCAAGATGTACAAAAGCCCCGTTGATAACTCGGTTAATCTATCTTTGCAATCAAGGCTTAATGCTCTCCAACGATTAATGTAGTCAATGACTGGTTCACCTTTTCGTTGTTTTGTGGCGGTTAGCTCTATCATGCTAACAACACGTCGAGTGTTGTAGAAGCGATTGAGAAATTCTCTCTCAAGCTGATCCCAACTATCAATAGTTTTAGGCTTAAGGTCGGTGTACCAGTCGAAGGTGTTTCCTTTCAGAGTTCGAACGAACTGTTTGACCATCAAATCTCCTCGTGTTCCAGCATTTTTTGCATGTTTCGATGAAATGAGAATGTTGGTTTGGATTACCTTTTCCATCGAATTGCTGAATTTTAGGTGGCTGGTATCCGGTTGGCATTCTCAGGTTGTCAATCCTTTTTGTATCTGACTTGAAATATAAAAAGGAAGTTTGAGTAGGCCCACCATATTGAGTTTTGATGGAATTTGCGATCATTTCCTGCAATTGCTGAACAGACAGTGAAGCAACTAAGGTCGACTTTTGTGGTTGACTTTCTTGCAAGATTGTCCTCCTTTTGTCATTGTTTTTTTATTACATGTGTATGACTTGATTTAGCAGCGTCACGACTCTCGATGTGATTCTTGAGAGATGCAATCTCATAATCCCTTTCTTTGATTGCCTTCATGAGCATATTAACTTTCTTTTCGAGCTCAACCATTCTCTCTTCACTTGTTTACATATCAGCCATCATAACTGACATTATATTTGCGAGAGATGTCCCCTCGTTTGATCTTTCAGGAGACGAGATATGCTCATTGAATGGAAGATTTTCCTTGATTATGATCCATCCTTTGGTGGCTTTGACAATTGTTCCCATATATTCTTTGCAACCTTGAAGAGCGGCATCTTTTTAGACGATTGAGATTCTCTTGAATGGCTGCGAGTATTTGGTCACTTACCAACATCGCTCAGAGCTTTGGAAGTGTTGCCTTTAGACTTCATGATTTCTTCAGATTTTTTTAAAAAAAGAGAAAGAGATGAAAGGTAGAGATCGTCCCACCATGCGTGCCAAACTGTTCACACGAGATTTCCAGAGAAGTTTAATTCGTGGAATTTGAACTTTGTATTTGATTTCAATATAGTGAGTACAATCTCTAATATTTTCTTCTTTGATACTTTCTCTCAAGTATAAAGTAAAATATGAAACTTCTAGTTATTCGATCTTCAATCTTCTGGAATTCAAGGAAGGTTTAATCTTGCAAGTCTTCAATTTTCAGAATGTGGTAATCCCGAGGTTGATAAGAACTTGTGCATCTGGAGAGCTTCAGAGGTTGAGTCTTCAATTCTTCAGAGCTTCAACATTTTGTTCTTCTTCAAAGGTTCTCCGCAAATGAATGAGAATGTCTCTATTTATAGAAAATTTTCATGGAATTTATGTGGGCTTGGGCCCATTTGACTGTTGAACTTGGACTTGGGCCCATCTTGCTTATAGGGCTTGGATTTGAGTTTAAATCTATTTTGTTTATTGGAATTGAGTTTAAGTCTATTTTGTTTTTTGGGCTAGCCCTATATTTGTTTATTGGACTTAAGTCTATGGACTTAAACTTGGACTCATCTTGCTTATGGGGCTTGGACTTGGGTTTAAACTTATTTTGTTTATTAGACTTGATTTATTTTGTCTATTGGACTTAAGCATGTGGACTTGGGCTTGGACCCATCTTGTTTATGGGGCTTGAATTTGAACTTAAGTCTATTTTGTTTATTGGGTTTGAGCCTATTTTGTTTATTGAGCCCAAACTGGCTCAATTATCTTTTTTTGCTCAAGTTTTTATCATGTGCTTGAATCAAATTGAATAGAAATTTTAACTACCCAAACCAATTCATATTATAACTGTGACATGAAAACATTTAATTGGCTGAAATTTCTCATTCAACACTCCCCATTTTATTTTTCAACGACTTTAATAAATAAATATATATATATATATATATATATATAAAACGAATGGTAAGGAAAATAATTTGGTCCAACAAAAAAAATATAAATAAATATTTCTACAAATTAATTAGGTTTGTGAGTCAAAGTTTGTTATTTCATTTTTAAATATTGTATTAAATTAAATATGTTGTTTTTAACTCCAATTTATATCTATGTTTATAGTACACTATATATTTATATACCAAATTCTACAAATATATTGTTTGTGTATTAATTTTAATGCACTTTTAAAAAATAATTCAATGAATTTTTTTAGTAAAAATTTGAAGTACATATGATAAAAAACTATTTTGTTTGGGTGATCAAGTAATTATTATTTTTTCTTTATGCAAAAGGTTATTAAATAATCTTTATTTAGTATTTAATAATTATTCATATAAAACGTTAAAAATATTTGTAAAATATTGTAAAATTTTCATATACTATCAATGAAAGAAACTAATATACTTCTATCAATATTTATCACTGTTACTGATAAACATTGATAAAAATATATAAGTATCTATCATTTATGGAATTTGATTTTCTTTTTATATATTTTGGTTTATTTTTCTATATTTAAAAATGCCTCAAACGAAAATATAGTTTAGTCGTGAATTTTTTTATTCAATTACATATAAATTCATTAAATTTTATTTTCGTACTCTACAATGCTAATTATAAAATTATATTCTATGTGCATCACACGTGTCTTGTACTAGTACATTAAAATTTTCCTAATGTGCGACAAGTATATGTATTAAAATGACATTTTTCGCTCTTCAATTCACTCACCTAAACTCTTAATAACTCTATTAATAATATTATTATAAAATTACAAAAACATCCTTAATGATTGTGCCATCATTACATAAATTTGGAATAAAAATCAAGATTTAGAACTATTTGACAATGCCAAGATTGCAATGAATCTAAAATTTTGTCCTAGATCACTGTTACACCAGTCACCAATTTGTGTTTCATTTTTGTAGTGAAATTTTAAAGAATTTAAACTTTTAAGAAAAAAGGATTATAAAGTTAAATGAAACACTAGGGACATTCTTTTTATTTATTTATATATATAAATAAATAAATGTGAAAGTTGAAGGTATTTTTTTATAGTTTTAACTTTAGTTATAGATTTTAATGGACAATTCAAAGTTTAGGATACAGTCTTTGCCAATATTTTTATTTCACATGCAGAAAACTACAAATCAACGGCGTTTCGCGGCAATTGTCAGTTCGACTTGACCAATTCCATCACACTAAACCATTTCTCCGACCTATATTCCGTGTCAACCCATGTCAATGGCCCAGCCATGGATGAACAAATCTCCTCAAATTTTCTCCTCATTTCAATTTCAGCTTCATTTCACCCTGCCCATCAAATAATTTGATCAAATTCCATTCCCTAGGCCGTCATTGAAGAAGCCCTTTTGAAGCTTTTCGAAGCTCGGCAATGGAAAGCCGCTCCTCCATCTTCTCAACCTTCATCTTCTTCCTTTCACTCTGTTTTGGGCTTCGAGCTTTCTCTGCCATGGCGGATGATGAGGCTGTTACAGTGAAGGTCGGGGTCGTTCTTGACTCCGATTCGTCGTTTGGGAAAATGGGGTTTAGTTGTATGGAAATGGCTCTCTCTGATTTCTATGAATTTCATAGAAATTACAAGACCCGATTGGCTCTGTTCCCGAAAAACTCCATGAAGGACGTTATTGAAGCTGCTGCTGCAGGTCTTAACCTAATCTCGTTAGTTACACGTTATGATTTTAGTTTTTTTTTCCCCCTGAAGGTTAATGTTTTTCGTTTCATTTTCTAAAACCAAGCAGCTATGGAGTTAATCAAGAAGGAAGAAGTGGAAGCCATTGTTGGGCCACAGAATTCAAAGCAAGCAGCTTTCATGGCTGATCTTGGGAAAAAATCTCAGGTACCCATAATATCATTTTCCGCTACAACCCCATCTCTAAATCCTCATCGGAACCCTTACTTTTTTCGGGCGACCCAAATCGATTCATCCCAAGCGAAGCCCATTGCCGCCATTTTTGAAGCCTTCGATTGGAGACAGGGGGTGATTATTCACTCTGACGATGAATATGGCGAAGGGTTTTTGCCTTCCATGAGAGACGCCCTGAGAGAGGTTAACACCCGAGTAGCTTACGAGACTGCGATTCCTCAATCTGCTTCTGATGACAGAATAGCTAAAGAGCTTTACAAATTGATGACTATGCAAACGAGGGTTTTCGTTGTTCATATGTTACCAGAGCTTGGTTCTCGTCTATTCGCCATGGCTAAGGAGATTGGGATGATGGGGTCGGGTTATGTTTGGATTATAACTGATGGGATGGGTAATTTTCTCTCTCGGATTGATGATTCCTCCATGGAAGCCATGAGTGGAGCTTTAGGTGTGAGGACTTACATTCCCAGAACAGAAAAACTTGAAGATTTTCAGTTGCGATGGAGAAGGAAATTTGAGAAAGAAATTTCTGAACTGAATATATTTGGGTTACGAGCTTATGATGCTATTGTTGCTCTAGCTAAGGCTGTGGAGAATGTTGGAACCACAGAGTTCATCTTTGAGAAGTCAAATGTTTCTGGCAAATCTACTGATCTTGACAATCTAGGGGTCTCTCGAAATGGTCCAAGGTTGTCTGAGGCATTGTCTAAAACACATTTCAAAGGGCTTGCAGGAGACTTCAGAGTGGTTGAAGGGAAATTGAAATCATCAACTTATGAGATTATAAATATCAATCATGTAAAGAATATTACAATGGTTGGATACTGGACGCCAGAAAATGGACTGACACAAACATTAGACTTCATGAAAATTAGTTCAAACACTTCTGTTACTAATCTAAGCCGTATCATATGGCCAGGGGATGATCCTAATTCTTTCAGTTTCCCAAAAGGTTGGGAGAATCCAACAAATCAAAAGAAGCTGAGAATAGGAATTCCAGTCAAATCTGGAGTCAGTAAGTTTGTTAAAGAGATAAGGGACCCAGTGACTCACTGGACAAAGAGAACAGGGTATAGCATCGATATCTTCGAAGCTGTAATCGACACACTACCATATGCTGTTTTGTATGAATACGTTCCATTTGCAGATGCTAAAGGAGCAATGGCTGGTACCTATGAGGACTTGGTCAAACAAGTATACTTTGGGGTATGTATAATCTCTCCTCCCCAACTGCAGTAGTTCAACATTTACAACCAAAAAGCAAATTTTTTGTATGGTTTTTGGTACAGGACTTCAAATTCTGATAAGTTTTTTCTTGATTGCAATTGTATAAAACAATCTTAACTTTGACTTTCGCTTGTGTCCATTGACTATGCCCACTGCGGATGAAGCTTGTGAGGCACCCTATGTTCTTAGCTTGTTGCATTAGCTTTACCTTTGGATTCTTCTTTCTCATTTAAGATGAGTATATTTTAGAAAATGTCTTCGGGTATGTTTGAGTGTGGTTTTGAAATAGTTAAGATAACTTTTGTCATGTTCAAAATTACTCTCAAACATGTCTTTAATAATTCAATTTAATGTTTGATTTGATCTTTTTAAAACTGCTTTCATACAATTGAAATTGATTTGAATGCCAAAAATCATGTTTAAAAATGACTTTGAACATGACAAAAGTGATTTTAGCTATTTCAAAATCACTTCTAATCATGACCTTAGTTATACCAATTCTTGAGATGAAGAGGATCTCTCGCGAAGATAATTGATAGTATTTGTTAATTTAGCCCAGCATCTTTTACTTTTGAGACTAATGGTGTTTCATCATAGGAGTATAGTAAGAAATCTCAAGTTCAAACTCTGAAAGAGAAGGTTGAGAATATATGTCACTGATTTAGAAAATGATTTTTCAAACTTCTCTATGAGTTGAAAAAGAAGTTGGCATTGCCATATTCTGATGGGAACTAGTATAGTTTATATTCGTTTGTCACTTCACATAAAAACTTCATATTCTTATTATTTACCACCATTTCTTTGAACAGGTATATGATGCAGTCGTGGGAGACGTATCCATTAGAGAAAGTAGGTCCCTATATGCGGACTTCACATTGCCATACTCTGAATCTAGTGTATCGATGGTTGTACTATTTCGAGATAACAAGAACAAAAAAGCATGGCTTTTCTTGAAGCCTCTAACATTGGACCTTTGGTTGACAAGTGCTTTCTTTTTTGCCTTTATTGGATTGGTCATCTGGATTCTTGAGCACAGAATCAATGAAGATTTCAGAGGTCCTCCCTCGCACGAAATTGGGACAAGCTTCTGGTTTTCTTTCTCAACTATGGTTTTTGCTCAAAGTAATCTCTCCCCTCCATGTAGCCTTCTTATGTCATTTTTAATATCTTTTGCTAGGTAGTTCACTAATTAGTAAATTCCTTCTCTATGTAACAGGGGAGAAGGTGGAAAGCAACTTGGCTAGATTTGTGGTAATAGTATGGCTGTTTGTGGTGCTCATATTAACTCAAAGTTACACGGCCAGTCTCACGTCTCTACTAACGGTTCATAAACTGGAGCCAACTTTTACTGATATGAACCAGCTGAAGGAGCAGAAGCTGAATGTTGGATACCCAAATGGTTCTTTTGTTCAAGCATTGCTGATAGCTGAAGGTTTTGATCCATCCAAGCTTGTAAATTATAACAATATGGCACATTGTGGTTCATTGTTCTCAAATGGGACCATAGCTGCTGCCTTTGATGAAATCCCTTATCTCAAGGTTCTTACAACAACATACTGCACCAATTGCACTATTGTCGGTCCCATTGTGAAATCCAATGGCTTTGGCTATGTAAGTACGAAAATCTTCTATTGTCCTTGATTTCGATTTGAAGAGTGACTCACTATTAATGAGTGTTAAATCATGTTAAAAACATAAATTCAAAACATGAGCTATTGGATGGAAATAACATTACACATTATATTACTACTGAACTTAAAAACTTGCGCTGATAGGTTATCTCAACCGTTTGTATCTATATGTTGCAGGTTTTTCCCAAGGGGTCTCAACTCGGGCGCGATGTTTCAAAGGGAATACTTGATATAATGGAGAGTGGAGTTTTGCAAGAGATTGAAGACAAATGGTTTAAAGGAAACATCAGCAGTCCTGACCCCAATAGCTTGATTTCCACCACACTTGGTCTTGAAAGCTTTTGGGGGTTGTTTCTTGTTTCAGGAGCTGTATCTTCATCTGCTCTCATTTTAGCTCTGGCCAGTTTTCTCCATGAACACAGACATGTCTTGAAACTCTCCACTGACTCAATGTGGAAAAGGTTTCTTCTTCTTTTGAAAATTTTCGACGAGAAAGACATGAGTTCACCGGCATTGAGAAAGAAACGTGGAGACAAAATTCCAGAAGTCAAAGATGTCAGATTTGAACCCCATCCCAGTCCATCCTGTGATTCAAGCTACAGAAATGGAGGACTTTCACCTTGTAACTTCGATGATTTTCATGGTGATCAGAATGCAACTCCTCAGCCATCACCAAGCAGGTAATTTATTAGGCTACTGCCAAGGGAATAGATGTTGATTGTGCTGAATGTGTATGAGATAGTCAAATTTATTGTTAAAATGGTAGTTAGGTTCCTCTAGTGCTCAATAAGAGTCCATGTAAATAATAAAGGGTTTGGGTTCATTTGAAAAACAAATGTATTAAGATTGGTTGTCTTGTGAGAATAATTGAGGCATGCGTAAGCATACCCACTCACAATGTATAAAATTATAGTAATAATAAATAAACAATTACTTATTAATGTGTATATCTATGTAATCATAATGATACTATGTACGTGCTTCTAAAATTTTTTGGAATAGTCTTAACATTTACATATTGGGTCAAAAGTATAGCTTGCTCCTTCATTTTGAAGTTACACCCTTCCATTGATGTCACTAATGCTAAAAAATTTGACACACTAATAATGTTAAGGTTGATGAAGAATGTTGGATATTATATAGGAATATAGAATGCAATGGAAGGATGCTGAAAATCAATAACGACAGTGGGAAAAAAAAATCATAATTTTGGGCTGAATAGCGAAATATTGAAACTATTGTTTGAAAATTCTCCTTTATGTAACATATAACGTATTATAAATCAGACTAAATTTCAAATTTGGTATCTATAGTTTTAGATAAAGTTACAAGTTAGTCCATATTTTAAAATTTAAGATTTATTTCTATGATTTGATACAATTTCATATGTAGTTCCCTATAGTTTGTTAAATCATCTTAAATAGTCTCTACCATAGGGATTATTTTTTTGAAGCTTTTATCAAACCATAGGGGCAAATTCTAATTATAATCCATAACACATAAATTTTAGCCTCTTCCAAACCATGGTACAAAAATTTTCAATTTATCCAATAAATTATATAATATTACAAAATAATACTTAGACACTTTATTTTAACCTAAAACCTTGTTCATAAATAAATTAATAATAGTTTATTGTGAACTAATATTTAGTGGGTAGTAACAACTAGTTTGCAATTGTTTAAATTATAATATGATTTCTGCGTTATGCTATCATACACATATATATATATGAAGATCTTTCATAGAAAAAGTTAAAATCAAAACATGATGAATGAAATATTGAAGCTCCAAGTAAGGATGAATCAAACAATTAATGATGTAAGATCAAGCCTTCCCAATAAGATGCATCCACATATATAATGGAAGGTTATATCAACCAGTGATGAGTGGAACCAAAAGAGCAAAGACATAATAAACAAAGTTGTTTGGATTGCCCTGTTTTGTACCACAAATTAGAGATGTGAAAATTTGCTTAATTTCTCTTTAAGTTAAAATTTTGTGTATGGAACTAATCATATACAAAAATTTAGTAAGAGATTTTAGTATATAATTAAAAACTTTCTATAGTTAATTGATTGTTTTGTTGTTAAATGTTAACTGACGCGAGTACTTAGCAACCTTTCTGAGTTGAGTAGGTTGGTGGAGGAGAGTTTCTCGTTGTCTGAAGGTCGCATGTGTTGTTGTTACTGTCTTGCTTATTTGAAACATCTTTTATTTTCGACTAGTTTATAAAACTACAAACTAAACCACACTTGTGGAAAAAAAAAAACATAGATAATAAAGTAGAAGTTGTTCATACAAGATATATGTGTAAAATTTTCACACTATTATATGATTCCGTCATCACTAGTAAAAGCCTCAAAGTTCCTCACTTTAACAACTAGCATTACAAATTCACACATGTTCATATTGAAGATTCTAACAGAACATTTTATAGAATAGTCAAAATTAAATTTAGTCTTATTTCTACTGTTCATCACATTATTTCATCGTTAGTGAATTTATGACTTATGATCACAGTAATCGTAGTGTAACTTTACACATATTTTAAACAAGAGAGTTCGAGAAGATGCTATCACTTAAGCAAGTAATATAATTAATAGCATGGAATAAGTAAAGATATGATGTAAACTTTTTTTTTTTTTTTTGATTAATAATTAATTAAAGATATAAAGTTTGAGGAGTGTAGGTACTAGTAATGAAAATAGTGAAAAGAAGACATTGATTGGGGCCAAAAATTCAAAGTCAAAAGCCAGATACAGCACAAAATTTGATTGGGAATCCAAAAAGTCAACACCTATAAAATAGTAGATTGGTAGCTAAAACTTGTAAGCCAAATTTAGGGTTAAGTGTTCCAAATAGTAAACGCAAAGTCAAACTTCACTTTAGTGTTTTTAATATTAATAAAAGGTTAAACCACTTTAAAACCAACAACTCCAAAACAAGAAAATAGTATATATCATCAAAACTAAAATGTTTGGGTTCAAATATCATGTAAATTATAAAGAAAAAGAGACTTATGGATTTTATTAGATATACGTTGTTATTCAAAAGTGTTATATTTTTAGTTTTTAAGTTTTTCGTTAATTATGATTATTCATAAATTTCAAAATATTACCATTTTATTTATAGTGTTAATATTTATTAATTAGTTTTAAAAATTTATAATTAATTAAGTTTAACTATTTTCGTCATTTTAAAATAACAAATACTTAATTGATTCTTTTTATTTCTTTTCTTTTAAAAAAATATTTTAATTACTTTTTCTACAGATACATAAAGATAGGTGGTATTTGTGATGCATCTAAGTACTACTTTTCTAAAATTATACTTAATAATTAACTCGAATTAATTAATAGACATTAATATTAAAATTTTTGAAAGTAAACATTTAATTATAAAAACAATCTTAAAATATAAAGACCAAATTAAAATAAAACTCAAACTTCAAATGTAAAATTGTAACATTTTGAACTCCAAAATACATATTTTTTGGGAACATTTTTACAATTAGCAAAATATTGAAATTATTTGCAAAATATAGCAAAATTCATCGATAACTCCATTAAATTTTGTTTGCTATATTTTGGAAATAATTTAATTTTTTTTGCCATCCATAATTATTTCCTTTTTTTTTTAATTTTATGAAAAAAAAGTAAGTTATAGAAAGTTAAACATGAATGTAGATTTATGTAATCTTTATCCTATTAGATAAATGAATTTATGGGTGTAATGAAATAAACTTAAATATTAAATATAGCTTCAAATTCTTATTCTCTTTAATTACGAAAATCCATTTTCTCAACCAAAAAAAAAAATCAAAAGTCTAACTCTTAACTTAAAACACTTTTAAAGAGTGAACATCATACCGACATGGAAAGAATTTATTATGTGAACGTGTACAATTAATGGATCGACATCTTTAAGTATGTCTATATTTGAAATAAGCTTCTAATTAACGAGCAAATTATTAGAATTGGTTTCATTGGGAATTATTAAAAACATGTTTGAACGAGTTGAAATTAAGAAGAATGATTTTAACAATTTGAAAAACAGCGTCAAATATACCAAAAGAAAGTGAGAAATTCTTGTATCTATTAGAAACGAGACACGTTAACGAGATTTGAAGACATTTTGAAAGGAAACTAAAAATTGAATTCCTACAAACGTATATGATAAGGAAGAAGAATTAAAAAAGGAATTGAAAATTGAAAAAGATAATGTTTGTGGACCAAAGGAAAGAGAGAAATAACACAAGGAAGATGGGAATTTGTGGACCAAAAAAGAGTTAAAGTCTATGATTCAACTCTTCCGGCTCCACAATATCACATCAAACTCTTAAAAACACATTGATTGAATTCTAACTCCATTCTCAATTTTTTTTTTTAATTAATTTTAAATATATACACGTCGGCTCATCTTGCCATACTATAACTTTATTAGTAGAAGAAGCATTTAAACGTATTCTTGAAATTTAGAGACTATAGTCACCAATTTAAAACATTAAGAATAAAATATAGGTATACGAATAAAAAATGATATATTTTTCAAACATTTAAAACTAAGACCTCTTTTAAAATAAACATAAATTTAAAAGGAAAAAAAAAAGAAATATAAAAGTGGGAACAAAATGGATAAAGCAAGCAAAGGTTTTGTTATTTTAAAGAAAAAGAAAGAGAGAGATTGGTTGTTGTAGGTTTTACAACACACCACTTATCACCTTTATCTGTCACACTCTCATTGGTCACCCATTGCCACCTCATTAGCTACAATCCAAAAACAAAAACACCCTTTCTCATTAATCATTTTATTTTTTGGGACCATTTTTAAAACCCAACTCTTATCTTTCATTTTTTTTTTTTTTTTTTTGTTTTCATTCTCTTCTAATTATTCACTACATTTCATACTTCCTTATCTTTTACCATAATATAATAACCATACTATTACTACTACTACTACTACTATATCTTTCATTTGGATTTATCAAATCTAAAATCCCAACATTTCCACACTGCCAAAGCTTTGGATCTATCTGATAATGGTGGCAATTCAAAATATTAACAAATTCTAGTTTATGCCTCTCATACAAGTTCAAAACACATCAAATTAAAATTTGAAGAACAAAAAAGAACACACAAGAACAAGAAAAATTCATTTTTGTCTTTTTTTACCTATAGAATTGTCTAATGGTTGTGGTTGGTCTTGTAATGTGTCTGTGCCACCATCTTCTTCTTCTTCTTCTTCTTCTTCTTCTTCTTCTTCTTCTTCTTCTTCCTTCTCTAATCTCATCTTCCTAATGGTTGTGCTTGATCATTACATACAAAAGCTTAAATTCCATCAACAATGCCGGATTCCTCTTCTCTGTTTATTCATAACTTGACCCTGGTGTGAAAATCGCAAGATCAGGCCACCCATTACTCCCCCCGCCGCTCCAACAATTAGAATCACCATTTTGTAAAACACCCAAATAGTTCTCCGGCACGGTCCCGCTCTGTTCCTCCGCCGCACTTTTCCTCCCAGACCTAGAAAATTCCCCCAATTCAACCATCTTCACCTCCGATTGATTCGGATCAACACCCTCCAGAAGATTCCCGAATTGCCCATTTGAAGCCAGCAACGAACTGAAGCTCCCCGGAATATCCAGCCCACTCCCGTAACCCCGGATCGGGTTATGATCCGGCACAGTGATCGGGTTTGGATGGGTCGAAGATGATGAAGACGGCGGGCGTTTGACGGTGGCGGCCACCGCACGCTTGGAGTTTTTCCGGGTGCCACCGCCGACGGGGATGTTGCGAAGAGCGCCGCCTTTAGTCCAGTAGCGGCGGCAATTCTTACAGAAATGACGAGGCTGAGAAAGATTATAGTTATTGTAATAGCAAAATTTGGTGTTTGTAGAATCACAACGAGGACATTTAAGTTGTTCTTGTTCCGGAAATTGGGGTTTAATTGGCTGAAACGTTGAAGGGTCTTGCATTATTTGAGAAAACAGAGCACAAATTCGAAAAATTTCTCTCTATTTTTTGTTTTTCAAAGAAAATTGGGTTGGGTTTTGAATAAGAGGTTTGGGTGATCTAAGATGGGGAATTGGAAAAAGGGTTCGGAGATATTGAAGACAAAAAAGGGTTTTTTGATGTAAGAAAAAAGCAGAGAGCAAAACAGAGTAAGAAAAAGAAAAAAACCAAACGACAAAAGTTAAAAGGAAAAGCTTCAAGCCGTAGCTTTCATGGCTTCAAAAAAGCAAATCAATGGAAAAACATGCAATTTTAGAGAATGAAAAGCACAAAAAACTCTTTTTTTTTTCTTTGTGTCTGTGTGATTTTGGCGACAAAGAAGAGAGAGGCGGCGACGGGATATTTACCGGCGAGGAGGAAATTTGTTGAGATATTCGCGTGAAAGAGACGAGTGGTGGACGTATATATATAAAGAGAGATGAAGAATTTTAGAAGATGTTTTTTATTATTAATTATTATTATATTGGAATCTCTTTCTCTCTATAAACTTAGTTTGTTCTTGACTGACACACCAACTGATTGCCATAATTGTTTGTTAAAAAAAAGTAATCCAACAAAGACTTTCTTTCTTTTTCTAAAAACAAAGAATGTTACTTATCCTTTCAATTAATTAAACTCCAAATCCGTACAAAACTTATAATGCGAATCAATTTAACTTCAAAATTTCTCTTCTATCAACTAATTTTGACATTTAATAATTAACATTACATTTTCAAAATCGTTTATGTTCACATGTAGCTTTTATCAAAAAAAAAAATTATATATATATATATATATATATATATATATATATGAAATTTGGAGAGAGAATAATGAGATTAAGCATGAGTTGAAAGATGGGAAATTATTTATATTCCAAAATGATGATGAGATATTCCATTGATGGAACACTTAATCAAATATCAAATCGACCTATAATCCCACTTTTCTCACCTATTCCCACAATACACAAAAACCTTTTTTTCTTATGTTTTTAATCATTTTCTTTATTTTTATTTCCTATTTAAATTACTACAACTTGTACATTTAACTCAACATTCATCCATAAAAATACTTATCATAACTACACATTTTATGAATTTACTACATCAATAATGTTAATATGAATTGTTATTTAATGATTCAGAGTAGTCAGTTAGGTATTATTGATATAATTAAATATAAAATTAAATCATCAATTTAAAGTTTTGAGTTCAATATTAATTTATAATGAGAACCCTCTCTGTTCAAATTACTTATCACAACCAAAAATCTTTAAGACAATAGTGGTCTACAAATACAAATTGAAAATTGTAGTGGAACAAATATCTTCATAGTTGACCTCTTTAGCTATTAATTAATAAAAGATAAGATAATAAATAAAGATAAAATTAAGAAAAAAGATTTTTTTTTTTGGGCCAAAATAAATAAAAAAACCATAGGTTGACTTATTTTAAATGTCTAATAATTTATAAGAAGACGAGGGGTCGCGACTTGGGTTGTGAAGCCGAGCCGAGTAGAAGGTCGGCTACTAAGGCTAGTGAGCTGCAAAACCGGGAACTTTTGTGTGAAGAAAAAGCAAGTGCTACCGGTGGTGGCATCATTTAGATATCACTTAAAGAATCAATACCGTTCAATGTTTAGAGTGGAAAAATTTGAACCATTCAAGTGTCAAGCAAAGCGAGATATCAGAATCGTGGCATTAAGATACTGTCACCTCCAAATGAGATGGGTACCACGTGTCTGAAGTCCACATCATGACGGAACATCGACTCGTCAACTAACAGCTCAGCTTTTCGACATGGATATTATTCTACCACGTGCTTTTTTTAATTATTATTTTTTGAAAGGTTAAAACTGGTTTGGTTACATGTATAATCTTCTCTAAAATATCGATATTGTTAATCCCATTTTTAAATTCTGGTAATACAAACCCATTTTAGAAGTCTCGAAATTTCATCTAAGTTGGGAAAAAACGAAAATTTTCGCAGTTAAAATTTCAAACCCTTTGAAATTTCAAGATTTCGATAAACATTTTATACTATTTGTAGTCAAAATAAAATTGTTTCAATTTATTTAAATAAAATTATAATGCAATTCTTTCTAAATAAGTAAAGAAAATGGAAGAAGGTCAGCAAATGAAAATTTTGTTAAGCTGCTGCTTATAAATATAATCCTTCCGTTGAAAATTCGTTTACATAAACGATTTTGAAATGAAATTCTAATCTAACATCTAAATTGATTAACTTATACAAATTTAAAAATCCTTTTTTTTTTTTTTCCTTCTCAATTTTATTCAACAAAGATGGAATGATATGTATGTCATTAAAAACATTTAAATGAGCTTCAAACAAAGGAGGCAGGAAGGCAATGGGTCATTTCAAATCGTTCTAGGTTAAAAGTTGAGAACTTGTGCTTGATGTCTACAATCATAACACTCAAATAGAATCTATTACAGATAGTTTGAGATTCGGAAGTTTGTCAACTAAGGGTTTAGGAGAGGATACTAGAAAGCTTTGGACCATCATGTTTTGATTATTGCAAAGGAAATTGATATATAAGAATTGAATACAATAACAAAATGATTACGTCTCAAGAGATGGTCTATCCACATGGTTACCTCAATTGTTTTAGTTGCTTCTATTTCTCATTGCCTTTAAAATTTGGTGTGGCCTACAAAACTCTTTTGTTTCCAACTTTCTTCAATAGCCTTACCTTTATTTGGTCTTTTGGTATTGGTTTTGGAGGACTCATCACCTCTCGATCAATTCTTGTGTCTTTCTATACACACCTATGTTGGATATTGGAGAAGTTATAGGCTATAAGTATTATAAAGAAAACTTATGTCTTTGGGTTTCATATCCTTTCAATTTAAAACACTTTAAGTTTGAATGTCTTAATTTTAATTAAAATCTTTAGTTTGAGAGTGAGAAAAGGGATGTGAGTAGTCAAAAGATTTGAGAGAGTGCTTTTATAATTGTGGGGTCGAGTGAGATTTTTGCGTGATTGTAATGATTTTTCACATTGTAAAATTTTTTTTATCCATGATTTTTTCTTTTGATTTGTGGATTTTCCACGTTAATTATTGTGTTTTTTAATCTCTCTATTGTTTTTTTTTTCACTTATTCTTGCGATAATAGTGAGTGATTTTTTTTTCCCAACAACCTCATAGCTTTAGGTTCAGAGTTTCTTGAATTTTTGAGTATGCTATGTGGTTGCAACAATGTCTGAACTTTCACAATTGTAAAAGAATTCTTGAGAGGAGCTTTGATATTGTGAATAGTGTGAGTTGCTCACCATTTGCTAATTTACTAGGAGTAAAGCATATGTGTCAAGTTTTATGAGTCCAATAAAGTTTGATGGGGAGAACTTAATGGAATGATCAACTTTGACTTGTGAATAGTGCAAGTCAAGGATGTGTTGATACGATATGCGTTATACAAATGTCAGTTAAGCGACGATGGTGGTCAAGTGTAGTCAAGAAGTGATTCCATAAGAGGTTAAAAAAAGAGAGTTGTGATATGAACCAGAACGCTTTTATGTTACTTTCGGGACCAATAACAAGTTCAAGAGCCAATAAGCTACGGTTAACATTGAATTCTCATATTCAAGCGAAGGTGAACTCAATTGAGGAGATGAAAGCAACAACAATTGATCAGAAGTTTTATAATTTGTTTAAGTTGATGCTACAAAATGAATTTAATTTAACTTTGTTAATTTATTTTATTTTGTAAAAGCATACCTTAATTTTTTGTTTTTTCATTATTTGGACCCAT
This sequence comes from Cucumis cinereus, assembly GCA_037974625.1. Lineage (NCBI taxonomy): Eukaryota > Viridiplantae > Streptophyta > Magnoliopsida > Cucurbitales > Cucurbitaceae > Cucumis > Cucumis cinereus. Next base: position 8,897,679 of record JBBPDJ010000017.1, read on the forward strand.
ATATGTTTATTTGGGTTTTTAGTTCATTTGTGTTAGTGGTAGAACGGACTTTTTAAGTCCCTTTAGTGCATTATGTTGGGTTTAAAGAAGAGGAACAAGAAACATTAGATAGTTCCTTTTTTTTTATTATTGGATAATTTGAGATTTATAGGGTTTTCTATCAATAAAAATTCTCTAATAGATGACAGAGCCTCATCACTATTCTTTTACAATTCTTGATTCAGAGTTGCATGCCAAGAACATTTAAGTAAGTTTGATCACCTTGCTTGTGGACTATTATGGCGTAAGGAACAAGTTTTCCTTATCTTTTGATCTTTGATCAAAGAGTAATCCGAATCTAATCATTTCTCTTGGATTGTTGTCAAATTGATTGGGAGATTTTAGAATTTGATATTAGTGGTTCACAAATTGGGTTCTTAATTTTTAAATCCTAAGGTTTTCATATCACTTTGTGTAGAAGATAGGCTGCTAGAAATGCATATAGTATGGCCGCATGAAACACAAAGCATGTTCGTTAGAGAGCTCTAGATCGGATGTTGGTGTTGTCTTTCTTGTTAGAGAAGATAGTGATTTTATTTGAAGAAAACGAAATGCATCCTCGTTGTATGTATGCTTTACCATGATCCGAAGATGTGATGTTAGCAGATCCACAAGTTTGTACATGAGGTATTGACTTGACAGTTATATGCAAGGTGTGTGTTAGAAGGTTTGTCGATATATAGCTAAAGAACTTCCAAGTAAACCAAGCAGGTGGAAATTGGTTATAAAGATGTATACAGTTCATTCAAACATGGTCATCAATTTCTCAAGTTCATAGTAACTCTAATCAAACTTTTAGTTTTGTGTTTTTTTGTTTTTAGTATAAAGGGTGAGAGGATTTGAACCACAAACTTTTTGTTCCTTAACACATATAGCCTAGTGTATTGTCGGATCGCGTGCCACACAGTAGCGAGTCCGTCCCACTACAAAGTACAACAAATGACCTATAGACAGAAACAACACCTAACCTAGTCCAACATACAACACTAACCAGTAGACCTGCTTTTAAGTTTCACATTGTCATAAGGCAAAGTACTACACATGCTAGTCATTATGCACAATAATAGTTATACCATAGGTTACAAATTTCACACAGCATATATAACCAAGGTAGCATCGTACCAGTCATTATGCATAATAATAATTATACCATGCGTTACAAAGTCCACACAACATATATAACCAAGGTAGCATCGTGTCAGTCATTATATATAATAATAACTATACCATACGTTACAAAGTCCACACAGCATATATAACATGGGTAGCATCGTGTCAGTCATTATACATAATAACAGGTATACCATATGTTACAAAGTCCACACAGCATATATAACATAGGTAGCATCGTGTCAGTCATTATGTATAACTATACTATACATTACAAAGTCCACACATCATGTATAACATAGGTAGTATTTCGCCCATCGGCACATAATCAAAAGTACAATTCAATTATGCAATCCCAAAGGTATTCATACACAAGAGTATTTTTCCAAAGGTATCACACACATCAGTATAATCTCAATGGTATCCGCACACAATCGTACATTTTCAAAGGTATCACATGTCACATAAGAGTAACACACAGTTACCACATCAACTTAAACATCCATACACTTCAGAGTGTTAACGCGCGAGACAGTAGGGAACCTCTTACCTCAATACGAATTGGAAACTAGAATCGTACAAATAATTCCTCGAAAATCGCCTTAAACACAATCATACGAACTATAAATCCTCAAGGCATAACATGAATGAAAAAGAACCTTTATGCCTTTAATCAAGACTTACCCAATGGTCGTCCAAAATCTTATGAACAAACTCCCAACAAAGCTCCAATTTACTTTCTTAATTCGTTCCTTCAAGAACGGTAAGCATCCTAATTAAATCAAGAAATTATCCAAGCAAAACTCTAATAATTTACTCCAAGAAACCTTACCAAACTCACCCAAACTTCCAAGAAAAGGTGGCGGAACTCGGCTTGGCGACGACGCGAGTCAAGGACAAAAGCGCAAAGGTAGCAGTGCGGTAGGTCACCCGATGGCATGGTCACTAATCTTTCCTGTCCTTCGTCGATTTTCTCATACTTACCAGAAAAATAAACAGAAAAATTGTGAGTACAAAAATACCCAATAAGGGACCCACTACTGGGCGACTAGGTGAACTGTTAACTTCCTATTAAACCTATACCACTTGTGTACCCGTCCCACATACGAAGTAGAACATGGCTAATAGGTAAAGTTAACAGCTACCATAGTCCCAAACACATGCAATCTTAGACCAGAAGTTTAATTCATAAATGAAAACCACAATCACCTCACACATTTATCCTGTTTCACGGTTTTTCAACAACAATCCGTTCTAACAGACCGTCACATAGTCATTCAGTCTGTCTCAACATAGTTAACTCATCACCAACAGCTAACTTAAGAGTTAGTCCGTTCGGTTAACTCAATAACCATCACCAGTAGTTAACTAAATCATTTAGTTAACTCACCATATAACCATCACTAACAGTTAACTAATCCATTAAGTTAACTCCTCACATAACCATCATCAACAGTTAACTAAACCATTTAGTTAACTCACCACATAATCATCACTTAAATCAGTATCAAGCAATTCATCACATAACCAAACATGTCATGTCAGCTTACCACATAGTTAAGCTTGACATACGAGTTATGCATTGATACTTAATAACCTGTTTATCACACAAACCATAAACAAACAATTTATCATAAGCATATCATCAAGTCCACTAGGTGATCGTTAACTCCCTATTAACTTGTACTCTACGAAACACAGTCAAATGGTTTGGTAGGAACGCCCATACAGCCCAATGTCAGGATCGTCCTAGCAAACATGTGGGACCACATGCAAAAGCAATCATGTCGGGACACATGCCACACAGACTTGTCAACTCGACCCATGTGACACACACCACACAAGCTTGTGAATCTGTCCCACAAACATAGTACACAAAGTTAATAGGTAGAGTTAACAGACACCATAATCCAACAGAAACTACAATCAATAAGTAAAGCAATCACAACAATAAATCATTCCTCATGGTACAGTTAACAAGCTTTACAGATTCCATAAAGGTACAAAAGACCATGCATAAACCACACAGTTAATTATACAAAAGTACCCAATCATCGTGCCCTAATACAACAAAATCAACCAGCTATTACATACCCAAAATTCTAACCACGAAACCAAGTGTCATGTTATAAGGTTTTCTATAACAACCCTAAACCATAACTAACAATAAAACAATCCAAACCAGTTATGGCACAAGGCACACATTTAAACCACACTGTTACTTTGTACCCATAGTGTAACACATGCAAACCATTCAATCCCCTCCATCTAATGCACCTAAGGCATGGATTCAGTAGAAGCATCCCTTACACCTCCAATTTTAATTAATAGTTTTCCATTAAAATTATTAATTAAAATAACTTAATCTGTCATCTGTTCAGTTAATTCATCATATCACAAAATCAAACAACTCAAATGTCACATAAGTATTCTTACTGCTACCTAAATATCCTTGTCGAGGAACTAGTAGTAAGTCTCTTACCTTGAGGTGTCGTTAATTACTTTTCTCTCTCAAATTGATCCTACACATAAATATTTAATTAATAATTTTTCCATAAAAATTATTAATCAAATTTACCCTTAAACTCTTCAAAATAGTTCTTTAATGTTACCAATTCGTTGTTGACGCTCCGATTAATTTGCAAGAGAAATTCTACGAACTAATTCTAACAATAACTCCAAAATAACCTTCAATTAACCAAGAATAATTTCCAAATTAATTCTCAATTTAACTTTATTGGGTATCCAAAAAAATCCAAAATAAAATATTCAATACTTTACCCATATAACTAATGGCGACGACCGTGAGCTACAACGGACAAATCAAATCCGGGAGATTAAACGGCATCGGCAAACGAAGAAGCGTGGCGGCTTCGCGTCGGACGGAACACGTGGCTAGACAAAGGGGTGCGTCAGAATCCGACGGAGGAAAACTTGCACAATGAGGGTGAGGGGCGGCATGTCGCTGAAGGAGGAATTCTTCTTCACGAGTTCCAATGCAATCCTAAATTAATAAAAAAAATAATATTAATTTATTAATAATAAATAATAATAATCTTTTATGGTTGTTGTTGTTGTTTTCAAATTCGCACCCAATCAAATATTTTTTTCTAATCAAATTAGATCTTCTATTTTTTCTCACCAATTACCTTTTAACCAAATTAATTACATATATATGGATAAATATACCCACATATATATATATATATATAGTTTCTTAATCAAATCTTCACAAAATCAAAAAAAAAAATCCAATAAAAAAGAAAATTAACATCACTAACCAATATAATTCAACTTTTACTTAATTCATTTGAGATAATTAAATTAAAATCATCTTAAATTTTGGGATATTACAAAATACTAATATTAATATTAATATTAATATAATTATTTCTTTTACAATTTCCTCCTTTAAACACCAAAAACTCCAACTAAATCTCAACTAAAAGAGTAAATAAAGAATGACCAAAAGAGTAATTAGGTCTAATTTAGGGTTGTTACATAAGTCGAGTTAAGCTCTTGCTAGCTTATGTTATTTTATTTAACTTTAAATATTTGAACTAACTGTATTTCCAATTTTGTTTGTTGATAGTCAATTAGTTCACTCTCTTAGCTTATTTAGGAATCACTTTTATTTTAAGTAATTTTAGGGTATTTAGTTTGAGAATGAGTTAGTTGTTTGCAATTGCAAGGGTATTTTGGTCCTATGCATTTAATATAATATTTTGTTAAAAATTCACAATTACATATTTTCTTAAACATTATTTTGGTTAGCTATTTTTGAAGCATGACCACTTACTTTTACACATTTCTCTAATTTAGAAAGTTTAGATTTAAAGTTTTATTTATTTATTGTCGCTATTACCCTAAATTTCAATTTTAAAGTTAGAAGGTTAATTATATTTCTACAAATTTCCAACTACTAATTTTGGCTAAGCCTTCACCACATTTTTGTTTTTTTAATGGTTTGTTTTAATTAATCTTATTACGTACCAATATATGATTGTTAGATCTCAAAAGTGTGTCAATTGATACTTTTCAAAAATATAAAAATTTAATAAAAATAATATTTAACACATCTAAATATAAAAACTTCAAGAATTAAGTGGTTATAATGTTGAACTTCATTAATAATGCTAATAAAAGGTATAAATTTGATCCAAATTCTGACCTTTTTTTAAATATTGTTGGTATATGTTTTCAATCCTATAGATTTTTTATTTCTTTTTCTTTTTTTTTTTAAATTTCAACGTCATAGATTGATGATTCGAATCAGAATCTTTTAGGGACCGTTTGTTTTTCGAAAATGCAGATCATCTAAATATTTAGATGTCTGAAATTATAGATGTCTAAAATTACATATGTCTTGTATTCTTAGATAATCATATTTGTTTTGTACGAATATTTTAAAGATAATGATATATATGATGTAAGTTAATTATGGTATTGTAAAAGTCAAAGGAAGTTAATAAATAGATAAATAGATACAATGTAGTATGCAAAGACATGGGGATTCCAATTTAGAAAGTCAAAGATTTGATGGGAGTGGTGTGACAGTACAACACGTCATCATCATACAATATTCATCCATTCTAATTTTTGCATTGAGGATAAAAAATCATAATTATATCAAATTTGGCAACTCAAATATTAGCTTATCATATTCTTTATCAAATCAAATGTTGAATCTTCAATATCCAACCATCCATCTTAGTCTTACCTATCAAAAGATTCATTCAAATCATAATACAATTACAATCTTTATGAATTGATTTACAAAGAGACATGGAGAGAAGGTAATGCATGTGTGCAAATAATGATTTTAAATTTTAATGAGATTATTTTGTTAGGAAGCTAGAATTCAAATCTGTAGTTATACTAAAGTTATAAATAGTTGATGTTGATGAATGGTGTTGAGTTTTAGAGAATTAAAAGTATAATGTATTAGAAATAGTGTAGAGTAATGAGTTAGGTTAATGATAGAAAGTGGACAATGAAATGGGGCCCACCATGGGAGTTATGAAGAAGTTGGAACCCTAAATTAATCGTAGCCGTCAATCAAGGCACACCAGACACACCCAATTAGTCTTTGTCCTTTTTTTCAACCATTGCTGTGCCCCACCCGCACTGAATCATATCTCTTTATCATCACTTCCCTCCACCTGGACCATCCACCACTAACTATTTCCCATTTTCTTTTTCCCCTTCCCTTTCTCATCTCAATTTATTATTTATTATTCAAAATTCTTTTAATTCTTTTTAAAAATAATATCATTTCACAACCACATTTTATAAAATTCAGATTTTTAAATCATAATAAACTCATCTTCCTTTCTTTCAAACAAATTGTTGGATCAATAGTCCAAATTTTGATAAGGATGGTATGTTTTGGTAAAATATCCATACTTTCTTTTAAAAATAAATATTAAAAGAAGGAAAAAAAATTAATCTCTTTCAAATTACTGTTAATAATATGTTTTTAAATAAATAATAAAATCAATATTTTGTTTTTTTTTTATTTAAAAAAAAAAAAAAAAAGAGAATAAAATCAGATATTGATTGATGAAATATATTTGTTGGTGACATTTTGATTTAAGGCAAAGCGATATCTGCAGTTAGATTTTGTTGTTTGATTGAATAGTTGATCCTCTAAATATTTCATTATCCATATTATTCAATATTCTTTTTTCTTTTTTAATTATAACAATTTTCTATTACTAATATTCTCCTTCACCGACTTCATTCCCTATTTAACTTTAAATAAATAAATAAATAAATATTTCTTTTTCAGTAAATTACAAATTTAGCCTTTTAAGTTTTGTATATATTTGGCATATTTCTATAATAAAATAATTGTTCAATAATAATTTGTTTATAAACCTTCAATTTTATGTCACACAAGTATTTGTAGTTTTGTTTAATATGTATCTAAATTTTTAGGTTCAAATTTAAAATTGCAATCTCACTAAACATATAATTTGACTTTATATCATCGATCGATTAGTATTTTTCAAATTTTGAATATATCAAAAACCTATTTTTTATAAAATTAAAATTTTAAGAATTTATTAGATGCTTTTATGAACTAAATAGACCTAGTTTAAAATTTAAAAGCTAAATTTGTATTTTATTTAGAATAAGTTATAGCAATTTTCAATTTAATATAATTTAATATTGGTAGGAGTGTAGTGGACTAGATAATATCATCATTGGTATGGCATTTTTTAGGTGAGACTAAAATCAAAGTCATGACATCTTATGTTCTTAACATATATATATTAGGAAAGATTTCTATTGAAAAAATGAAAGAAAAGAATGGGAATCTAGTAATGTTCAATTTTCAATTTCATTCTATTTACCCTCAAATTTAAATTAAAAAAAAAAAATTAATGTCCACAAAATAGCTAGGTTGATATGAGTCATGCATAAAAATAAAAAAGTTATGTCGAATAAAATTTGTTCTACTTTTCTTTAAGTCATTACATATAAAGTTAGTTTTGTTGATGTTCGATCGAATTGAACTATGTTGATGTTGGCTTAAAACGGAGAAATATGATATAGAGAGAGAAAATAAGTGGGAAACATGAGTGGAATTGAGAAGCCTTCAAACGTAAGGAATGAAAAAGATGAACAATATTATTAGAATTGAAACAAAAAGAGACATTGATTACTATTTGTTTATACTCATAAATACCTTATTATATCCATAAATCTTAGCAATATTGAAGAAATACCATAGTAGTTCCATATCCTTGACTTTTAAGTTTTGTTTCATTTTAATTTTTGTACTAAGTGTCTAAATTAGTGTCAATGTTATTATGAGAAAAAATTTACAATAATCCATCAACATTTAACTACTTTATGGTATGCAATGAACGGAATCAAAAGTTTTGTATTACTTTAGTACTATTACTAGCTAGGTAGTATTAGTAGCAAGATTGAACCGCGATAATTGCTTCACTAACCTAATTTCTTAATTAAAAATGGTAAATGGAAAGAAAAAAGAAAAAACAAAATCCGTAAAAGTAAAGATCATAGGTAAATGTAATTTAAATTTAATTATCAAGTATAGGCGTTAATGGTAGTCTGATGTAATTGGATAATTTAATCTCAAAATTAAAGATACATTCCATTCCATTAGTAAGCATAAAACCGAGTTACAAACCTCTGAACCAATGTGTTTAAACTACCTACTCGTTGAAAAAGCTGAGCAAGCATCCCAATTATTAATTAAGACTAATGCCATAATTAAATTGAATGTTGTCGTCCTACTAGGTTTATTATAGCATCCATATAGTCTTCAGACATTTTCGATAAGAACAAGGGTTCCATAGTGACAATTAATAACCTATGTTAATTAACCAATTTCTCTTTTAACCTAAATTATGTTATGCATGAGTGATCTAACGCTAGTATATATCTCGAACATGCATGGATTCAATCTTTCTAATTTGGCGATTCAAACATACCAACTACTTCGTTTATTACGTTTTAATTTTGTTGGATCTAACATCATTCTTACATGATGTTTACATAGTCGATACTGAATGAAAAAATACTTGTATATACTATTTTAGTTTAGACTATGTAATAAAAATTAGAGATTTGAATTTCATTATTCTTTCTACTCACACTACTACTATTACAAGGATTTAAATAGCAATATCACCCTTAAATTTGTTTTATTTTTAATTAAACTCAATAAATCTATTAATATTTGTTATACTTCAATTTTAAGGTAGGTATTGCTATCATTTTTCATTTTACTTACTTATTTGTTATTTTCGCTATCAAAAAAATTTAATAAAAGATAAATAATTAACTATTTATAATCAAGGACAAAGATGCATTCTCCGTCGTTTGAAAAATAATTGGAGGAACCTTCTCTCCAATCCCATTCATGTGTTGTAAAGAGGAAATCTAAGAAACATTTTAAAATTTGAAGGACTAAAATGTTAGAAAGCTTCAGAACTAGATTAAATATTTTGAAAGTTTAAAAGTCAAGACGAACGGACTAAAATATTCAAGACCAAACGGAGAAGTTTTCTTTTTAACTTTTTTTTCCAAATAGAGATTTAGAGCTGAATTATTTTAATCAATTGAATTATATTTAAATCCATCCATATTATCTTTAATATATGTTTCTAAAAGATTAAATAATTAATAACCCACATATTTACAACATTGATATGTAGATTAAATAAAAGATTTAATAGATTTTGGTAATCCATGCCAACTTCAACCAAGCAAAAGTAGTTTTAAAAAATAAACACTATTTGGCTGTTTTCTAAGCTCAAAAGAGAATAAAAGATTTGGAGAACTATTTGTTCACCACCAACAATATACTTAAAAATGTATGATTATATATATATATATATATATATATATATTCCACACTTCAAAATATAATTT
>JBBPDJ010000017.1:8907339-8920350 GCA_037974625.1 Cucumis cinereus
TATATATATATTCCACACTTCAAAATATAATTTTATTATTATTATTATTATTATTATTATTATTATTATTATTATTATTATTATTATTATTTATAATATGTATATGAAAACAACAATTGATGGATATAGTCCAATCCTTGGTCCGAATCCTCAAGGTGCTTGCAGCATTGAAAAATGAAAACCACTTCACAAATATTCCCATTTTAAAAAGTATAATTAATATTTTATTTTACATAATATTTATTTCTTTTAGACTGATATTTCGTTTTCTGAGATAGCAATATCTTAGATTCAAATGAAATGTCTAATTTCAAAAAAAAATTAATACAATATTTATTTTTCTAAAATTTATGAAAAACAGTACATCTTTTTTTTCAGAAGTCATATGTTCTTAATACACTACAAAAGAACCTTCATATACCAAAATTAAAAAAAAAAAAATTAAAAAAAAACCCCAAAATTTAACACTGATTTATCTCTGATTTCATCTCTTTGAAATTATATCATTTTTACACAATATATAAGTTTCATTTGATAATAAATTTTTTAACGAAATTTCAAATGAGGGTAAGAATGACAAATGCAAATCTAAACTTGGAGAGCTATTTGATGTAATTGAAAGTTTAAGATAAAAATTGTAACAAACTTGACAAGTTTACAAGTAAAAATTGAGTTTCCCGAAAAGGAAAAAAAACGAAAGAAAATTATTTTAACTAACAACTTTGAAAGTGTTTACAAACATAGCAAAATATCACAATTTATCTGTGATAAACCAACGATAGACCAAAATGGACTAATATTTGTGTCTATCATAATACAGATTGACACAAATAATAGTCTATCTTGATCTGATCCTTCGTAAAAAGACTGTGACTTTGTTAAATTTGTAAATATTTTGTTTCATTATGTTATATTTGAAAATAGCCAAAATATATATATATATATATATATAACATTGTAAAAGTATAATTTCTACAGCCTAAATATTGTCTTTCTACTTTCAAACATCACATCTGTCATTCCTAAAAAAAGTGATACAAGGTTAAGATGTTGGTGCCCTTCCTGAATATTTCAACAAGTCACTCAAAGTTATCAATCTATGACCGACATGAAAAGGCTATCTTTCAATAGTGACAATATATGACCAAGGACATTACACAATGTATGCTAACAACATAACACTGGAATACATCCATATTCTTTATGAGAAATTGATATAACTCGTCAACTATGACGAGAGATAAAAAAAAATCAACAAACCAAAGTCGGCTCCACCATGTCAGAAAGACAGCATCTTACTACAAACTAGAACTGAGTGAAGAACTTTTTCTCAGAAATGAAGAATGTAACAGAAGGAAGATGACTAATTTACAGATGAAGATACCAAAAAGAAGTCTCCAATCAGCAAGTTAGAAACATCAAATCTACATAGAATTTAAAGCAAGGGGCAAGGAGGGTGCATGTGCATGCAAAAATATTCATAGCTATATACGCTACGCTACATTCAATATAACTGTTCTTTACATAAAACTACAGTAATAAATTATGAAGAAAAAAGAAACATCCCGATGTTGTAATTTCTGAGAGTGACAATGAATCAATTGAAAAAAATAATTTGATGTACTGCAAGATTTAACAGCTTCTTCCCACTGAAACTTTTAGAAGTTAACTAAAAGAACTACACTTGTTAATCTCGAGCCTAGTGGAAGAAGATATTGAGCAACAACACTTCAGTAGTCTTGTTGCAGGGAGCTACAATCAGGATTTCCCTAAGTTCAACCCAACAAAATATGGAACAGAACTAAATCTCTTCTCTTTTGGAAGCAAAGAAAGGATTATGAAGGAAATGAAAAGATAATTATAAGGTTGAAAGAAGAGAAGAAAAAGGAATGTTGCCCACCTGAGGAACATAAACAGTGTGCTTTTCTTGTGGAAATTTTGACCCCTGCAGTAATAGAAGTATGCACCAGATATTGGAGGCATATGGAACTTGATAAATGTAGCTTCGGCGATTAAGGGTTGATGAGAAAGGATAGAACTTTTACCGACAAAAGTCAAAACGGTTAAGCAGATGATGCCATTTGACGCTCAGCTCCTCTTCTTATGCATAATACATGTACAAGCTGTTTGCGGCAGCACAGGCGATTGAATTTTCAGCCGGATGCCATGCTAGATGCAGCAGCTTAGTTGTGAAATCAAATGGGTTGCCATTTGCATCAACCCCTGGGCTCTCAGATCCTCCTGACATCGGTGTTTCACAATGTAAGAACATAAGAAAATATTACAAAAAGAGGGTGAGCCTCTAACTTTTGTAGGGAGCAGAATAATTTAGCTATCAGAAAAAGAAAAGGATAACTAAAGTGTGGAGCACCGACCTCGTCTCACAACTCTTGTAAAGCTACTACTAAGTGATCTTGAAGGTCTTGAAGGGGTCTGCACTTGTCTCCTACCAGCCAACACCAGTAATTATATACTTAATATAAGCTTTACAAAAATCTCATAGAACTCGAAGTTCGGGAATATGCCACTTGATTGAAATACCTAGTAGGGTTTTTGCTAGCTTCCAAAGTTGTTGCCTCAGTGCTTCCCGGAGAACAACCAAAAACTCGGAATAAATTGCTGGGATCACATAAATAACACAGATTCATGGCAAGATTTTGAGAGGGGAAAAAAGTCTGAATGTACATACATGCATGGATAACAGTGGAAATTATACAGACCTGTAGGAACCCGTAGTTACACGCAATCCATCGCCACTCAGACAACACTCAAACTTATCAAAGATTGAATCATTTTCATACAAATCACAAAGCTGCATATGATAATAAGAAACTTCATTTAGTAAAAGTCCAAGTTGTCTAAATGCTAGCAACATGTTATACCTAAACAAAGAGATCTCATCTCACCTTGGGTCTTAAATATTCATGAACTTGGAAGGTTGCAACAGGACCAGAATCCATGTTGATGTCCCATAACTGAAAAAGAGAAAAAGAACGGGTTGGAGTTGCAGGGAACATGTCATAGGAAAAAGCAACAAAAGTTCAAAGAAAAAAAAAATTGTAAGCAAAAGCAACAAAAATGAGTGCTTTCAAAGAGCTGGAAAAAAAGATAATAAAAACTGTTGGTTTTTTTTTTTTTTTTTTTTTTCAAGAATCCTTGTTGACGTTCCAGTAACAACAAAGTAACAGAAAATCAGGAGGCTAGGGTTTTCAGGTACACGTGACCAAAGAAAGTCAAATTTGAGGAACTATAAGAATAACAGCACATTGCTAGGAGCCACACGCCTCATAAAAATGTGAAAATTTCTAGAGTTTGCTTTATCTATTTGAAGCTCATATGCTGCTATATATCATTTAGGAGCATAGCTTTCCTATTCCCATTCTATGTTTAACTGATAGTCAAACGTTGTCTTATCCATGTGTACTGATATATTATTGTTTATATAAACAAAGATAACAAGAACCATCGCTATGGCACTTCACATCCAAGTCTTAGGGTGACACTATCAAATAGTTCATGGCCTTATAATTGAAAGAATCAAACTATTGTTATAATACACACACACACACACACAAACCTTAAGAGTCATGTAATCACGACTTAATATATGTCTTCCATTTGTCCCAAATTTAATATCCGAGATTGAAGCAATTATCTCGGTGAAAAATGATCTAGAACCAGGTGCCTCAGGCTCCTCAAATCTGTAAGAAAAAGATATGATTTAACCCCTTCAAGCTCATGAAAGTAAAATTGCCACATTCCACCCCAAAAGAAAAGAAAAGAAGGACAAGTTCGTTGGAGGGTGGGAATTTAGTCAAATTCATGACACGTACAATTTGGCATGAGAATCACATAATGCTGATTGCCGCAGATCAACAAGGCGGATTGATCCTTTTGAACTGCTATATGCTAGCATGTTACAATGTGTAGGGTGAAACTCGGCAGATGTTATCACCTCTGCAAAAAGATACATTTGCATAAAATGTAAAAATAAAGGTTAGGAAAAGCTAATTCCAAGTAACTATATGGAATAGACCAAATTAACATGGACATTATTGAAGAAAAATTTTCACTGGTTCTTCGGCATGCTATATGGTGAAACTATGGACTCCATTCAAAGATGTATCCATGATTTTTGCTTCCCCTCCCTCGAATTGGTGTGTGATGATATAAAGAGGCCTAAAAAGGACTGTTTTAAGAGTCAAGATCGTTGCTTTGGAGTTTCCATATTGAGAGAAACTGGGAAGCCAAGTTTTGGACGTGATTAACAGCTTGAGAGAAATACAAGAAACTTGGACAAAGAAATCTTCGAAGGAAATTTGTGGAGCTCTGCACATTCTGATGTTTCTCTCTATGTGTTCACATCTTAAGTGTTCTGGAATTATCCACTTATTATGATTATTATCAATCAGAGCAGTCTCTTGTAAATTTGTGTTAAAGTTCTGTTTCTTTTTTCCTTTATTAGATTGCTCCTTGATGTGAGCTGTTCTTCTGTGTAGGCCCTAGAAAAACAGCACAATATACGGTGAAATTGGAAATCTGGCATAAGACATAAGAGCTTCCAAATGGCCCTTCCTCTAAACGTTCTTCTAAGGGTATATCGCATTTTTATCGTCACACTGACGCCGCCCATCAGAAAGAAAGGAAGCATAATGAATTCTAATGATAATTCCAATACAAAATATCATAATATCATTAAATGGAAACAAGCCACAAGCAAAACAGTAATGAGCTTACCAGTTAAATCCTCCATGTTAGCAGGCTTCACATCAACAATGTTGAAACTTTGATTGCTAATTTCCAGGTTCCATAGATTTATCCGCAGATCATCAGCCGATATAAAAGTTTCACCATCACTATATAATAGAAAGGTTGTAAATACAATAGGTATACATGTAATTATTAAAATGCCAAATACCAAAAAAAAAAAAAATGGTAGCAGGAACAAAATCCGATTGCTACCATGATACTTTATAACCTTAAAATCGTATGATAATTGGGGGGAGTCCAAACATTTGGTATTACCTGTTATTTGAGATAGAGTTGATATGATAATCATGAGCATGGGCATATACCCTACGACATCTAGCAAGAAGGCTCGACTCATGGCTAGTTACCTAAATTCATCAAGATTAAAAATAATAGTTCATAAAATTTCTAAGGAAAATGAAAATGAACAACAATCACGATCACAAGTGTCTAAAATAATGTGACAACTATCACAAGTAGGAAAAAGGATAATGAAATGTTCACGCAGCTCTAACACTTCACAAAAGCCAAACAAATAAACCTTGGATTCTCAAAATGGCAATCAATCTTCATAATAATTATATTGCATAGTTGTAAACTAGACGTCAAGTTGCAGTAAAAAATAGAGAAGTTTATTGAACCAATAGCAGTTTTCAGATTTCAAATCATAAAATTTTTGCAGATGGGGAGAGGTTGAGGAAGGGAATGCCATATCCCTGTCCCTGAAACTTTGGGAGAAATATTTTCCTTTCCCCCGCCCTGTCCACCTCTTGTACAAGGATTTCCCACCATGATCAAGGCAGGTGTGTGAGGCCATATCCAGCTTTCAACTGGTATTCTTGGTGAGATATCTATTTTCGGATGTCCTCAAAGGGACTTGGTGAGATATCTATTAGAGGGAACCATAAAATTGATTGAAAAATAGAAAATAGTAAATTGCACAGTTTTTACTTTTTGTCCTTTCAGCTATCTTTCGCCACTAGAAAGTTATACAAGATGTTAAATTCACAACTCAAAATGTGAAATTGTTCAGTTCAAAACCAAGAGAACACAAGCAACTACCACTTGTAGACGTAGTGATGAAATGGCCCCCAATAGGTCATTGCTTGGATGATTATAACCTCCATCACAGGATGCTCCATTTGGAAGATGTGGTGTAGAACCACTTGAACTAGCTATACATCCATTGCCAACAGCTTTAGACGTGTCCACATTCATGTTGGATATTTTCTTGATCTTCTTTTCTTGCACCTGGTCAAACCTCAAAGAACAAAGCCAGATTGAATAACGCATGAAACATATAATGGCCTACAGAAAACTTCTACTACTCCAATGACTTTATGAAAGGGCTAAAAAATAAAATATTAAAAACTACTGCAGTCTACACCCCTTTTCCACTTCGGATGTGATTGGTATAAGAGAATATATTCCTACTAAAAAGGCTACAAAATAAACAACAAAAACACTAGAAAACAAATATAATATATGTAGTATTTCTATTATTAGCTTTTCTTTTAGTTTCTAGGTTACAAGTTATTATATATGAGCTCTTTGTTAGAAACTAATTCCCTTTTTGGAAGTCCTACATCAGAATTAGTGCTTGCTCAGAAGGCCAAAACTTTAGAATAACTCTAACCACCAATTGACACTTGCGAGAAAATAGTTCAATATCTTTCTTTTTAAGAAAACAACTTTCATTGCGAAAGAATGAAAGAATATAATACAGGAGCATACAAAAGAAACAAGTCAACAAAAACAACAACCTAAAGAAAGGGTTTCGAGCTAGAACTATGTAAGATGTTACCAAACGAATAATTACGAAAAAGCTTTGAAACTGAAACCCAAAGCGAAACATGAAACCTCACTAAGAACCAAACCTCGTTAGGGTCCTTGTCCAACCCATAAACACCCTATTGTTTTAAATATCATAAATCTACTTGATTAGATCTTCTTGAAAAATAAATAAAATAACAGCCACGGAGGCACACAAAAACATTTCCATAGTAAATCAAATATCTTTGGAGCCTATTAACAAATCAGTAGCTGAAGTTAAAATATTGGAAATATCATACAATGTCACTTTCCTACCTTCCAAAATTTAATGGTTTTGTCATTAGTAGATAATAGAAAGAGGGCACCATTGGCTGTTTGACACCATCTGATTTTGTTAATTTTCTCCTCTATTTCCAAGCTCTTGAGATAGTCAAACTAAAAAAGAAAAGTGCGGGTACACAGTGAGTACTAGAATAACATCAAAACCATTAATCTGAAAAATAAAGAATTCTGCAGATATAGGCAAAGAAAAAAGATTGCCTCAGGTTCATGGCTCTGGAACTCTGTTTTATAACGAAACTCAGGATGCCTAGTCACTGAATGATCCATTTTCTCCAAGTCCTTTCTCGTTCCTCCATTCTGTAAAGACAATATAGGTAACTTCCATAACCAAGAAACCAGAACTAATTCTGTATAGTGAAAAAAGAAACAAAATCCACAGAGCACAAAAAAGAACTAACATCTTTTCTATCTGTCCTCTCAAAAAGAACCACTCGACCACCTCGATCACCAGTAGCAAGATGGTCGCCAGTTTTGTCAAATTCAATTGCTGAAATAATATCAACTGCAGAGAAGCAAAGCAACCATGTAGGGAAGATTAAGACCCAGGTGGCTCTTAAAATACTACAAGAGCTAAAGCAATGCTGTATCTGTGTGTTTATGTTATCAAACAGACTCCACATCAAACCTCATGAGTCATGACTAACTAATTATAAATTCACCGGATCTCGTTCAATCATTTCCCGATTGGCATAACAATATACAATGCACAAAATCAGCAATCTGTATGAGCTCATAAGCACCATCCTTAACCAATGTAAACCAAATTCTAACTGGAATGACCACGCCTTGTAAATGGCCCAATCCTAGTTTTCATGGTGGCAGGGACATAAAAAGATTATTTCCATCCATCACCCCGTGAATCAACATACTTCTATACTAGAAGCGCTGACGACGACTATACTTCAATGCATGCAATATAAATACGAACTTTGAACGCAGCTGCAAACGCGACTTACCGTATAAAAATTTCATATTACTTAAATCAACCGACAAAAAAATAATGCAACATATCCAAGGTAGGGTACAAACTTCATACAGAACTCTAAACTATTCAGCAACTGAAACCCGCTTACCTCCCATTTTGAGCCAAAACAAAGCACAACAAATTACACTACCAACTGGACAACCCACAAGATGGAAAATGAATTACTCGCAAACAATCTGGAACAGATCGAAGATGAGAAAACAAACCCTAATTGCAACTGATACAGAGTATCGCGATTGGATCCAACAAATAAAGCATAATGGGATGCTCCACAAAAGTACAATGTGTAAAAAATACCTTCCTGTACTTCCTCGCCGGCGGTACGTTCACCAAAGACCTGAGAAAATTTCCAGTCGAGAGGGTGGGAGGAGGCGACCGGAGGTGCCATAGCTTCATCGCCACCTTTCATATCTCCGGGAAACTAATCCAACTAAACCCAGATAATAAAAGGGGTTGAAGAAAAAGAAAAAAGAGAGAGAGAGAGAGAGAGAGAAACCCAGGAAATCCAATCACAGCAAGAACCGATCGCGGTGTGGGTTTACATAAGAAGAGCTGAAAAACTCGTAAAGGAAAGAAAAAGGGGGAAAAGGAATCCGCTAGATTCTGGATTCAGCCATGTTTGAGCATGGGAATGCGCAGAATCTGTGGAAGAAACTTGAAACAGTTTGTGGGGAAAAATTGTTGTGGGTTGAAGATGAGAATCTAGAAACATGAAGTTGGAAAATGATGAGAAAAGAAAATTTATGGGATTGAAACAGAGTCAAGAGCAAACCGTTCCTTCGGTTTGTAGAACCAAAGAAAACACTCCTCTCTGTAGCTCCTCCTCAATACCGGGTTTTCTTTTTCTTTTTTTTTTATTATTATTTTTTTTTTTAATAAACTTTTGTTCTTAGTATAATTTTCGAGGTTCATGATAAAGTGACCTGCACGTGTGAAATGGCTGCCTTCAAGGGTTTTCTTTTATATTTAGGTTTAAATGCTATTTTGGTAAAATTTAAACATCAAATTTGAAGGTGTTGTTTTAGAAGGTTTTTGTATGGATGGCCTCTCGAAAATAGCTTAGATTTCTTCTTCTATTGATGTTAGTCACGTTGAAAGTACTTATTTATTTTCAAGATAATCTGACGCTCTCATATATTCTCGTTTCTTCCTCCCACTCGTCATCAAACTCAAGTGAAATCTTTATTCTTCAAATTCTTTTTCTTCGTTTTTGAATTCTTCCTCTCGCTTTTTAAACGTATAAAGACAAAATGAACATTATGAAAGCATATGATCTAAAATGAACAAAAGTTGAAATTATAGGAACCAACATCAAAATTACAAGAACCAAAATAATATTTAAACTTAATGTTTTCAATTTGATTATTCCACTTTTTATAAATTTAAAAGGGATTTTCTTAATACGAGAAAATTTTGTTTTTAATATATTTAATATCACCTATGTTGAATTGAGATATTTTGATCAATCATAAATTGTCATGTTATTTCTTAAATTAGTGATAGAATTATAAATGATCATACTAAAAACTAACTAAAAGCTAACACGTGTTCCAAATTGAAATTGAGGATAAAAGTTGGTAAAGCTCAATGAGGTCATGTGTTTTTGTCATAACTGTAAGATCAAGGCTAATTGAGACCAAAGTTAAATCAAGGCTAAAAATAGGCTTAGTTTGGCTCCAATGTGAACCAAGCTCAAAAACCTAATTAGTTGATCTCAAAAATCGGGTCTATGGACAAATCAAATCCAAGCATACATAGTCCCTTGGGAACTCTATAAATAAAGAAGTTTCATTGAATTCTTTGACTATCATAAATTCTAAAACTCCTAAACATTTTAAAAATTAAAAGTCTCTCAAAGTTAGAAAGCATTCTTTCTAAACTTCAACTTCAAGAGCATTCAAGCGTCACACTTTCCAAGTGAAGTTCATTTAAGAGATCAACCAGCCAAAGGTTGACCAACATACAAGATCAACAAGCCAACGATCAATCAAACATATAAGATCAACAAGTATGCACGGAAGTCGATCCAACATGCAAGATCAATAGGTCAAGCTTCAACATACAAGATCAACAAACAAAGTTTGCTCAAAGAATAAAAAATCTAGCCCTCGAGTCTAGGTAAAGCTTAGACTCCTAAAGAAACCCTAGGTAAAGCTTGCTTGCTTCCTACCATTTAGTTTAAGTTTTTTGTGTTAGGGTATAATTATTTTAAATAAGATCATTATTGAAAATATTTTTAAATATAGTAAAAAAATAATAATAATGAGAGTCTATCACTGACAACATCAATAGTTTGATAATAAGTAAAAATGTTTTTCAATAATACTTAGGAAAACCCTAGCTAGATTTTGTAACATATGAAACTTCATATTTAGTGTTCCAATGTATATATTATAGATTTCAAATAAAATGTGTTTCAATTCAATGAAGCTAGAAATGCCACATGCCATTATTGATGGAAAGGTTTCCATGTGATAAGCACTTACCCTCCCTTTTTAGTCTCTTACAACTCAAGAGAATTGGGGCTTCATACCCTTGATTATTAATTATATACATATAGTGCTTAGGCTTGCTTGATTTTGGGATTTTGTGTAAATGTGAGATTATTTTTAGAGACAAGATTATTAAAATGGTATATTAAAAAAAAATTATTGTAAATGGAAAACTAGTAAAAATAATTATAAAATATAACAAAATGTCTTTTGCTATCTAGAATGTCTATCAGCTTTTATGAATGTCTATACTTCAAAATTTTAGACATGAATAGAAGTCTATCAGCTTCTATGAATGTTTATTATTGGTATATTTTAAAATTTTATAATATTTTGATTTATTTTGTTATATTTAAAAACAATCTTTAAAAAATCATTTTAGTATAGAATGATAAATTTGTTTATTAAATGATTTTTAGAAAATGATATTTTTAAAATAATTTTAGAATTTAATAACTATATAAGTGAAGTTAATTGTCTTTTTTCTCATTATGTATTTAAAAGTACATTTTATTTGTTTATAATAAACATTTTGTTGTATTTAATAAAAAGAACTAAAAGATTACCCTTTTTTTAAGTGACAAATGTGTACTTTAGAAGGAAAAAAACATCACGTTGACAATATTTTATTCTTAAAAAAGAAAAACATTTTTTTTTGTTTGTTTATTAAAAAAATGTTTACTAAATGATATAAAAAAAAAGTGTAAATTAAAGTTAAGCATATAAACACCTCCTTTTTACTCCATTAAAATAACTAAAATAGTTTTTTCTTAGAAAATTATGATTTTTTCCCTTTCTTATGTTTTTTTCTTCCATCCTAAAAATAAAGGGAAAAATCTTTGTTTTATTTTTTAAGAAAAAAGAAATTATTTAGTGTAAATCTAGAATGGATTCCATAAAATCCTTTTTTTTTTTATTATTTTACTTTATTTGAGAGTTGGATACATCAAACTTTTAATTTTTTTTTTGATGCATTAGCAAATGGGATTGGTTTATAATTACTTATTCTATATTTTGTGAACAAGTTGTATATATTGTTAAGGACCAATTTTTGTATATGTGATTTTTATTTTATAAACATAAATTGAATTTTAACTCAATTGCTAACCATTTAGTTTATAATTATTAATTTTGTGAAAATTAAGCGTATAAACAGAAATATTTTTGTCTTATTATTTATTTTCTATCACTATTTTCAAAAATCAAACGAAACTTTGAAAACTAAATAAAGTAGTTTAAAAAACTTGACTAAAAAATTCTACTCTTATACTTAAGAAAGATGAAATTATTGTTAAAAAAATTGTAAGAAAATAAATTTAGTTTTAAAAATAAAAACTAAAAAAAATCTAATAATTAGTAAATGGACCCAAATAATTGAGTTGAATTTTAAATGTGTTTCGGTGGATGAACCCAGGCTATAATCCTCTACCAAAATATATTGGTAAACAAAGTATTTACAGAAATAACATAATACAAAATAATTTGTAAATAAAATAAAATTTAGATCAAACTCTTAAAGTCTATCAGTGATAGAATTTATTACTTAGGGATTGTTTGGGGCACAAACTAGAAGTTGACGGAATGATTTATTCTTATTATAGCTCACTCTATGTTTGGAGCACCAATAATAATAGTGATGTGCACAACCATTTACATCCTTCAATTTGAAAATATAGTAAATATTATTTTTAAATTCTATTTGTTAAAATATTTACAACTTCTCGTGCATCTTCTCCTTTATTATTTGCTAAAATATTTACACAATTCTACCGAAACAAAAATAATTTACAACCAAAATACAAACTATTTTTAACTCATACTAAAATAGTTTGCACCTCAAACACTAACTATTATAATCTATTAACTGTAATAACCAAACACTCAAATATTAATTTTGATATAATTGCAATTACACTTAATTGTTATCTTAAAAATGTTATCCATTGTCATTGCTCTAACGAAAAGTGAACTTTTTAAAAAGAATTATTATTAAAACAGTAAAATACAAAGTTTCATTTTGAAAAATAGTGAAAAAATTAAAATTATAAAAATAAAAAAATGAATTTTAAAATTATTAATTATGAATTAATGATTTACCAAAATATCCCTAACTAATTCCACCTATCTAAAATTTAAATCCTAACAACCCATATTTTACCATTATTAAAAAAAACAAATATTTTTAAATTCTAATATTTATAAAATTCAAATCATACCTATCAAATCTTAACAATATTCCTATAAATAAATAATTATTAAATAAATCTAATAACTATAAAAAAATATAATATTTTTTTAAATAAATTACGTTTTTAAAAAAACCTATAAACAAAAAATATTTAAAATAAAAATTATCCTAGTAAGTAAATTTAAAATTGGGCAACCATCTTTCAACATGATAACGTCCGATAAATACCTTGTATTTGCTTGCAAATACAATATCATTTGCGATAATAGCACATATAGTATCATAGAAGGGGTAACAAATGCAATATCCTAGAAGATGTAACAAATACAGTATCCTAGAAAGTGTAACAAATACAGTATTTGACAAAGTGTAACAAATACAGTATCCTAGAAAGTGTAACAAATTCAGTATCCTAGGAAGTGTAACAAATACAGTATCCTAGGAAGTGTAACAAATACAGTATCCTAGGAAGTGTAACAAAT
>JBBPDJ010000017.1:8920675-8952268 GCA_037974625.1 Cucumis cinereus
TAGGAAGTGTAACAAATACAGTATCCTAGGAAGTGTAACAAATACAGTATCCTAGAAAGTGTAACAAATACAGTATCAATACAGTATCTTATGTGTGCATATTGACTAAAAAAACAAATACCTAAAAAATAATGTACATATGACTAAACAAATATCTTGTATTTGCATACCTTGTGTTTGTTCATAGAACAAAGACCATTTTACTTTGTTCATATAACATATATACCTTGTATTTCCCCACAACCTCACCATCTCTGTCACTTTACTCTGTTCATAGAACAGACACAAACAAACTTCACAATTTCATCAATAGCGAAAATAATGGGTCACCATTTTTTTCCCTTCTTCTTCCTCGTATTCCTTCATCTACTTTATTTTTCTTCACCAAAACTCCTTCCTCGCATTTTTTTTCTCATCTTCTTCCTCGCATTCCTTCACGACCTATGATGAACAACATTCATCTTCTTCACAACATTAATCCCATCCTCCTCCTCCTTCTCCTCTTTCTTCATCTGTCACTTATACCTAAACCACGCCGCCTGAATAAAACACGCTGCCCAAGTCCGCCATTAATGCGAATAAAACCTAAATCTACACCTAATCTGTTACTATGCAGCTTTCGAAATTGTGCCGCCACAAACTTCAAATTCTGACTGAGGAGATCTAAACGTAGGAACCTAACGGAGGAGATCTAAACAGAAATGGCATTTGATGTGTTGTCGGAGATCGAGAGGAAGGGATTTTAGGATTTGTTGTTCGTCGACGCCGTGAGTTGCTATCCACCGAAATTGTTGGTAATTTCTCTCTGTTTTTGAATTACTTTCTTTGGCTTCCTTCTCTTCTCTGCTATGGATGTGTGCAACCTATAAAAGTGCTAAAGTGTTTCTCACTCTCTCTCTCTAGCTTTCTCTCTCAAGGTAGAATTGATTTGTGTACATAGAATTGATGTGTGTACAAAAAAAACTATGGAGGGTTAGGACCTTTCAAAAGAAGGTGGAGGAAGGATTACAGAGAGAGGTTGGTGAATTGAGAAGTTGAGGAAGGTGGAGGAAGGAAGAAGGAATGGATTGGAGGAAGGACGAAGGAATGGATTATTTGTTTTCACTTTTTTTTTTTTTGTTCTTCATATGCATAAAGAAAATACATAGAAAGAGGTGGAAGTTAGAGGAAGAAAGAATAAATTTAAATATGAAAAGATTTTTTTTAAAAAAAAAACAAATATAAAAAACAAAAATATAACTATTTTTCCTACAAATTGGGATAGAATATTACATCTAAGGCAGAAGATTACATCTAAGAGCATTTTTGGAATAGTTGTACCACCCTACGCGTGCAAATTTAATGATTTGTCCTAAGTCTTATTATATATAAATTTTGTCAAAAATTAAAGTGACTCCCTCATTTTTGTCATTTCCTCAAATTCCCCTTAATATAAACATAAAACTTGGGAATAAAAAGCTGAAAGTGGTTTGAATTGAAATAGTAGAAACTGGATGGGCCATTTGGGCCTTTTGTCTGAGCTTCTCTTCTACATGGGCCGACTCTATTAGAAGGACTGCAGCCCATTAATAATTTAAATTCAGTTAAAGTATAGTTTAAATTTCATCGTAAGTTTTTGTTTGGGTGGAGTATTTTTTTAGTCCTCAAATTTTAAATATAGTTTTTATTTGGTCTATAAATTTTAAAATATTACATGTTATTTAATTATAGCAATTTAAAATTTTACGTTTTTATATTTAAATTTGAACTTAATTTCCAGTGGGCAGTTAGATTTATAGATTTTATAATTTCATTTTTATCAACTATTGGGTGTTTGGTATTAACTTTTGATTGCTTAATTTAAATTTATTAGGATGTAAACAATGTGATTAGTTTCTAACAATGATGGAAAAATCTTAATTTAATTATAATTATTTTAATAAATTGATAGAAATTTAAGTGAAAACTGAGACAGTAAAAGTATAAAATCTTGAAAGTTTGAACTAAATGAAAACTAAACTAAATATTTAAGAGCAAAAATGTAATATTTGAAACCCTAGAAATCAAATACAAACCAAACTCAAAGATTAGGAGTAAAAATGTAACATTTAAAAGTTCAGTTAACATATGAAAACCATGCACGAAAAAATATATATTTCATCCTTGAATTTTTTGGGAAAAATATCTCTTTGGTTCCAAGGTTTTGAGTATAGTTTGTTTTTGGTTCATAGATTCTAAAAGACTACGTTTTTATCTCGGATTATGAGTTTAATTTATAATTATTCTTTTAGTTTTAAAATGTTACATTTTTAGTTTGAAGCTTTTGAGTTTATTTTTCATGTGGTTCTATAGATGCGAGGTTATCGGTACATGTAGGTGTCAATTGAGCTAATTTTTTGATGACATTATTCAACTAATTTAGTTGGCTCTATACGACGCATATATACACGTACGTGCAGTCCCTCTTATTATTGTTATTATTTATTTTCCCCTTTTGTGGCATGGCATCAATAATCTTCTCTAATAATCCCAAACACACACATGCAACAATGGAAATGAAACCAAAAAGGGCCCTCTCTATAATTCACTCAGATAATAATCAACCAATAACACTACTACATATAAATTAGTTGATTGAGAATGACTGAGTGGAGGCTCTAGACCAATACTAAATTTGCTCCATATTCAAATTATTGATTATTATATATATATATATATATATATTTCTTTTTCTAAAAAAGTTGGATATAAAAGAACCATATATGTACTTGGTTAGATGGGGTCCATTAAAACGTGGTTGTACATTATTGAATTGGGGAAAAAGTTGGAATTATTTGAGAAACATGAATAGAGGGTATAGCTTGAGAGGCTGATTCCAATTAGGTCAATGCTCTATATATATATATAAATATATATATATATATATGCATGTATGTATATTGATTCTATAATACCGAAGATATTTTAAAAGGAAATAGAATTGTGTTTGGGGGATGATGTAGGAAAACGGAAAATGAGTATTGAATTTGAGATGCAAATTAAAATATTTGATGTGTTGATGATATATATAATTTTGGAATTGAAAATTAGGACCACAAACAAGGAATTTATACCCTATATATCCTTCAAATCACAACTGTTTCACAAGAGGAAGAGGTACATCACCTTAATGATTCACAAGAAGTATCTTTCCACTTGACACACGATCCTTCAAACATAGCTAGACGTAGGTGATATTATTGAACCGTACTAGATTATTAAATTATTAGGTTATTAAACTATGAAGTATCTTTACAATTATTGTTTGATATTAAATTATTAGGGTTTGTCATTACAAACATTGTGCTTGAGCCCTCTTCTATCTCAACTAGTAGAGCTATGTTCAAGTTCTCGAGCGAGGAAGGGACGTAGAGAGAGAGAGAGAGAGAGAGAGTAAAAAAGGAAGTGTAAAAGTTAAGGAAAGGTGTGGTTGCCTTGGCCATGCCCTACAAAGGTTGGGGAATGTGGGAAGTGTGTAAGAAAGTTTTGTAAAAAATAGAGAGAGCACAAAGCACAGAGATATGATTCCAATCAATGCCTCTAGAAATGGGAACAAAGCCAATTCCCCAAATCCTGAATTTCCCAAACATTGCCCTTTCTACTTATTACCTAAAACTATGCTACCAATACCCACAATTCCTTCACATTTAACAACACACCAACCTAATTTATTTCATACTAAATTACAATTTTTCACATCCCCCAAAACATCTCTACTCTCAATAAATTCCAAAATTTTCCACCATTTTTTTCTTGTTTATTTGGAATATATGTAATATAATATCTTTTTTTTATTTTACTTAAACTTTGAGTCCAATAATTGGAATTGTTTTATCCAAGTTTAGTTTATTTGGATTTTGGTTGTAAATATGTGGTTTTACCATTCTCTTTTGTTTGCCATCATCTGACCTTATAGGCTTAATTTAGGGATTATGGTGGGGGCAGTGGTAAAAAATAGCAAAATTGACAAAATATTTATCCAACAAAATGTTGTGAGGTAGATTTTTGTAGGTTTTATCACAAGAAGTTTAAATATTTTATTTTTTTTATTATTCTCAAAAAACCCCGAAATCTAGTTTAGGTGTTTAAGCGTTTACTTTTATTTGCAAATTTATAAATTTTTAAAAGAATTGTGTTTTTTTTTTCGAAGAATTATAAAAAAATGGTAAATTTGACATAAAATTTAAACTTTTTAGTAAAATTGTGTCTAATGAATTTCTATCATTTAGTGAATTTTTAAAGAGGGTGAGGAGATAGACAAATGTAGATTTGTTGATATCTCCATATGCACGCGTTGTCGCTGCCTTCTGTCCAGTCGTATATTTATATGATTATTTTATTTTTTTAATTAATAAAATTAGTTTTAAAATTCTTTGAGACGTTGAAACTTGTTGAGTGCATTGAAGGCGAGATATTGAAATCTTGAACGCGTTAAGATCGTAATGTGTTGAGACCTTGTAACGTGTTGAGATGCAATGCGTTGAGATCATTGAACTCATTGATTGTTGAAGCGTTACGCTTTGACATGACCGTTAGAGCGTTACGTTCTAACATGATCGTTAGAGCGTTACGTTCTGACATGACCGTTGAGGCATTACACATTTCACGTATTACTAATCATTATGACCGTTGAGGCGATATGAAATCTACTACTATATATAGTCCATCTCTTCATCTCATTTTGAATCATTTGAAAACTCACTCTTACAAAATTCTCTCTAAACTTCATCTCTTAATTTCATTTTTCGAGTAAATTAATTCCTCAGTATTTGGTATTTCGATCGATTCTGGTGCATCTTCAATTGAGTATTAGGTTGTTTTATCATGGGGGCGACGTGACAATATTAAAAATTGTTTGCACTCTGAGCATAGCCGCAAAACGTCTTAAAGAG
Source organism: Cucumis cinereus (assembly GCA_037974625.1). NCBI lineage: Eukaryota > Viridiplantae > Streptophyta > Magnoliopsida > Cucurbitales > Cucurbitaceae > Cucumis > Cucumis cinereus. Next base: position 8,925,586 of record JBBPDJ010000017.1, read on the forward strand.
AGCGTGCTTCGTGACTCAACCTTCTTCTAACAAGTTTTTGTTTTGATCTAGGCGTTCTATCTAGAGATGCATGTCTAATTTTCCCATGGGGACGGGACCCTAAGGGGACCCACCCCGCTGGGGCGGGGATTCTCCAATTAAGCGGAGAATGGAGGAGGGAGTGGGAAAAAAATTCCTCATGAGCTAAATGAGGACCATGAGGATGGAGACGGAAATGCATTCTCCGACCTCGACCTCGCCTCGTTCTCCATCCCGATTATACTTTATTTATTTATTTAATATAGTTATGTAAGGTTATGTTATTATTATTATCATATAACTAATACATTTAATTTCAAGTTTGATTGTTTGTTGGCCAAGATAATGAATATGTTTAAATTCAATATTTAAATATAGATTATATATGTGAATAATTTGATTTGTGTTTATTTATTTTTACTAAAAATTTATTTTGTTTTTAGGTCAAAATTTGACTAATTTATGTTTAAATTCAATTGTCATATAAAACTAACTATAATAAATAATTTCTTGATAGATTTAATTAGAATTTTCTTACGATCATGATTTAAATTAATTGGTTTTTATCAACAAAAAAAGGGAAAAATTCCCGCGGGGAACTCCCGTGGGGAATTTCACGGGTATGGGCAATGAAATGGAGAGCAGAGATGGGGATGGAGAATGACATCTCGGTCCCGTCTCATAGACATCTCTAGTTCTATCCAGACGACCACCAGTCTAGGGGTTCTGTCTAGGCTACCACCAACCAGACAAGTCGAGGCGTTCTATCTAAGCAACCATCTTCCATACAACCTTCATCCAAGCAACCGATGACCAAGTTCCAAGCATTTATGTTTTAGACGTTGAAATTTTCATTGTGTTGTCCAATATTAGTTCCAACACGGAGTAATTAAATTTGAATATCTAAATTCAAATAAAATAGTAGGCTATTTTATTTATGCCAAGGACTTTTAAAATTTGTATTTGTTTGTTAATTTTTGAAATTATTTTGTTTTAGGCTCTAAAATTTTAATTTTAGATTATTTTTAGGGTTGCTTTCAAATATAGTAAAATAAACAAAATATTACTAATAGATGTGATAGACATTAATAAGCTACTATTATCTACGGTTGAAAGATGTAGATAGACACTAATAAAGATTATCAATATATCTACCAATATTTATTAGTTATAGACCATGAAATTTTGGTATATTTGTAAATATTTTAAGCAGTTGTGTCATTTAAAACAAAATTTCTTATTTTTAACTTTGTCTATCAATTTTTGTTTGAGTACATTAATCCATTAACCTATGTGTTGTGACTTGAAACATAGTCACTTGGGTTCAAATATTGTGCTAAGATATTCATATTTCCTACCCCTTGAATGAAGTACAAACCGCGACCAATTCTTGTTTAATTATGATGAGGACTAAAATAATTGTCTTTAGTAAATTAAAATTTGAGGTGAAATTACAAGTTTATTTAAGTTTTGAGGTTTTAGAGTTGTACTTTTGGAGGTTTGATGTGGTTGAATAAAATAATTGGATTAATTTAATTTAATATTATGGGGGACGACTTGTCGGGGCCTTCTAACGCTTCCGCGTCCCACAAATCACGCTTCAATCAATTCTACCTATTTTTCCACCTTCATTTTATTAATTTGGATAACACATACACTTTACCTCTATTTGTTTCATATGTTTTTATATTTTTTTACACATATTTTATATTATGTTTGTTTTATAAAAATCTAGAGATATCAATTTATGAAAAAACAATAATATATTTTATATATATTATTAATTTGGTTTATAAAAATCTACTTTAATTTATTTACATATTTTCAGTTCATTAATGAAGTGTAATGATGATTTTGGCATTTAAGTTAAGTGTACCACACCTTTAATAACGGTGTTTAAAGATACATAATAGTTTCTTTTTCCTTTTTTAAGTAAAAATTTTAAGTTATTGCCTAATTATTAATTACAATAATTTAGAAAAATTATCTTTTTAATCTAATCTTGGATTGCAGTTGGTTTTTTAGTTCAAAATGTTTCATTTCAGTTTTCAGATTTATTTGAAAAAATTCATTTGATTCATGACCGCGAGTTTTCAAAATGTATTATTTAATTCATTTGATTTATACAGTGTACTATACATAGAACACTTTTATACCGTCTTTTTTTAGTAAAAAAGAGTTTAAAATAAAATGGTATTTTCTAAAAAATATATTTTTCTTCTAGTCAATTCATGAACACTAAATTAACATTATTCGTAGATTATAGATTAACCCAAAAAGCTTAAGCTAGTGGAAAGACACCACAAGTGAATCATTTTTAATTCGGGAAGATATAACATATTACGACGACGTGACACATTAAATCATCGGTTGATTCAAATGTTCAAATTGCACCCCTACATTTAGGTAGTTGTATCAATCCATACTCTACACCAATAATTGCATTGATGTTTAAATATTAAACATTCGTAAATATATCAATTAACACTCTTCTTTCATAATTAGCTTGAAAAATATCACGTACAAATAGTTGTCTTAATTAATCAATTTGCAATATTTATTAAGACTTCTTCAATGATTAGAATTGATACATAGACAACTAAAAAAATTAAATATTGAGGGTCTAAATAGATTCACTTATAACAACTTTAGAATTTAATTGATAAACTTATAAGTTTCACACAATATCTATCCAAACAAAACGTTATAGTAGATGTAAATTGGTATTTTTACAAAAGTGTAAGAATTAAATCAATACACTCATTAGTTGATGATTTAAATTGATGCAACTCCAAAGTTTGTGATTTTATATTGATATTTTTTTCTTTATAATTGGTCAATTTGATTGGTTGGTGTTCAATGTGTCACTGCTATTTCTAAAGTCATAAATTTATAACCAAAATCATTACAACATATTTGTTGACAGTGATCTAAAAGTAATTGTGATTTAATTTGTTTCCGGCACGTAAACTATCTCTTTTAAATCTAGGATGGTAAACAATGTTGAAATTATTTATAAAATAAATAAAAACTAACGAAAATGGGATAGATTTTATTGTATTTGTAAATAATTTATTTAAAAATATATAATTTGGAGATTGATAATAAATAGTTAAACATGTAATTTGGAGATGGATAATATTAGACGAATATATTTAGATGAGGTGTGAAAACTGAAATCAATACTGCCCATCAGCATAAAAATAAATAATAAATCCACCGAAGTTTCTTGAAGAAATAAAATACAATGCATTTTTAACTTTATACTAATAAGTATTAAATAAATAAACAAATAATTTTATTTTAGACACCAAATAAAATAAACAATATTCGATTAACAAAATCCATGAAAACGTGCGCTCTAAACTCCTTTCTTTATCAGTATTTTTTTTTTTTATAATTATTATTGTATTGGATTATGGATGGTTAATTAGCATTAGCCACACTCTAAATATTATTTATTTATTTATTTGTCTTTTTGTCCAAATGACCAAAATAAGACGAAATAAATAAATAGTAAATTACAAATAATAATAATAAAAAAGAAATACTTTAGGAGGTTCGAAAGCTGCGACACGATCCGGGATACGTGGCACCGAAGCCGAGGACGTCAGCCGCCAAAAACGCCGTCGTCTGGTTACTGCCGCTGCTACAGTCACGTAGCCGTGAGGTAAATCTGTCACCGTTTTCTGACATGAAGGTGATCGGAGGGCACCAGTGAGGCGCGTGTAATGGAAATCGTTAACGACGTTGGAAGAAACGTTGCCAGCGCGACGTTGGATGAATGGTGGGTGATAGGAGATTGACGGTGATGGGTAACGGCGAGTGGAGCCCAGGTGGGGTGGTGCGAATGGGGGAGAGTGTTGGAAGGAGGAGATTTGTTAATTTTATATAATTTTGAAAATATATAATTAAAATGATTTTTGTTGTTTGTTGTTATAAATGCATAGTTGGGATTGTGGTTGAGTTCACGTTTTTGCATTAATGAGAAGGGTCAAAATTGAAATATGGGTTTTCAAATTTGTTGGAGAAAGTGCCACTCATTTTGCTTTTATTTACCATTTTGGTTTTTTTTTTCCAGAGTTGAAACTTCAAATTTTTTTATTTTTTATTTTTTATTATTTTTATTAAATTAAATGTATAAATCTAAAATCAATATGAATGATCAACTATGGAGAAAGAAGGGGAAAGAACAAACCAACGACTCTTATTTTGAATAATGATGTCTAAAGCCAAAAAGAATGGCATAAAGCTAGAAAAAAAAAAGAGGAAAAATAAAAACTTATCATCTACATTTAAAATAAACATACGGAAGAATCATAACTTTAAAACCTTAGTTGCCAGAAATATCGAGTTTTTAGAAAATATTGATAAAATGTTGATTTTGATAGATATTTTTGAAAAAAGTTTCTAAAAAAATCAAAAAGCAAATTTAAATTCAAACTACAAAAAAAAGAGTTAAGATATGTATTATTTATATTATATTTTCACACTTGACATTTTGATGTTTATTTTTTATGTTTCATGAATTTTTTTGTGATACAATAGAAATATCAACACCCTTTACGTTAATGAACAAATCTTGTGACACCACCCTTTGGAGATAATAGGAGAGAGGGTTGGTTTTATTATTTATTCGAAGACACTTTGGGACCAGTACTTTGTTAGTGTATGACAAGAAGTCTTTGAATCTAACGACACTAAACAACCCCCACTCTTACACAAACCTATACCTATTCTTAGAGTGGGAAGAGTTACAAGTTGTTTACACATTTCTATCTCTTATTTATTTATTTGGAGAGACTTTAGAACTCAGATCTTCTTAGACACTTTATGACACTAAGTCGTAGAATGTCCCAACACCAAACAAGACTCATACTTATTAGACATGTCAAGGATAATTCAAGTGTACATTAAAAACATATCCACCTTTTTATAATTTGAGACAGGACCATGAACACATATCTTATCTTTTTTTATGGTCTTATCGAATGAGAGAATATATTTTAATATACATCCTTTAAGTTTATCAATTTTAATTAGTGATTTTAAATCATATATAATTCAAAGAAGTAAAATCATTATTGATATTCCATGATTTGAATTTGAGATTTTTACCCACTTTAACATAGCTTCATTCCCAATCATTTATAAATTATCCATCAAAGAAAAGTAAAGTTGAAGATCACTAAACCAATTGGTTTTTACCCTTTCTTCTTTTAAAACCCCAAAGCACTTTGGCTCAAAAATTTAGGGAAAGCTTTATATATATCATATATATAATATATATACATAATCAAACCCACACCATTCCCGATATGCCTAATAATGTTACATTATGGTACGGTCACATGAAAAGCGCATCCATTCAAATTAGATGATTCCATTCACCTTTTTTTCCCTCAAAAACTATACTCCTCATATTTTTGTTTTTATCAACCAAACCTTTAATTCAAATCAAATATTTTAAAATCACTTTAATGGGTCCCATTTAATTTCTTCCAAGTATATTCCAAAAGGGCTCTCTCTCTCTCTCTCACAAGAGGGTTTAAGAGAAATGAACTCAAAATTGAGGGGGTGTTAGTTTTGTAATTACAATGAAATAGGAGGGCCTTGTGAAAATTTAAGAAACTAAAAACCTCATTGGGCAAAAATGGCAGAAGAAACTGATTGAGGTGCAGGCTGAGACATGCTTGCATTTGCACAGTGTGAGATAATCTTTGTATTTATTCTTACCTATTCCCACCACCCCCTTCTTTTGTTTCCCTCTAAATTTCACTTTTTGAATTTAACACAACTCTACCTTTTGTTTTTACTACTCCGATGAATATGATACGTCGAAAAATTAAGTCGAAGTCGATGAGTGTTGGTTTGGAACAAATCAAAATTTTTTAAGAAGTATTTCAAAGAGCTAAATCAACCAACCAAACATGACTTTTACTTTTTGAGAGTCGAGGTTGGTTCTGACATCTACTAAACAGACCATAGTTAATTTGGTCAAAAGACGGAATCAAACCAACCGATGAACATCCCTAGTATTATACAATCTCACGAGACAACCTTCTTAAACATACAATATTTGAATGTCAATAAAACTTGTAAGATATTAAATTCTAAAGTAATTACATTAGATAACGCTTTTATGGTGAATGATTAAACATTTACGCAACATTTTTAAAGAATTGTAAGTATTATAAAAATCAATATCGAGAGTAGAATCTTAATTTTTACTATAACTAATTGTTATCTTTGCTACGGTTTCTTCGAATCTCAAATAGGTAGTTATCATGGATTGAACTTATTATATCTTAACCTTTTATTAAACTCAAGTCTTCTCAAACTATACATATCTAAATAAACATAAACCATACTAATGAACAGAAGCAGAATTGAAGTAGTTAAAGCGTTTAAGATTTGAAAGAGGGGTGGTAGTAGATTTGAATTTTGAGAAGTGTTGTTAACATAAAGTTAGAATGATAAGAAAAATTAGGATAAAATGTAATAAAAGTTTGTGAGGGTTATGATTGTGATACTGATTATGATGTTATCTTCCCTTGTGAATGACCCAACTTCTGAAGAGAGGTAGTTTCAAATTTTCTTTATCCTCAACCTTCTCTCTCTCTCTTAACAGACACACACACACACACCACAAAGCTGATTGATTGTTCTTTTCACACAACAATTTCTCTCTCTTCAATCTCTCCAAAAAAAAGTTTTGTACTTATTATCTCAAAAGGTTTTTCTGGGCTCAGGGTTGGGTGGAGGTGGTTGGCATTAGCACAAATACAAGAGACCCAATTTCTGTTTTGGGTTTTCATTACTCTGTTTTCCTTTTCCCTTTCAAAATTCAATCTATCCTCTCTTTTCGGACCCATTTTGGCTTCTTCTGTGACTCTGCTGGCTTGACGTGAAAGAAGAAGGAGACCCATCAGAGCGAAGAGGAGGGAAAAAGTTATCCCTCGCTAAGATTTGGATAACAAGTTGTTTCTGGGTTTTGTTTTGTGTTTGTTGTGAGCAGCTTTTTTTGGGTTCTGTTTCGATTCAAGATTTTTTTTTTGGGGTTTTCAATCGGATGGTGGATTTGAGCGGTGAGTTTAAAATTATTACTGTGTGCATTTTGATGAATGTTGAATGGTTTTGCTGACAATGGATCTTTATTTCTTTCTTGTTTGATTTTTATTCCCCCTTCATTTTTTTTTCCTTCTATCCCTAGCTTTCTGGCTTTGATCAGATTTGATGAAGCTTTGTTTGAGCTGATTGAGTTTATTTTCCAGCTGGGTTCTGTGTGAAGTGATTCGCCTCTCATTCATTGCACATCAACGAGAGGTGGCTTCTGTCATGTCACTGCATCCTTCCTATTTTGGTTGGACCTTAGAAGTGAAACATATTGTTGTCTGAAGTATCTTTTTTATTGAATTCCCTCAAATCCCTGTTTAGTGGGAGACCCATTTTTGGTGATTTGAAAGCTCAGAGGAAGGTGCTTAGTTCAAAATGAATAGAGAAATCAACTCTGCATGTGGGTTTGCTTTCCTTTTTTTGTTTGTAGTTTGTTGCCAATTATCTTCTTATTCTCTCTGTTTTTAAGTTGCACAAGTGTTAAAGAGAATTTTGAATATCAGAATGTTCAAGATTATGCTATGAAATACTGATTAAGATATAATGAAAGTGTGGTAATGTATGTAAATTGGTGTGAAAAAGGTCGTGTCATTGTAGGCTCAGGTTTTACTGGCCTGAATTGTGAGCATGTCGGTCGTGAACATAACTTGAATCCAACATTGTGGGGCAGATCAATAATGCACATGTTTCTGGTTTTGGTCCTCAGCCATGTCTTTGAGCAGCAGTGGCGATATCTGCTTCTTGAGGTGTAAGAATTGACTTTCTAGAGTGTAATAATTTTGAAGAAACGACGAGGTAATGAGTCGGGATCTGAAGCGAGGAAAGCAGGACAAAGGTTCTGATGATGTTCAGAAGGTGATTGTTGCAGTGAAGGCTTCCAAAGAAATTCCTAAAACTGCACTCGTTTGGGCGTTGACTCATGTTGTTCAAATTGGAGATTGCATAACTCTGTTGGTTGTTGTCCCTTCTCAAAGCTCTGGTACATTTCTCCCTTTTCCTCATTTTGATTTTGTAAATGCTAAAGCATTTAGTGATGATCCAACCTTGGTTTCCTCTTATATTCTTCATGTCCCTGTTATTGGTCAATCATTTGTTCATCTTCCTGGGCTGGTTACTCTGCCTTTAACTGTTCTCTGGCAATCTTGTCACATAGTTTCTGCTTCTTATCAAACTTGTTTTCAGATCTTAGATTAGAAGGTGTTCCAGTGTTATTGGATCTTTTTTCTCATTAATGTAGAGGCTTGACATGTTCCGATGGTTGTTCAGAAAGAAAAAAAAGAAAGTTCTATTTGGGAAAACTGGATCTGGCCACTCCAATAGTTTATTATGCTTAATTAGTAGATGGATTAATAAGAGCATCATATCCTTCAGGTAGAAAATTCTGGGGTTTTCCAAGATTTGCTGGGGATTGTGCTAGTGGTCACAAAAAAGCTCATTCTGGAACAAGCTCGGAGCTGAAATGTGATATTACTGATTCCTGTTCCCAGATGATTCTTCAGCTTCATGATGTTTATGATCCAAATAAGGTTATAACCTTGGCTTCCTTTTACTGCTTTCTCCATGTCTAAAGATTAAATACTCGAATTAGATGACATATTTCTTCAAATGGAACTTTTTCTTTTGCAGATAAATGTGAAAATTAAAATTGTTTCGGGGTCACCGAGTGGGGCTGTAGCTGCTGAGGCCAAGAGAGCTCAAGCTAGCTGGGTTGTATTAGACAAGTAATTCTCTCGTCTGCTCACTTCTCAGTTCTCTCAATTCTAATACTTGCTTCTATGTTTGTGGATTTTCTTTCCCTACGACGCATAATACTATTTTCTAATTGTTTCAGACAGCTCAAACACGAGGAGAAATGTTGCATGGAAGAGTTACAGTGCAACATTGTGGTAATGAAACGATCACAACCAAAAGTTCTTCGTTTGAACCTGGTTGGTTCTCCAAAGAAGGAACCAGAAGTGCCCTCTCCGTCACCTTCTGATATAGATGAAGGGTCTGAAAGCCATCAAAAAGAAAATAGCGATCCTCTAGATTTCATACGGGGACCAGTTGTGACTCCCAGTAGCAGTCCAGAATTGGGCACACCTTTTACCGCTACCGAAGCTGGAACATCATCAGTGTCAAGCTCAGATCCTGGAACTTCACCATTTTTCAACTCTGAAATGAATGGAGACACAAAGAAGGAGGAATTGTTTGTTATAAAGGAAAATAAAGAACTTGATGCTGCTAGTTCAGACTCGGATATTGAGAATTTATCTGTTTCGTCTGCAAGTTTAAGATTCCAGCCATGGATGACAGAGTTTCTAAGTTCTCATCTTCAATCCTCACAACACATAAGTGGAAGGTCACAGAGGTGTGATGATAGGAATCAAGCGTCAACAAGAAAATCTTTTCTACCAAAGTCTTCTAAACTTGACAGAGAATCAAGTATTGGAATGTCAAGCCATAGAAGTGACAATGATTTTCATGGGGACGTACGAGATGCAGTTTCATTATCCAGGAACACGCCACCAGGCCCTCCTCCATTATGTTCAATATGCCAACACAAGGCACCAGTTTTTGGAAAGCCTCCAAGGTGGTTCAGCTATGCTGAGCTGGAGCTTGCTACTGGTGGATTTTCACAAGCCAACTTTTTGGCTGAAGGAGGATATGGATCTGTTCACAGAGGGGTGCTCCCAGATGGACAGGTGGTCGCTGTCAAGCAGCACAAACTAGCTAGTTCTCAGGGAGACCTTGAATTTTGTTCAGAAGTTGAAGTTCTTAGCTGTGCACAGCATCGAAACGTTGTTATGTTGATTGGCTTTTGTATAGAGGAGAAGAGAAGGTTGTTGGTGTATGAATATATCTGCAATGGTTCATTGGATTCTCATTTATATGGTAATATTTTGACTTCAACCCCTTGAAAATACACATCTAGTTACTGCATGCACATTTCAAATACAAAATCTCACTTATATTGAAATATATTACATTTCAAAATTTTGGATTTCCTTTCTAGGGTTTTATATGAGTACACAGGTGCAATGGAAGAATCCTCACATTTCGTCCTACACTTAGTTTTTTTTCCTACTCAACAGTTCATTTTTTATGTGAATCAGTGATCGAATATGAATTCGATGAATTGCCCATGTTTGTTATTATTGTATTTTTTATTTCGGTTTTTGGTTAAATGCTTTTGTGAGTAAGTTTCAAGGTGCATTTTCAGGACGCCAACAAGAGCCACTTGAATGGTCTGCACGGCAAAAAATTGCCGTGGGAGCTGCAAGGGGGTTACGATATCTCCATGAAGAATGTAGAGTTGGTTGCATTGTTCATCGGGATATGCGGCCAAACAACATTCTTATCACACATGATTTTGAACCACTGGTATGAAAACTTCCAATCTTCGAACTGCTTTATGTGTATTCAATCTTCAATCACACACAGATACCATTTCAGATATCTGTCAAACTGCTTCATACTGCCTTCCCCTCTACATGTCAATAACTCAATCAGGAATAAACAATGTGGATACCAATTTCTTTTTCAAATTCTGGGTGCCTGTATTGTCAAATATATTTACTACTGAATGCATGACAAATTACCGTACAGATAGACAGTAGGCCGTGAAAATTTGTGTTCTTTTACATCTTAGGATGCTAGAATTGATCAAAGTTATTTTTTTCATTTAACATTTCTTCTGAGACACTGCCTAAGATTCATTCTTTTTCTACAAGGTTGGAGATTTTGGCCTTGCAAGGTGGCAGCCTGACGGAGACACCGGTGTTGAAACAAGAGTTATCGGAACATTTGGGTAGACATCAAATCATAGCTTGTTCCTTTTCCCTATCACGTATTGTTCACATATTGTATTGAAAACAATTATTTTTTGTGGTTAAGGTATTTGGCTCCAGAGTATGCTCAAAGTGGCCAAATCACAGAAAAAGCTGATGTTTATTCCTTTGGGGTGGTATTGGTGGAGCTAATTACTGGAAGAAAAGCCGTAGACCTTAGTCGGCCAAAGGGTCAACAGTGTCTCACTGAATGGGTATGGATACAGAGTGAATATAGTTCTGGAGAAAGCTTAGCACCCTACTTTAATATTCATTTCTAACATTCAAATTCTTCCTAGTTTAACAAGCTTTCAAAAGGTACCATTGCTAACTGCTTATCCTTGGTTTTTCTAAATCAGGCGCGCCCCCTGCTGGATGAATTTCTCATTGATGAACTGATTGATCCAAGGTTGGGAAATAACTTTGCAGAGCATGAAGTGTACTGTATGCTGCATGCTGCATCATTATGCATCCGAAGAGATCCCAACGCAAGGCCTCGTATGTCACAGGTGAGATACCAAGTCTAAAACAGTCTGATTAGAAACAACTTTGACTCATATAGCACATTTCTGTTTCCCGATACATTGTCCAATTGGTCCATGAATGGTAGGGAGACTACTGGGTATGTTTTGAAGGTGAAGAACCTCGTGTAAGTAGTTTTAATCTCTACTTTTTCACTCACCTCCCCGGAACCAAAAATTCCAACTTCTGAAAGATATTATGTTGCTAATTAGGGAAAAATTTCTAGAATAGGAATAAGAAGTTAGTTCAACACAAGTTCAATGAGGTAGAATGCAAAATGTCTAAAAGTTAGTGAAGGAGTACTGGTCCCTTCATGACAACTAATAGAGCGGCCAATTTAGATGCAATGCAACCCATCTTTTATTGAAATTCCAACCCCCTATTTTGTATTATTTCAAAAGGGGAAAAAGATGAGGGACTACTGAAACAAACTTTATCAGTATCTTGATTTGGAGGCATCAAATATGATGGACCACCGTTTTCTCTAGATTTGACAATTCATTTTCTATTTTCAACTGTCAAGGTTTTACGGATTCTGGAAGGCGACCTCGTCATGGATGCTAATTACTTGTCAACTCCCGGATACGATGTGGGAAACCGGAGTGGTCGGATGTGGACCGAGCAACAGCAGCAGCCACAAAACTATAGTGGCTCGTTGTTATCGGATGAGACGGTAGAGAGGTTCAATGAAAAGGTGTGTGTTGAAAGTTTAAGACCAAGTTACTGGGAAAGGGACAAGACAAGGAGGAGTTCAAGTGGAAGTGAATTGTAAAGTGGCTCAGCATTCTTAAGATATACATTGCACCCTTTAGTCTGCTGAATTTGTACTTCCCCAATTAATTTTTTTGGGTAATTCTTTTTTCCTCATTATAAGCTTTTGGTTTGTGTATAGTAGTATTAGCAAGTGGAAAATATGGTGGGGGTTTTTTTTTGTAAGTTTTGTAGGGAAAAATAGTGTAGTAGTAAAAGCCTATATGGTCATTTTCTAACTTCACTTATGAAGATGCTTTTGTTTTTTATTTTTACCAGATCAAGGAAGTTTGTTTCTCTGTCAAATAACTTTACCCCTACATTCTCAGTCGGGTGTCGATAGAGATGAATCGTAGCCATGGAAGGATTATAGATTCGTGCTGGTTGAACCATTACTAGTAACTAGTAAGTTCTTGTGAGAACTTGTTTGGTCGTATGAATGTTATGTTGTTGGAGGTTGAGATAGATTTTGTATCCTGAAATTCCTAAGATTACCTTTTCTATATATATATACATATATATATTAGAACAATAATAATAAAATAGATAGAATTTTAATGGAGGGTTCAGGGTAGCAATAATTGTCAAACCAACGGTAGAGGAGAAGAGAAAAAGCTTCAATGATTGACAACCATGCCAATGAAATCAAACTTTGATTATTGTGAAGATCCATTTAGTTGCTGTGGCTTGTAATATCATCAAAAACTTTTTTTTTTTTTTTAAATTATAATTATTTTGGAGTTAAATAAGGAAAGTATAGTGTTCTTTTTAGTAATGATGTCCCCTTTACACTCATAATTTTGGAAGAATCAACATATAGCATGTTACTATAGTTTTAATGACTGATACAACTTTTTATACAGAACCCTCATCCTCCAATTATTGCTTTCTAAATTTCCACTGTTTAATCTCTCCCCCTAAACTGTGCATTAGATTTTCAAGTTTGATTTTAGGTTCGTGAATCTCTAAACTTTCGATTTTGTTACTAAGAGTCAATCACATATTTTAACTCTTAATATTTAATTAATCTATTTAATATAAAATTTAATTTAATTCCTAATAAATCCATAAATTAAACACTGTGTAAGTTTTTAAAATAGACAAAAAAACCTTTAATTATTTTTTGAAGTACATTGAATGAGATATAGGAATTTGAACAACTGACTTCAAAAAGAAGAATTACACGTTAATTATAATTTTTAAAACATCAATCTATTTGATATAAACTTTAATTTTATATCTAATAAATCCACGAAATACCCACAAACAATAGGGGCACACCTTTTAATTTCTTATTTTGAAGTATGGAGTATAAAAATTTGAACCTCCGAGTTACATGTTAATTATGGTTTTAGGTATGTTAACGTTTAATGGATAATTAAGGTTAGAAATTAAATGGTTTCTTTTTTTTTTATTTTTTGTTAAAACAAGAGAGGGTAGCAATGGATCTTTGGATAGGGCCAATTGGACCAAATCATATCTAGACAACACACATTATATATATAAAAGTGTTTTAATATTTAGTAGACTACAAATACAAAATTATAATTCTTATCTAAAGAGATGACAAGTTTAGACATAATGTTGAAAATGTTTAATATTAATATTGCTACCCCCCTTGTTATTTCCACCATAAATTGATTAATATATCATATCTTTTTTTACTTTGGATGTATTGTTTTGGAATTACATACACTTCTCTCTAAGATATGCCCAACATGCTTTTTTTTCTTCCCTACTTCCATTTTGAAAAAGAAACCATAATTGCCAAATGATAATAATAAAAGGTATTACTTTCACAAAAGATTTTAATTTTTAACAAAAAAAATAAAAATAAAAAAATAACCATAATAATATAGGCATATGTTTATGTTGGTTAAAGAACAAAAACCCTTGTTTTTAAACGTCTATAATTTAAAAATTTGTGATATATCCTTAGACATTTCATAAATTAAAATATCACTACCCTAGTAAAAATTAATTAAAATTTTGCATAAAAATTAGCATAGAAGATAAATGCGACAATGACCTAGAATAATGTGATTTGTTTAAGACTCAATTTAATTTCAAGTCACAGCTATAACACTGTTTCAACGTTTGTTTTGAACGAACAAAGTAATATTACAATTTTTGAAGGGATAAGAATATGTTTTAAACAAACGAAAAAGTTTACCCATATTTTTTTTATAATTTATCAGTTTGTTCATTAGCTATCCAATCAAATTTAAATCAAAACCTAAAATGTATCTTTTTGCAAAGTGGACCGTTGAAAAAAAAAACAATGCATACATACACACATATACATATAAATGAAAATGATGAGGAGATTCGAAACACAAACCTTCAATGTGATGAGTGTTATTGACTTTGACAAAAACAAAAGATTTCATGTTGTAGGACCTAAATAAAGATAAGAATATTTGGAAGCAAGATCGTATAACCATATAAAATTTAAATATAAAGGAGGTATTTGGAGTAACAACAAGTAGATTTTGATGAGTTGTGAACTCGGGTCCCATAATATAAGAAGTTGATTATATATAAATTGATAATTTTTTTAGTGGTGGGAGTCGCGAACCATTTGGTAAAAAAAACACCCAAGATGTAAAATAAGAAAATGAACCTAAAAAGGTTAATTGCATAAGAACTAAACTTCATAAACCAATCTAAAGAAGATAATTCTAATTAGACTAAACAAAAAGACATTCACGAGTTTTCCAATTCAAAATCAAATCACAAAAAAGAAACAAAAAAATGTCAACAATTACAACCTTCCAAATTAAATTACACAATGAAAAAGAAGAAGAAGAAGAAGAAACCCTATTTGCATCACAAGAATTTGAGAACGGAAATCGAATAAGATAATTTCATCAAATTTTCAATTGCCAAAAAACAGAGATCGATCATCATAAGAAATCACAACAAGAAGATGGAATTAACCTCTACAGTTAACAACACTAATCAGTTCCGATCACGATCCAGGCGCGACCAATCCAGTAGCTTCTTCTTCGTCCAAGTAAAGATTATCGGTCTTCCTAACAGCGGCGTGCGCCAAAACAACGGCACCGCCAACCACCAAAGCGATGAGAATGTTGAGAGTAGCGTTAGTCAAGAACAAGAATCCGATGGTCAGAACGGAGAGGATGAGGAGAATGATCCAATCTTCCAGGACGCGGCCGGCGAGAATCAGAGGCTGATCGCGGAGAAAGTAGAGGAAAAGCCAGAGAGATAACATGAGGAAGAGGACGAGGAGAGAAATCGGATGCCAGAGGAGAGCCAGGAAGAGGATAACGAGGACGACGATGGCGTAGTTCATACGGAAGTAAGCGAGGTTGATTTTGATGCGAGACAGAGTGTCGTGGAGGTTAGAAGGGAAAGTGAAGGAGCGGTAATCGGCGATTAGACGCCATGGACGCCGGTGACCAAGGCCGTCTTTGAAACGCTGTTTGGCGCGAGAGATGTATTCGAGGTTAGCGGCGGCGGCGGATGAGGTTGGAATGGTGCCGTAATTGGTCATTTTTATGGTCGCCGGAGGCGGTGCCGGCAGGGAGGTGGGAGAGGGATTGAAATTGGGGATTGAAGAGATGAAGAAAATGAATTGGGGGATCTGAAGAATGGAAACTTTGACGGGACAATAAATTGACCCAATTCATTCCCAATTTTTATTTATTTTTAATGTCAAAATATCATTTTAATTTTTATATTTACAATTTATTTAACATTGGGAACTATATTATTAAGTTTCAATTTTAATTTTTCTTTTCGATAAAAAAATCAATTTCTGCTCTATTATTTATTTTTCTAAAAAACACATTAAAAAAATAGAATTTCTAGTTAAGAAATTTAGAAAGATGGAGACCCAATGTATTTTCTCATGTGCGAAGAGATGTTATTATTTCTATCACTTTTGATTAAAATTAATTTCATCGAACTAAATTTAAGATCGATTAAAAATAAAAGAATAAAAATTTGACATTTGAGAGTCCATCGACTTAAGTTCAATACAGTCGTACCTAAATATATTATAACATTGATTTTATTACAAAATGTAAAAAAAACGCTTAGTTGTACAACAAAAACGCTTAATTGTACAAATAAAATATAACATTTATTTTATTAGAAAATGTCAAACTATTTACAAAAGTAGAAAAAAAAATACTGATAAATTCTAATAGACTTTTATAACATTTACTAATGATAGACCTATATCAGTTTCTATTGGCGGTAGTATCAATGATAGATTTATAACAATTTTAGACTTTTATAAGTTTTTATAACTAATAAATACCGATGGGACTTTTAAATTCTCGTATTTTCATTGGACTAAAAACGGGTTGATTTTTGTTTGTTAATAACGTAAATTAAACCCATAAAAGTGAGGTAGTTAATAGGATATTGTGGAATATATTTATATGAAAATGAATGGCTTCTAGAAGAAGTTGGGTTGCTTAAAGCCCTAAAGTTTGTGAACAACTTAAGGAATAAAGAATCCTTCAATACAAAATGTGAAAGAATTAAACTTATCATTAAAATTTGGGATTTTATTTTACACAAATTGTTTAATATAATTTAATTTATCAATTTATCGTTTTTTTTAAAGTGTGAATTGGTTTCATTTACGTGTGTCCATTATTCAATAATTTATTATGAAAACGATATATTAAAGTATTTAGAATAATCGGAATTTGATTTGAGTGCCATTAATACTTTATATTATATATTTTAATGTAGAATGTTTTTAGTTCTTGGTTTTAAAAAATAAAGCTTATAAATAGTAAATACTACTTTTACAAATAAATTTCTATATTATGTAACTCCCTTTTTTAATTGTTTTTAAAAAATCAAGCTATGTTTAGAAAAACAAAAAGCTAAATTTTAAAAAAACTGAAATAATTATGGAAAGAAATTTCAATTTTGTAGTTTTCAAATCTTGATTTTTAAAAACACTTAAAAAAAAGTAGATTAAAAGATATATCAAATAAGACCTAAACTAAAAATATATATGGTGATGATGATTAACTAATATTTATGATACATATATACATATATGAAAAACTAGCCTAATAAATATGTGGTCAACGGTTAAACATATTTCTTAATCTAAAATATGAAATCACTAATTGATTCAAAGACTTTGATGGGTGAGGTAAATTTAATATTCACTCCTCTCGCTTGTAACCTTGAAATATGCAAACATACAAGTAGAAATGTAAATATTAATCAGAGAAGAAATAACAGCGAATGAATTTGAAAACAAGATATCTTAAATCACACAATTCTTATACCATCTTAAATATCCAAAATCTTAACGTAGTGAGTAAAGTGAAAAATCCAAGTTACTGTGTTGAACTAAAAATCATAATTTTTAATTCAACAACCGTTGAATGGAGAATTAACTATCGATCTAAAACTAGTAGATTACGGTCTATTTTCAATATGTAGTCAATGGATGTTCAACTTAGGGATGTTTGGTTGTAGTTATTTGTTGGGAGTTGAGTTGAGCCGATAATTATTATAGGATAGAATAATTAGATAAGTTGATGCGAATAACGATGTGAAAAATGTGAGATAATACAAATAACGATGTAATATACATCGTCAATTGTTGGTAGGGTGAATGAATTTTTTTTTTTTTTTTTTTTTTTTTATCTAAATCCTAATAACAATGAATGCATAACTTAAGAATATTAATGAGAGGTAGGATATGCAATTAATGAGAAGTGATAAGCATTTGTGGGAATTAATAAATGATGATAAGATGCTTTAATAGTTTTTGATATCATTAAAAATGGTATTATGCTAATTAAAAGTTAATTGCATGACAATCTTGCACGTTGGATCCCCATTCCCTACACGGTTTTTAGAATTGTGTTTACAAATATAGGTCGATTATTGTTTATTTAGTTTTTTATTTTTTATTTTTAAAAATTAAGTTTATAAATACTTATTTTACCTCTATTTTTTTTTGTTTTTTTTAATATTTTTAAAACTAAAAAAATGTAGTTTTTTTTAAAAAACTTGATTTTGTTATTGAAATGACTATATTAATTAGCTCAATTTTTTTTTATCTTAAGTACTTTACAAAATATTATACATCCATGAAGTATTAGTATAATTTCAAAAAACAGTATTTGTTTTCTCACCATCTCCTTATAATAATTTCATATTTCCTAAGAAATGAGTTATTTTATGGCTACACTACAAAAAAAAAAAAAAAAAAAAAAAAATCTACTTTTCAAAAGTTATTATTTTTCAATTTTTACTAGACTTAAATTTTGATAATATTCAAAAAATTAGTTAATAAAATAAAGATATATCTATATGTAAAACTAATGTTTATGGGCTTAAAGTTTTGTTTGTTAATCATTTCGTTTTTTTTTTAAATTAACCCTACATTCTCACTCATTTTTGTACCATGAGTTTATAGACTTAATTTTCAAAACCAAAAAAAAAAAAAAAAATGATTATCATATGGAACCATAATTTGGTAAAGATTTACAAATCATCGAATCCAACCAAATTATGTAGAACTAACGTACTGAGATTTCAAAACCAACCAAATTAAAAATAATAAAAAAATGGTAATTTTTCTAATTTTCCCTAAAAAAGAAAAGTAAATATTTGGAGGTTAGAAAAAGTGGAAAAGTTTAGAGTAAGGCTAACTAATTTGGAACAAAAAAAAAAAAAAAAAAGCCAAGTTTTTGGAAAGAAAGATATTATAGAAAGGTAGAAGAAGAAGAAGAAGGAATAAAAGAGAGTGCATAGAGGCATTGATGGAGATGAGCATAGGTGATTCTAACTTCTTTTAATAAATGAAAAAAGTAAAATTTTATATCCAACACATTCAACCACCATTTGAATCAAGATAGTGTGTTGGAATCTAGTGTAGACAAGACCACACTAAGCTTGATGGGGACAACTAAACCCAATTATAATAACAAGACGGCAAAGAAGAGCCCAAAGAAACACACCAATAAACTTCCCCATTTCTCTATCTTTATGTTTGGATATATATTATTAATTTCTTTTTTCGTTTTTACTTCTAATTTTATTACACCAAAAACCGACTCTAAAACTCTCTCTACCACCCACATTTTCAATATCCAGGGCAAAATAGGAATGAGAAAGAGAGTTTTGTTGAAAAATTGAACAAAATAAGTTTAGTATTACAATCCAAATATGAACTTTAGATTACATTGTAATATAAACCCATTCCAACTTATAACTTTAGATTACATAGTAACCTTGAATACATTATAACTCTAAAAGCAACCGTTCGTTACGGTCTTCTAACTAATTTACCCTAATTTTGATGTAGAGAGCAAAAGGGATGGAGCGACGTGGATGGAAGAGTTAAAGGTAGCATGCGGCTTATAGCTACTGAAGTGACGGTCATAAAGGAAAGTGCCATTTGTACAAAAACAAATTAGTTGCCACTTTTCTCAAAATGTGGCCATGTCCGCACATGTTTTCGGAAATATAGTCCTTGTTGTTTTTGTTTTGTTTTTTTTAGAAAAAATAATTAATTGGAAAATATCAAAAGGAAACAAACAATCTCTCCAAATTCCTACGTTCTATCCTTATTGTTTTCTTTCCATTATTATATTTACTTTTTTTAAAAAATGTTATCTCAATAAATAATCAAATAAATAATTTTTAGGGTTTATTTCTACTATTCTTTATAGTATTTGCAAAATTATAAATGTTTTGGGAGTTTTTTCTTCTTCTTAATATTAAATGTTTTAAATTTGGTTATAAATATGCATAAATTTCAAAATTTATTAAGAAAATATTGTAGTTTTAAAGTTCCTTTACTTGGCTAATTAATTTTTTTTAGTATTTTTTTAAATTACTTAGTAAAATTTAAATTAATTCTTAATTTGTTTACCATAAAAATGGTCAATTCAGAAAATTCTTAATTTGTTTACTATTAAATTTGTCAATTAATTTAAAAAATCTCTTAGAAAAGTTGTATATAATTTTCTGGATCTTCAATATTCATAATTTATTTGGAATTATTGTAAATAAAAAAAGGTTAAAATATAGCAAAAATTTTCAAATTATATGAGTATTTATTATTTATAGAATCTGAAATTTTGTTAAATTTTGTAAATATTTGGTTCATTTTTCTATATTTGAAAATGCCACGTTTGTTTACTATTAAAATTGTCGAATTTTTTTACTAATAAAGGATAGTATAATTATGCAACTCAAACTCATACAAAATTAATTTGGTACAATTATAAATACTAAAATTTAGAATGTATTTTGGTTTAAAACTAATATTTTAATAGATAATTAATATTAAAAAAATCTCTAAAAAAATTAATTTGGAAGAATGGCATATCTTGTCTTCCTACCATATTTTCTTAATAATATTTGAATCATATATATTAATAATAATAAAGAAGATAAAAAAGATAAAGAAGATAAAAACCTCAAATTAAGGCTATAAAAGATAGAAAAGAATGTAAAACACAAAATTTATCAAACATAAAAATTAAAAATAAATGTGTTGAATAAGAAATTTTGAACCAATCATCACATCAATTTTCAAATTAATGACGAAATTACAAATAGTTGAATTTGAGACTAATTAAAAGTTGACACGTGTTCCAAATTAAAACTAAAGACATAAATTGACAAATCCTAATGATGTCATGTGTTTTCATTTTTATTATTGGATTAAATAAAATTAAGGGCTGACCATATAAATAACAACTTTTAAGGTTTCTTTTGGACAAATGACAAATAGAATTTTAAATTGAAAAAATGACAAAAACGTGTAAATTAAATAAATAATATGGTCAATCCCACCAAAATTTACAATAACCATTGCCTACTATCAATAACCATTGCCTCCAAAATATACAATTCCACCAAAATTAAAAATACCTCATCATTGTTGCACACTCCCCAAACCTACATACAATCTAATCACACATTGTCCGAGTAATCAATCCCTAAAATATCATTGAAACGCTAATTAATTCTAACTATTGAAATTAAAAAAGAGCCTCATCATCTTCTAGTCTTCAGTTTTCTTCCTCTTCAAAGAAGCCTAGGAAATACGCACTCTTCATCGTCTGGTTTCTGTTCGACAAGCCAAACAATACCATTCTCCTCCCATAAAATCAACAATCTCACTTTCTTCATCGACTTCTTCTTCCTCCTCGAAAGCCAAACAACATTGCACATTCTTGAAAACCGAACCACCTTCTTCAAACGGAATAGAAAAAAATCTGCAACATAGCAGACGTATCTCCAGAAAACCTTGAGTAAATTACGACAACACCAACAACGGTACTAAACTCAAAACCTCCATAGAATTTTTCTTTCTGAAAAACAGTCTGCATGTTGATGTTTGAAGGAGACGAATTGTAGTTGTAAATTTATTTCCGTGTTTATTATATAAACATTTGAAATTTATATTTGAAAAAATAGAATATATTTTTTTAAACTAAAAAACAAATCTTATATCTTTAACCTCCGCTGGATTTTAGGAAATAGTTACACAATCAAATCTTGCGGGCATTTTTTTTCTTTTTTTTTTCGCTATTAATTTAAATAAGAATTAAGGTTATGGATAAGAATATAAAGGAAGTTAGGTCAAGTCAAAGATTAAAGTTTGCTGGAAAAATTGGTGCAAGAATAAATTCAACACAAGAACCAATAGACTTGACCATTGGCGACGAGGTATGTCTCATTGCACTGATAGAACCGAACGACTTATATGCACATCTGGATGTTTATAACAATGATAATATGAACTGTATACATCACAGGACAAAGAGTACGGAATGGCAGGAGGTCAAACAAGTAAACGCAGTCCAAAGAAAATAAGAGAAACAACAATCAACAGACACACCAGTACCGAAAAAGCCAAGAATCAAAAGCCTGATAATCTGAATTTGTTTGCAAATACTTTCAACAATATAACATCATAGATAACTAATTGAGGATATACATACTTTGAAAAAAAAGAATAAAGATCCACGAGCTACAAGAGCGAAATGTGCCAGATATAGAAGATGAAACATCAAATAAAAAGTCTAAGGTATAAAATGCATATAAATTAAATTGTATTTGATTGTAGTCATACGATTGTTTACCCCATAAGTCTAAGATATTAATTACCCATGAATTACATTGTATTTGATTGTAGTCATAAGGCTGTTTATCCCACATTTGATGTCAATTCATAGGATTCAACACATTCAGAAAATGATACAACAGATCAAGACAAAATACACGAAGAAGCAGTAGAACAACCTGAAGACAATACATCACATAATAAAGAGGAGAGTACAAAGATAGATGAAGACTCTTCAAATGATACTAAAAAACAAGTAGCTAAAAAGAAGGGGAAAAAGGTACATTTGTACCTTGTAAAACAAAATTTTAAAACTACTAACTAAAATACTCTTATTTTAATACTAGTTATAATGGTTTTGTAGGTAAAAAGAGACTTACCAAAGGATACCAGTGCTATGATGTTAAGAAGAAAAGGGAAGGCCCCTATGACAGATGAAAAGACTTAGGTATTCTTGATATAATATATTCTTTAAATACCTTGTATTTTACCAATTGTAATGTGTTTCTGTTTTTTAAAATAAAAGCTGAATGGGTCTTCCATTAGCGCATTTACTGCGTATCAGATTTACTATTAATATTCTATAGTGCAATATTAAATCTTATACTCTTGGAACATTAATGTTTTAGATGTACTCACATATGAAAAGAGTTGGATATACCTGATATTATAGGTTAATTAATTACACTGTATTCTTATGGTTGAAATTGTGTATCTGTTTTTTACTGACTGAAAGTATCATGCGTTTTGTTTTAATTGATGAATAATTCATTTCAGTTTACTATTGTTATTTCATAGTACAATATTGAAATATTGTATTATTGTTTTAGTTATTTTGAACTTTTGGAAGGTTACTTCTTTTGCTGTTCGTTGTTAATCAGTACTCATAAGTGAAAAGGTTATGACTAAAATATTGTGTATTTGTTTTAGGAATCTGTATATCTAATGTGCTCGAGTAGAAGGAATGAACCACTAAAAATAAATCTCCAGATTAAGAGCACTATTATAGATAAAGTGAAGGAAAATTTAAGGAAAGCATTGACAGATAGGTTTAGAGAAGGGGTTTTTGGTCATTTCTTAGACTTCTCAATTACTAACCAATCATCCCAATTACTACTACACCTAATCCATAGAATGTGCAAACCAAAGTCTAACAAGCAATTGAACTTCTTAATAGGGGGAAGAGTGTTAAAGTTTGGACTGAGGGAATTTGTAGTAATAACAGGACTGAACTGTTAGAAAGTCCCAAAAATAAAGAAAGATGAACTTAAGGGAGAAGACCATTTGAAAAATATGTATTTTGAGGACTGGAAGTCGGTCACAAGGCAATACTTGAATATAATGTTCAATGTCAGTAAAGTTGGAACTAACAGTAACAGTTTAAAAATGACCAAATTATATTCTTAAAAAGTTTTTTAATCCCAAAACAAGAAAACTTACAGATTGAGTGAGAGCATATCTTAATGGTGGATGATGAAGCATTTTTTGATAGCTACCCGTGGGGAGGGTAGCATTTGATCTTCTTATAGATTTTATGAATAGAGCTGTCAAAAGCAAAGGTCAAACGAGAATTTCAATGGGAGAATTTATCTTCCCAATATTGGCGTGGGCATACGAAATAATTCCAACGTTGAGCAATCCACCGAACTTTTTTGCAAGGAAGATTTCAACAAAAGTTCAAAGAATAGTGAACTGGGCTGTAGACACACAACCTAAATGGAAGGACCTAAAACAAAAGGTCTTTGATTCACCCACGGTATGAAAATTTTCCTAATTTTTTTCTTAAATACTACTGTAGTAACATAACATATGAATTTTTTTCCTTTGTCCACCTTGAAATATGTCCGTTGGTAGCCACCGAAGAAGAACTGAAAATGTCGTATTATGCTCCTTTCGTTGAAGAAGAAAAGAAAATTGTTAAAGAGATCGAAGATGAATTAAAAAGAAGTAGACCAACAGAGAGAGTGGTAAATCTCTATTGCTGGTCCTTTATTGACTGAGAGATTAACAACTCTTTCTGTTGGAGTACCCCTTTTCAATTCATCTTCTATCTCCTTGACAAAATTTTTTTATTCTTAAATGAAAGAAGCATAATGGGGCATTTTCAGTTCTTCTTCTATTGTTATCAACGGACATATTTCCAGCTGTTCAATGAAAAAAATTTGATATGTTTTGTTATTACAATAGTATTTAAGAATTTTAAATATCATAATTAGGAAAATCTTCATACTGTGGGCGAATTAAAGACCTTTTGTTTTAAATCCTTCCATTTTCGCTGCGTGTCTGCAGCCCAGTTGACGATTCTTTGAACCTTGGTTGAAATCCTCCTTGCAAACTAGTTTGGTGGATTGCTCAAGGTTGGTATTATTTCATACGTCCACGCCAATATTGGAAAGATAAATCCTCCCATAAAAATTCTCATTTGACCTTTACTTGTTACAGCTCTATTCATAAATCCCACAAGTAAACCAAATGCTACCCTCCCCCACGGGTAGCTATCAAAAAACTCTTCGTCATCGACTATTAAGATATGTTCTCATTCTATATGTAGGTTTTCTTGTTTTGGTATCAAAAAACTTTCTAAGAAATATAATTTTGCCATTTTTATTCGGTCACTGTCAGTACTAGCTTTACTGACGTTGAACATTATATTAAGGTATTGCCTTGTTACCGACTTCAAGTCCTCAAAATACATATTTTTCCGATGTCCTTCTTCCTTAAGGTCATCTTTTTTTATTTTTTGGACTTCCTGACAGTTCAGTCTTGTTATTAATGCAAATTCCTTTAGTCCAAACTGTAACACTCTCCCCCTTATTAAGAAGTTTAGTTGTTTGTCCGACTTTGGTTTGCACATTCGTTGGATCAGGTGTAGTAGTAATCTGGATGATTGGTTAGTTATTGAGATGTCTAATAAATGATAAAAAATCCCTTCTCTAGGGTTTAGGGTTTAGGGTTTACTTCTTTAAACCTAGCTGTCAAGGTTTTCCCTAAATTTTCCTTCACCTAATCTATAACAGTGCTCTTGGTTTGCAGATTTATTGTAAGTGGTTCATTCCTCTAGCTGAGCACATTAGATATAAAGAGTCCTAAAACAAATACGATGCATTTTAATAAGCAATCATTCATCTATGAGTACTGATTAGCAATTAACAGCTTAAGAAGTAGGCTTACAAGAGTACAAAACAAATAGACCAATAAAGCAACATTTCAGGAGTGCACTATTAATTAATAATAGTAAAGTTGACAAGATTATTCATCAACAAAACACATACTACTTTCATTCAATAAAAAATAGATACACAATTCAGTCGAAAAAATACACTGTAATTCAATAACATATAATATCAAGTATACCTCAATCTTTTCACACGTGAGTACTAATTCACAATCAACAACTAAAGTTTTAGGGTACCAAGAGTACAACATTTAAAATTGCACTATTAAATAATAATAGAAAAGCTGATACATAGTACATTCACCAAAACAAAACACATGCTGCTTTCATTCTTAAAAAACAGATACACATTTCACTTGGTAAGTTACAGTGTAATTAAAGAACATTTTATATCAAGAATACCTCATTCTTTTCATCTGTCATAGGAGCCTTCATGTTCTTCTCGACAACCTAGTACTGTTGTCCTTTGGTTTTTCACTTTTTACCTATGAAATCATAATAACCACGATTAAAATATGAATTACGATGTATTTTATGATGGGATAAAAACCCATTGCAGCGGAAGAAATACAGAATCATTCTCAATTTTATTTTGAAAAAAATTAAAATACCATACATTGAAAAAAAGACAGAAACAGTTTACTGAATTAGATAGGCTAAGCATGCTTTTTGTCAATAAAATTACAGAAAAAAAAACTCACTTTGGTTGCAGTATCTGAATTCTACTAAACTCCAAATTGTAGCCATCACCAATTGGAACCTATTCTATCCTATGAGTAAATGAGGTTTGGCTTGTGGGAACCAATTTGAAAAAAAAAACTTTTGGAATTTTTTGAAGAATAGTAGAGAGATATTTTTTTTCTATGCAAACTTTTGGCAATTCGTACGTTACTAAAAAAAAAACTTACGCAGAACCGTTCTGCTTCATCCCACGTTCCTAAAAAAATTAAAATTAAATAAAAATTAAATAAAAATTAATTAATTAATTAAATTAAAATTAATTAAATCATATTTAATTAATATTTCATTTAAATTATATTTAAACGAATATCTCTCATATAACCTATAGTTTTAATTAGTTTTAATTAGTTTAATTAAATCTAATTTAATTAAATCTAATTACACTAAACTATTAATTAATTCTCTAATTAATTAATTTCTAAATTAAATATCTTATATTTAATTAAACCATATTTGAAT
>JBBPDJ010000017.1:8952368-8967509 GCA_037974625.1 Cucumis cinereus
GGTGTTTGTAGTTCTCATTCTTGAACTAATCTTCATATGTGTGCTTATGAATGTTTTGGACTAAGTTTGCATGATTTGGAAATATGGTAGCTGTTAACTTTATCTATTAGCCATGTTGTACTCAGTAGGTGGAACGTTAGCTGCGTTTGGGACTAAGATTGTAGAGTACAGTTTGATAGGCAGTTAACAGTTAACCTAGTGGGCCCAGTAGTGGGTCTCTTACTGGGTATTTTCATACTCACCATTTTCATGTTTATTTTTTAAGTAAATGTGAGGAAACCGGTGACGGACAGGAAAGACCATGTGTATGGGGACATTATTGACAAATGCTTCCGCTGCAGTCTTTGTGTTGTTGATGTTATTGTTGAAAAAATGCTTCCGTTGTATTTTTTTTTCAAGTTTATGAGTTTTTATGTAAGTAACGGCCTCGGGTTAAGGTAAAAAAATCTGGGGTGCTACATGTCTGCCCTTATGCCATTGTGTACTCTTTTTCCTGTCAGATATATAGTTCATGTTATCATGTTTATAAACATTCAATTGTGCATATACGTCTATTGGTTCTATTGGTGCAATTAAACATATCTCGTCGTCGATGGTCAAGTCTATTGGTTCTTTGATTGAACTTCTTGCACCAATATTTCCAACAGATTTTAATCTTACACTTGATTAAAAGGGTTTAGGGTCGAGATTAGGGTTTAGGGTTTAGGGTTTACCTTAATAGTTATTTAAATTAATAACAAAAATAAAGAAAAACAAATATTTGATAGTCGTTAGATTCGTTTCAATAACCATCTCCTAAAATTCAATCGAGATTATCATTATATAAGATTTGTTTTTTTTTTAAGTATCTTCTATTTCTCCAAATTTGAATTTCAAATGTTTATATAATAAACGTGGAAAAAGATTTACAACAGTTCATCTTCTTCAAACATCAACATGCAACATGATTTTCAGAAAGGGATTTTGTATGGAGGATGGTGGACTGTGTTGATTTTAGTACCTTTGTTGGTGTTGTCTTCACTTGAGATGACAGTCGAGAAAAACGTTCAGCTAGATTAAGATTTGTTGAAGATGTGTGAGTTTTGTTGCAGAAAGGTTTTGGTATTCGCTTTGAAGAAGGTGGTCTTATCCGAAGAAGAAGGACACGATGTACTTCGAGAAAGAAGAGAAGGCATTCTCGAAGGAGAATGGTGTTGTTTGGCTTCTCGAAGGATAAAGAAGACAATATCCTTCGATGAAGAAGGCGATCTCGAATGACGGTGTTGTTTGGAAGAGGAAGAAGAAGAACTACTTGAGGAAGAGGAATAAAATATTTATGGAAGTTTTAGGGATTGGTTAGGTTTTCAAGGAAGTGAATACTTGGGCAATGTGTGAGTAGATTGTGTGTAGGTCGGGGAAGTGTGAAACAATGATGGGGTATTTTAAATTTTGGAGGGATTGTATATTTTAGAGTTCATTGTTATTGGTAGTAGGGGTAGTCTAGACAATTTTATTTATTTAATAAAAACGTTTTTGCCATTTTTGCTATTAATTTTTTTTTGTCTATTTGTCCAAAGGAAACCTTTATATTTGCAATTGAGAAATTCGGAGATATGACAAAATTTGGGGGGGGGGGGGGGGGCGATTAGAAAAATGACAAGATTTTTTAAGAATAAGAAAAATAGTAAACCGATGATAATCATGTGCATGCTTTTTAGATATTCCAGATCTGCCCCAATGAAACCAAATAATCGACTTAAAATATCCTGATAGAATCTAGACCGTAACTAATTTAGTAAATCTCTAATATTTTTTTTTAAAATCTTCTTTTTAAAAATCTTTAGTTGCCGGTGTGGGATTTGGGAGTGAGAAAAGGGGTATCTCCAATATTTTATTTTTTTTAAAAAAATCTTTCTTTTCAGAAATCTTTAGTTGTCGGTGGGGGATTTGGGAGTGAGAAAAGGGGTACAGAGGTTGTACAGATATAAGGAATTGTTGAAGCCGGCAGAGATGGAGAAATTTTGTGAGAAGTGGAAGCCTTATAGATCGATGGATTAGCTTTTTTCCCATCATCTTTTCTCTGCATCTTTACTTCACTCTACAAAAATCAAAGATTCAAAACCACCTTTTACCCACAAATCATTCACCGTCGTCCATGGCAAAAAGAATCCACCGAAAATTCCTCTTTCAGTCGGAGTCTCAAACCAACGTTGTTCCTCTCTCTCGGTCGTTTTCCTCCAAGATTTGATCCACAAAAGTACGAAAGATTTCCTCTAATCAAGAACCGACCAAAGCATAAATTTTAAGTCCCGACAGAAATAACCCGACCCGAACATTCTGAACCTGGTCGATCTACAATCGCTTCACCTCATTATGCGGTGGAGAGGCGACGGTACTATCGAACAATGTGCTCGGACTCTCGCTGCAACAACTGCAAGTAGTCGGAGTTTCAGGAAGGAAAACAAGTTATCTCCATGACGAAATTTATAAAAGGGATTTATTAAATTCATTGATTCTAGAGATGGACAACAAGACTCTATTGGGGGTGTTAATGACTGTGAAAGGAAACGATGTTTGGTCTCAACAGATGAGCTATTTTCGGATGGGAGCTGCTTCAGACGAGGTGCATTTCGTCGCCAGAGAGTTGAGGAAGAATGCAGTACGAATTCGTTTTTTTCTCTCCTAAAGCACCGCGGTATTCCAGCCGATGAAGGGCCCATACCAAAGTAGTAGCAATGGTAATGACAATGACGGCGCTAAAAACGAAAACCGACACGACGTCTTCGTCGTCTTACTTCTTGGAAGCTATGGTTAGATAAAAAAATTTTCAACTCATCTTACTTTTACTCAAATAAAGTTCCTTAAAATTTGTTAGGTTATTACACTGTAATCCTTTTTTTTTCTTTTACGATTATTTTTATTTTGTTAGGTAGTTTGAATTACACTGTAATTCTTTTTTTCTTTCATGACAATTTTTTATTTTGTTAGGTAGTTTGAATTACTGTAATTTTAGTTCAAACAAAATAAAATAAAAATCTCTATTTTTTCTATATAATAAATATTTTTTAGATTTAACGTTTATAATAATGCAAAATTTTTATTTTTTATTTTAATTTTAAATTTATTCGTATTTTAGAATCAAATTTTTTAGTTTGTTAGAAGGTTGTATAATCAAATCAAAATTGTTGTGATTTTAAAAATAAGTAGTTTTTGCAATAAATTAATAGTAGGAAAATCTTAGTTGTTAGGATTTGAATTTGAATTAGTTAAGGGTATTTTAGTCCATTGGTAATTTATAATTAAATTAATTCATTTCGCCATTTTTATAATTTAAATTTTTTTTTGCTATTTTTCAAAAGTAAACCATAAATTTTGCTATTTATTTGGTTGACCATTTGCAATTTAGGAGAATTGGAGGAAATAACAAAATTTAGGATGTCATTTTGATTTTTAGCAAAAAATCAAAATTAAAAGATTTTTGTCAAACAACAAAAGGGGACAGGAAATAAAGTTGTACAGTTTCCATTTTTACCCCTCATAGGGGCAATAAGATAAATGACAAATTTTTAATTATCATTTCAAAAACAAAACTTAATTAAATAAATAGCAAAACTTTAAAAAATTAAAAAACAGAATTTAAATTATTCCAATTCTACCCCTACCACTTCTAAAACTAATTTAAACACAAACATTCCAAATACACTATAATTAAAAGTAATTAAATACCTTACAAACTCATCAAATCACATTAACTGTGATGATGATTATTTTCAGGTTCTCTCTCCAAAGTCTGAAATTAGTATCACACTTCCCAGTGCAATTCAAAATGCAAACTTTACACACCTCATCTCTTTATCTTCCAACTGTTACTCTCCTTCCTCATCTCAATCTACTGATTTCGTCTTCAACTTCATTCAATACTCCAAACCTAAACGTTGCATCTGTGAGTCAGCCCTTCC
Organism: Cucumis cinereus; assembly: GCA_037974625.1. NCBI lineage: Eukaryota > Viridiplantae > Streptophyta > Magnoliopsida > Cucurbitales > Cucurbitaceae > Cucumis > Cucumis cinereus. The sequence continues at coordinate 8,956,307 of JBBPDJ010000017.1, forward strand.
TTCAGACCACTGTAATCAGGCGGAGCGATCTGCATTCAGAAGTTGTCTTCATCAGAAATTTCTAACGTCTGCGACAAAAAATCAACGCAAGATTTTGTTGTTGCTGAACTGCATTCCTCTCGATTTTAAAACAGGTTCTTATTCTTCTCTCTTTAAAGTACTACCCTATGCTTTTAACCCAAACGCATAAAGTTATTTTTCGTTCGATCTTTAAACCTCGCTGTTAGATTTTTTTTTATTAATTTAATTTAAAATGAAAATGTATCTTTGTTAGTTAGAAACACATGGTGAATAAAGAAATTCAATATTCCCTTATATTTTAGGTATCTTTAACAATCATCAATAAAAATATTTAGCTACGTTTTTTTTTCTAATAAATATATATAAAAACTAAAGATATGAAAAAAAAGAGTGAATGAAGAACAAGAGTCAGTGAACGATTGAGAGCTGCCGGATTAAATGGGAAAAAAAAGCAGAACAACAATAATCCAACATTTATCGACCTCGAAAACGAGCTATACTTATTCAATTATAATCTGTACAATTCTGAAAACCAAAAACTAACAACACATTGACTGCAGGAAGAAACAATGGCTGAAACTTTAGTCTCAACACATGTTGCAAGTACATCGAAAAAAAGAAAAGAAGATATTAAGGAACAAAGCGATCAAGCAAAAAAAGTTAGAATCAAAAGCTTGGTAATGCATACTTACCGTTGATCAAATTTTGAATTATTTACTGTCATGTAACTAATGTATATAATACACCAACTAAATTTGCGGGTTAGTAGAAAACGTATAAAAATAAACAAGTAAGTGCAGGAAGAAGAAGAAAAAAATCAAGTCCAAAAGATAAGGTTTAAGGTCTTAAAACCATGTTTCTATAATAGTTTGTAAAATACAGTGTATACGATAGGACTAAACTATAAACATGTAACTAAAATGACTTGTACACATTGACAGAACGTTGCTGAAGAAGAGTCTATTATTAAAGAAGATGAAAAAAGGATACTGATTATTAAAGAAGAAGAAGATAAAAAAAAAGTATCTTCGTAAGATGACTCACAGGATGAAAAGATATCTAATAGCGAGAAAGATAAGACAAAAAGAGTTCCAAAAGTACAAAAAGAGTTCATTTTAGTTACATGTTTATAGTTAAGTATTATCGTATATACTGTATTTTTACAAACTATTACAGAAACATGGTTTTAAGACCTCAAACCCTATCTTTTTTACTTGATTCTCTTTTTTCTTCTTCCTGCACTTACTTGTTTATTTTTATACTTTTCTACTAACCTGCAAATTTAGTTGGTGTATTCTATACATTAGTTACAAGACAGTAAATAATTCAAAATTTGATCAACGGTAAGTATACATTCTCAAGCTTTTGATTCTAACTTTTTTTGCTTGATCGCTCTGTTCTTTTAACATCTTCTTCTTTCCTTTTTTTCGATGTACTTGCAGCACGTGTTGAGACTGAAGTTCCAACCATTATTTCTTCCTGCTGTCAATGTGTTGTTAGTTTTTGGTTTTCAGAATTGTAAAGATTATAATTTACATAAGCATACCTCGTCTTCGAGGTCGATAAATGTTGGATTACTGTTGTTCTGCTTTTTTCCCCCACTTAATCCGGCAGCTCTCAATCGTTCACTAACTCTTGTTCTTCCTTCACTTTTTTTTTTTTCATATCTTTAGTTTTTATCTATATTTATTAGAAACAAAAACGTAGCTAAATATTTTATTGATGGTTGTTGAAGATACCTAAAATATAGGAGAATATTGAATTTCTTTTTTCACCATGTGTTTCTAACTAACAAAGATACAATTTCATTTAAAATTAAATTCATAAAATTCATATCTCAAAAAAAAAAAAAACCTAACAGCGAGGTTTAAAGATCGAACGAAGAATAACTTCATGCGTTTGGGTTAAAAGCATAGGATAGTACTTTAAAAAGAGAAGAATAAAAACATGTTTTAAAATCGAGAGGAATGCAGTTCAGCAACAACGAAATCTTGCGTTGATTTTTTGTCGCAGATGTTAGAAATTTCTGATGGAGACAACTGCCGAATGTAGATCGCTCCGCCTGATTACAGTGGACCGAAGGAAGGGCCGACTCACAGATGCAACATTTAGGTTTGGAGTATCAAATGGAGTTGAAGACGAAACCAGTAGATTGAGATGAGGAAAGAGAGTAACGGTTGGGAGATGAAGGGTTTAGGGTTTAGGGGTGTGTAAAGTTTGCATTTTGAATTGCACTGAGAAGCGTGATACTAATTTCAGACTTTGGAGAGAGAACCTGAAAATAATCATCGTCACAATTAATGTGATTTGATGAGTTTGTAAGGTATTTAATTGCTTTTAATTATAGTGTATTTGGAATATTTGTGTTTAAATTAGTTTTACAAGTGGTAGGAGTAGAATTGGAATAATTTAAATTCCGTTTTTTAATTTTTTAAAGTTTTGCTATTTATTTAATTAAGTTTTGTTCTTAACATTTTTTCAAATGATAATTAAAAATTTGTTATTTATAATTTATCTAGTTGGCCCTCGCAAATTTAGGGAGCCCACCTCACTTGAATTGGATATAAAAGATTGGGCTTGGGCCTTTTACTAATTATGATCCACTAAAGCTTCCAAACATTTACCATTTCAGTTTAGTTCTTGACTTAAATAAAATCAAATTTATAGATTTATGGACAAATATATTCAGTAATAATTGAAGATATGACAGAAAAAAAAAAACTATAAAAATAATCTTTTAAAAAAAAAAAAAAAAACTTCAAGACAAACTTATTTAAGTTATAAAACAGTATTTCAAGCATATATATATCAAGAATAAGACATCAAATATATGCTCAAATACAACAACTGATCTTGAACAAAAAGAAAAAGAGAAAAAAATTGATATAAGTATGAAATGCAATGGTTTATTAATAAAAAAAAATTGAAAAGAAATACATTGATCATTCATTGTATCTTTTAAAAGAATCAACAACCATATTAACAAAAGAATGTGCGTTCTAATTATCACATAAACATATAATCAAAATTTAAAAGAAAATAACTTTAAAAATATTTATTTCACACGTTGAATAATAATCTTAGTATAAATATAAATCCAAATCTATTACGTATGTTAGGATTGATTTGAAGAAAAAAAAAGTTTTCACAAAGTGATTCACTTAAATACTTTTATAAAAGCTGCACAACATAAAAATCTCACAAGTTTAACAGTTCTTTTTTTAAATTATTTTTGTGTACAAATTTATTTGCTTTGTTTATATATCAAAAGTGTTTTTATGCATTAAAAAGTATTTTTATTAATATCAAATTACTATAATGGATGACTATAAAATACAACAAGCATTAATTTAAAATAATGGTCAGAGTTGGTTACTAACGATGGTCGCCAAAGGTGGCCATTGGGGTTGGTTGCTGATGAACTAATTTCAACGAAATAAGCTGTTGTTTGGAGGTGGTCGACAGAGGGTTGTGGTAGAAACAACAATATAGTGAATTGAGATACAAAACTATTGATACAATTTTGATAATTTCAAGATTTATACAAATTAGGAATAAATTAACATCAATACTAAAAAGAATCATTTTATTGAAAAAAGAACGGATTTTAAGTGTTTATCCCAAAATCAACTAATTTCATAAACTTTTTTAAAATAACTTTTTTTCCTTCAAAATTAAACCCTTAAAAAATTAAATAAAACACACCTTAGATCAATTATTTTTTTTTTTTTTACAATTTTAAATATATCAATAACCTATTGGACACAAAATTATAAGTAGAATGACTTACCAGACAATTTTAAAGTTTATAGATCTAATAGTCACAACTTTGAAATTTTATAGACTGAACTTGTAATTTAACTATAACTACCTTCGCATAACCAAGAAAATTTTAAATTTTAAGGGATATATATTCTTAAACAAGAAAATATTATTAACATGAAAGACAATACAAAATCCAACCACTTTGTCTTAAGAAGGATACACCAAATTGTTTATACAAAGACCAGTTTGGTAATGTGATATCATAGGAAGGAATTTATTAGAATCCCACTACTGAATTGTTAATTCTTTAATGAGGCAAAAAAAGGTCAGAAAGGAATGATCAAAGCAAACAATGCACCACAAGCAATGAAGTCAATTTAAAATTATTGATAGGAGCTTTAAACTTTTCTTCAAAAAAGAGGGAAAGAACACAAATTCTCCTTCATTATAAAAATGTGAGAATAAGATTTAAATGGTTTTAAGCCAGAGCATTATTTATATTCTCATGTTTTTCAGGGGAAGAAATGAAAAATGTGATTGGAGTTGAAGAGACTTGGGCTTGAAGCATAAAATAGTGGACTAAAAGATTACCTCTAAGATTGAGATGGAAAATTCCACAAGTTTTTCCAACTGCCAAACAGACCCTTTGCATTGAATTCCAAGCTAGCTTTCCCTCTCCTTGCTGATGTAATTGCAACACCTGATATAATAGCAGCTGACTTATCCATTCTTATATAAGAGACTGTATTACACAACATATTCTTCAATAAAACTTGTCATTTTCTCCCTTTATCCATTCATTCTCTGCAAGAAAATTGTTTAAAGTTATGGCAATGGAGGTAAAGCAAAAGTTCTTCCACGGAACGCTTGAGGTTACCTTCTTTCATGCAACGGCATACACGCCACCATCACCTTTGGATGTAAGTTCTGGATCATAAGAATTCAAACATATAATTTCAGTAAATAATAGGCATTTCTAAACATTCATTACAAAAATTGTTTATTAAATAATAGCATACAGAGTAATAAAAACATTTTTTTTTTGTTTTCGTGGCTCTTTTGTGCAGTGCATATTTGCTGGTGGTAAGCGTAGCTATGTGACAATTAAGATAGACAACAAGGAGGTTGCCCAGACAAGCCATGAACACGACCGTGTTTGGAACCAGACATTCCGAGTTCTATGTGCACATCCATTGACTTCTACTGTCACCATTACATTGAAAACATCTCGTTCTGTCTTGGGTAAATTCTACATCCAAGCCCAACAGATTTTGAAAGAAGCAAGTTTTATCAATGGTTTCTTTCCGCTTCTTATGGAAAATGGGAAGCCAATTCCAGAGCTCAAACTTCGATTCATGTTGTGGTTTAAACCAGCAGCATATGAATTAAGCTGGAAAAAGATGCTGGGAAATGGAGAATACAAGGGGCTGAGAAATGCAACATTTCCTTTAAGGTCCAACTGTCATGTGACACTATATCAAGATGCTCACCACCTCCCTACATTTCAACCTCCATTTCATGGTTCAAGTACACCAAGAAGGCTATGGGAAGATGTATACAAGGCCATAGATAATGCAAAGCATTTGGTTTACATTGCAGGCTGGTCCTTCAATCCAAAGATGGTGCTGGTAAATCAGTCAACCTACCTTTGTAATCAATAATATTATTTTATTTCTTTCTGTTTCTTCCGCTTGAAGATGGCTAATACACTTTCGATGATCAGGTAAGGGACTCTCATACTGATATACCTTATGCTTTAGGAGTAAAGCTTGGAGAGTTGTTGAAGCAGAAGGCAGAGGAAGGAGTAGCCGTGAGAATACTGATTTGGGATGATGAAACATCTCTTCCCATCATCAAGAATGCCGGGATAATGAACACACATGATGAAGATGCTCGGGCATATTTCTTGCACTCAAAAGTCATATGTAGGTTGTGCCCCAAATTACATCCTATGTCTCCACCAATTTTCTCTCATCATCAGAAAACCATAATCGTTGATGCTCAAACTCACATCAATGCACGAAACAGGGAGATTATGAGTTTCATTGGTGGTTTAGATCTTTGTGATGGTCGCTACGACACAGAACAACATTCATTGTTCCATACTTTGAACACAGAATCCCACTGTTCTGATTTCTATCAGACGAGTATATCGGGTGCCAAACTTCAAAAAGGAGGGCCAAGAGAGCCATGGCATGATGTTCACGCTTGTGTAACAGGTGAAGCTGCTTGGGATATATTAACAAACTTTGAGCAACGATGGACTAAGCAATTGGATGCTTCGTTGTTAGTACCGACAAGCATCTTATTAAAATTGATGCCCCAACTTGAATCACACACAAACCCACAAAAGGATTGGAATGTGCAAGTTTTTCGATCAATTGACCATTTGTCTGCCAGTCAAATGTTCAGAAACATGACCATTGAACGAACGATCCACGAAGCTTATGTCGAAGCTATCAGGAGAGCTGAGAAATTTATTTACATTGAAAACCAATACTTTATTGGAGGGTGTCACTTTTGGGACAGAGATCAACACTGTGGATGCACAAATTTGATACCAATTGAGATTGCGCTCAAGGTGGCAAATAAGATCAAGGCAAGGGAGAGGTTCGCAGTTTACATAGTGATTCCAATGTGGCCAGAAGGATCACCAGAGAGTGAATCGGTTGAAGATATGCTACATTGGACAAGGCAGACAATGACAATGATGTATAGACTGGTTGGAGAAGCAATCCAAGAAACTGGGGAAAAGGCCCATCCAAGAGATTACTTGAATTTCTTTTGCCTTGCAAACAGAGAGGAAGAGAGAAAGTGGGACTTTATTCCCCCACACAGTCCCCAACATGCAACACAGTACTGGAATGCCCAACAACATCGGAGGTTTATGATCTATGTCCATTCCAAGGTCATGATAGGTAAGAACACTTCATATGTTATGCACCTCATTTTTAAGCGGCATTTTAACAAACATGTAGAGTTAACCAGTTAAAATCAGTAGACCCATTAGGTGGCATTTTAACAAACAGGTAGAGAGCTTCTTATCAACAAAAAAAAAACAAAAACAAAACAAACAAACAAACAGGTAGAGAGCATTTCAACAAACACAAACATCAAAACAAATATCAAATGTGGAACTCATTACCGATTAAAACTTGCAAAGAAATAGAAACTAACCATGAACATGTCGGTATTTCCAGTGGACGATTTGTACATTCTGATTGGATCCGCAAACGTAAACCAGAGGTCCATGGACGGAGAGCGAGATACAGAGATAGCAATTGGATGCTACCAAATAGAAAATGAAGGAGAAGAGTTACCCAATGGAAGAGACATTTCAACATTCCGGTTGTCGCTTTGGTACGAACATACACGACGATTCGAAGAACTGTTCTTAAACCCAGAAAGTTTGAAATGCGTTCAAAGGGTTCGTTCAATAGGAGATAAATCGTGGAAAATTTACAGTGGAGAAGAAGTTGAAGACATGAAAGGGGTTCATCTGGTAACGTACCCTGTGAAGGTGAAAGAAGATGGAACGATGGAGGATATGGAAGAAAATGGAGGCCATTTTCCTGATACGAAATGCCCAATCAAAGGAAGAAGATCAATGATTTTACCACCCATTTTCACAACCTAGTTTTACTTTCAATGGCGATGAGCTAACTCTGAAATTGATTTGAAATTGTGTTGAACCTCCATGAATGAGAATTCCCAACTGGGGAATTGTGGATTGGAGGAAATTCCATTTATACGTTTAGTAAGTAAATTATTTGTGACTTCTAATTGGTTTTTACTATAAAATGAATATTATCCTGGGTGAATTGGAAAACAAAGTAGTTTTTAAAAAATAGATTAAATTACAAATATGTCCCTCATCGTTTTGGACAAAGAATATATTAAACTTTCAAAAGTTTTAAAAAAAAAAAATCATTAGTTTTGGATGAAAAATATTAAAGTTTTGTTTAAAAAATAATCCTAAACTATTAAAAAGTTTCATAAATACCCTAAAACTTAAAAAAAAGTTCAAAAATACTTTTATTAATCAAATTTTTATTCCAAATTTTTTAGTTAAAACCATAGTTTAAATTTATATCGATAGTTTCATTACAACGTAGAAAAATCTACAAATCATAAGAAATAACATCTAAATGACACTAATATATATAATATAAATAATAGACATGATTACTTATTTTAAAATAGTAAAATATTTGTTTACTAACTTGAGTTTATTTTTTGAATTTTTTCAGAAATATCATCGAAATCAAATTTTTTTTGTAAAATTAAGATTTCGATATATCTATCAACATCGAAATTTTAAACCTAGGTTAAAACATAATATTTCACAAAATCTCACAAAATTTCAAAATAAAATTTTCTCCTTAAAACATACTAAACAATAATAAGTAAAAACAAAACAAAACAAAAATCTCCACAGATAGATCTATCAGACTATTACTATGTGTTAATAGTTAAATACATTTTTTTTACAGTTAACTGTATGTTAATTACAAGAATAATTATGATTGGTTGTGTTCGTAATTTATCACTTTGTGTTCATAGACAAATAAATTTAAAACTATGGTTTTAATTTAAAATTTGAGTCAGTGAGAGAGTTGGTTTAAATTTGGATTGAGAGTATTTTTTAACTTTTTTTAAGCTCAAGGGTATTTATGAAACTTTTTAATAGTTGATTGTATTTATTAAATAAAACTCGAACGGTTTTTATCCAAAACTAACGATAAGGGTATTTTTTTAACCTTTTTTGAACGTTTAAGGGCATTTTTGAAACTTTTGAAAGTTTAAGGGTATTTTTTACACAAACTACAAAGTTCAGGGCATTTTTAAAACTAGGTTAAATTACAAACTTTTAAATCCTAAACCCATAGAAATGGCAGTTAATGGTCAAATAAAAAAATGTATTTGGCTATTAACACATAGATCTATCAGCATGAGATTTTTTTTCTTTTATTTGACTAACTATTATTTTAGTATGTTTTAAGGACAAAATTTTATTTTGGAACTTTGTAAAATTTTGTGTAATTTTATGTTTTAACCAAGTTTAAATATCGATGTTAATGGATAAATTGAAGTCTTAATTTTACAAAAAATTTGATTTTGATAGATATTTCTATAAAAATTATAAAAACAAAAAATTCAAAAAATGAATTAAAATTAGTAAATAAATTATTTATTATTTTCAAATAAGTAAACATGTCTATCATTTACATTATATTTATATTAGGGCTATTTTGATGTTTATTTTTTGTAATTCGTGGATTTGTTTACTATGTAATGAAAATATTGATTTATCCTTCTATTGATATCGAATCCAAGGAACTATGAAAATATCAATAGAAATATCGGCATCGATGAAAATTTAAAACTATAGTTTAAACTTAAAATCTTTTGTTATTTTGAGGGCTAAAAAATTTGATGTAAAAATTGAATTAATGAGAGTGCTTTAGAACTTTTATTTGAGATATGTTTGTTTGTATTTTTGTTTAAGAAAAATGTTTTTTTTGTATTCTCTTTTGTTTGAATATTTGACATTTAAATTTTAATAACCCCTCGTAACTTTGCTAAAAAAGAGCAAAACCCTATTTCCAATTTGCATTTAAAAATATATATATATTTATAGAATTTTTATTTGATTTTAACCCATTAAATTATAATTTATTTAGATTAGTATTTAAATCAACTTCTTAAAAAAAATTAAAATTTAAAAGAAATAGGTTCTTATACAAAAGGGAAATTGTCAAACAAAAAAAAAAAGATTAACTTTAAATAAAAAATAGGATCCATTGTTTTGTTTTTTCAAAATAATATTTAATCTAAACACATCTGATCATCAAGTTTGTTTTTACTATTTCTAGCGTTTTTTAACACAATCATTACTGTATATTCAATTGTTTTTCAGAAAAAAGACTAAATTGAACACTGTGTTACTTTTTTAGTTGATCTTAAATTTATTAGTTTTTAAAAAAATATAATTAATAGATTAACATACTCAAACTAAATTTACCAAATAATTAAAATGTTATATTATATAAAATAATAATGTTATATCATAATATTAACTGTTATTTGTTTTTCAGTTAAATACTTTTAAATAAGCACATTAGACATTAATTACAGTTTACGTAGGCAATTAATTAGTTTCTTTAAAGATTAAATTAGATGTGTAATTAATTATGTGCTTAGTTTATTTTAAAAAAAAATCATGAGATTGCTTTTGTTAACTAATTATCAAGTGACATTGTTTTGGAAATTTAATAATATTTAAGGAGGGAAAAATTAAATGTGCAATTAATTATTGTGTTTAATTTCTTAGGAGGTTAAGTTTAATACTTATCTAAATAAATTATAATTTAATTTGTTAAAATCAAATAAAAATTGTATTTTTTTTTTTCAATTACAATTTGGGAATAAGAATTTATACTAATAAAATAGGGTTTCCCTTTTTTTATCAAAGCATTCTTGTAACAGAAAAAATAAAACAAAACAAATTCAGAAAAATTAAATTAAATGCTTCGGTCGAGGGTTAAACGCTGGGTGGTAAAGTGAAATATTATGCATGCTGCCAGCCTGCCACTATTCCAAACTTTTATTCCTTACTCGTTTTTAACGATTTTCAAGGTGGCACAGTTCTCAAAGGTTAACGTGTTTTTAATCAACGCATTCTACTAAAAAGATTATAAAAAAAATAAAAATAAAAAAGTACCCCAATTTCCTAAATAGTTTGAAATTTACCCCAATTTCCTATATATATATATATATATATATATATATATTATATTTTTTTAAAAAAAAAATTAGCTTTGGTTTTTAATTAATTTTTCGAAAAATAATAATTAAAAATAATTTGTTGTGAAAAATGAAGCACAACTGGAATACAATATCAAAATAATTCAATATGTTCATGTGTTTTTATAAAAAAATCACAGTCAGGATTTGCAATTATAACTGTATATGTTGATAATTTAAATATAATTGAAACTACTGAAAAACTTTCAAAGGCTATAAAATATCTTAAAAAAGAATTTGAAATGAAAGATCTCGAAAAAACAAAATTTTGTTTTGGCTTGCAAGTTGAACATTTAGCAGATGAAATATGTGTTCATCAATCAACTTATACAGAAAAAGTTTTGAAAAGATTTTATATGTATGTATTATAAATATTACAAATAATATAGATGCCTCAATATAATGTTTAGTGTCTAAAATGTCATGTGACATTTTTTCACTACCACATATGTTAATCATGTGTCATCTATTATTTCATGGTTAGTGTCCATGTAAGCCACTTCTGATGGGATAAAAACTCATTGAAGCGGAATAAACACAAAACGTTCTCAATTTTATTTTGGAAAAATTTAAAATACCATACATTGGGAAAAATACAGAAACAGTTTAC